>CM039668.1:1961840-2456840 GCA_022405105.1 Aristolochia contorta
ATTGAGATCATGTCTTCGTCTATGGATGTGGAGGCTTCTGGGGTTGCATTAGCAAACGAGAGCGCTAGGGTTGGAACAATGGCGCCGTCGTCTTCGAAGAAGAAACAGATCAGATGGGGTCTGTTACTGATATACACGGCTTTCATGGCCGTCGGAAGCATCGGTGGTCCGTTGTTGCAGAGGCTCTACTTCGTCCACGGCGGCGGCCGGAAATGGCTGTCCAGCTGCCTTCAGACGATTGGGTTTCCGCTCATGTTCGTCCCGTTGTTTTATCTCTACGCGAGGCGTCTCCGACGACGACGGAGGAAGACGGGGTACTTCTTCATGGGGCCGAAGCTCTTCCTTGTGAGTGCTTTCTTGGGAACGCTTCTTGGAGCAGATAATTACCTCTACTCCGCGGGACTCTTCTACCTCCCCGTCTCCACTTCCTCCCTCCTCTTCGCCACCCAGCTTGCCTTCACCGCCCTCTTCGCCCTCCTCCTCGTCCGCCAAAAATTCACCTTCTATTCCACCAACTCCGTCGTGCTGATGACGCTCGGCGCCGCTGTGCTGGCCCTCCACAGCAGCAACGACCGCCCTCCCGGCGTCTCCGGTGGGGAATACTTCGTGGGTTTCTTCTTCACCTTAGCAGGGGCCGTTCTCCTCGGCTTCATCCTCCCTAGCATTGAGCTCTCTTACAGTAAGGCCGGTCAGCCTGTGACCTACACACTGGTCATGCAATTTCAGGTGGTCTTTTCCTTGTCTGCCACTGTTCTCAGTTTGGTGGGAATGGCCATAAACAACGACTTCGAGGTACGTTTTGTTGTTCTACAAAGTGATGTCAATTCAAATTACTCGCTCTTTCCAAATCTTTCCTCAATCACTTCATAGTTTCATCATATTAAGTCCTCATCATCTACACTAGGTACGCTGCACAGCGATTTGTGTTTTTGAGTACTTCATCGTCTTTTTAACTTCATCGGGATTCATGAAAGTTTTGTCGTGGTTTGCAGATCATCCCCAGGGAGGCGAAGGACTTTGCAATTGGGGAGGTGAAGTACTTCGTAGTGATCGTCTCAACTGCGATCGTTTGGCAATTCTTATCCATTGGAACCCTGGGAATTGTTTACTGCAGCTCATCTCTGTTTGCAGGGATCCTGTCCTCTGTGTTACTACCACTAACACAAGTGGGCGCGGTGATAGCTTTCGATGAGAAGTTCACAGGGGAGAAGGGGATATCCTTGGCTTTGTGCTTGTGGGGTTTCACCTCTTACTTCATTGGGGAGTACAAGAGTGCAGGAACGCAAGTGCCTTCGATTGAACAGGAAGAGGTGGAGGGTGAAGCAGATCTGCAAGACATGGAGCTAACAGCCCCACAATAGTACTGAAAATTAGAAAAAGACGAATTTGGTAATAAAGAACAATGTTGTTCACGGTAGAATTAATTAAGTAGCAGAACTGAATATCAAGCATTACAAATTATCTCTGTATATATACTGCAGTCACCGTGTACATGATCGATTAATGATGAATATGAATTTAATCAAAAAATAAAAATGGAACTAATTCTCTTCTATTTCCCGCGGCTTTCCCAGCCTTAAAGGAGGAAATGACCGTAAAAGCCAAAAAAAAAAAGAATAATACTAGTTGTACTTAGCCCATGCACTTATCCCATACACTCGTTAATCTAAACCATTGATGCCTAGGGTTTATCCTCTAGAAAATAAGATTCTATAAAAAAATTATATTTTTAAGGGCTTAGATTAACATGTACGTCAGATAAGTGTGTCTGCTAGGTAGGTCTAGCATTATTAAAAAAAAGGTTTACTTTAAATGACTGTCTTTGTTTGAATTGTTTTCGGAAAAGCTCCCCTTTGCGATCAATTAAATTAACATGTACGTCAGATAAGTGTGTCTGCTAGGTAGGTCTAGCATTATTAAAAAAAAGGTTTACTTTAAATGACTGTCTTTGTTTGAATTGTTTTCGGAAAAGCTCCCCTTTGCGATCAATTAATTCTCTTTATTTTTTTATTGTGTTTAAAAACCGAACCGGTGATCGAACAGGTTGAACATCCGATTCTGGTTCAACCGGTTCAACTGAGTTGAACTGGTGGTTGAACAGGGTTTGAGTTGGAAGTCATTGAAAAAATTCTTAACTCCTATTACCTATAAGCCTATTTATTACCTATATTCACCAAAAAAAATTTAAATTACAGAACCTTTAAAAATTCCAAAATAAAAAAATAATTTTTTTTACACTTTAAAATCTAATGTAGTTAAATTATAGAAATAAAATACCCTTCCAAAATAAAAAATTATTCTAAAAACATTTATTTTCTTGGGAATCCAACTACAGCTTTTTCCACATCTTCACCTATATTAACAATCTTTTTATCCTTCTTTTCTTCCACAATTGTTGCAAATATAAAAATAATCAATTTGGTCTCATGGTTAGAGTTTAATTTTAAATTGTTTGGGTCAAAAGTAACTTGACTGGTTCAACCGGTTTCGGCGGTTCACCGGTTCGCCGGTTGAACCAGTGAAACCAGCCAGGTCATCCGGTTTTAAACCTCTTGCCGGTTTGAGAGCAAACCAAACCGCAAGAAGCCTTGGTTCTGATTGAACCCGGTAGAACCGGCCGGGTCGGTCCGGTTTTAAAACATTTGTCTTAATTGTTTTATCCAGTGTTTTGAATTAAAGCCAAGTTGGATCGGCCGGTCCAAACCGGTTCAACTGGAACCGGTACTTTTTCCAGTTCGATTGAACGTCATAACCATTTTTGCCTAATACCTGGGCAACCCGGCAGGTTGGTTCCGTTGGACCCAGCGTGGTAGTAAATCACTCCGGTTAGACCTAGTCTAGTTTACTGAATTGCTCTAGAAAAGTGTAAAGGAGGGAAAATTTGGTTGTTGGAGGCGGAATTTGCACCCAAACATCTCAAACACCATATTTTTAAGAACAAAAACCTAACTAGATTATATCAGAGTTTTTTTTGGTGGTTTAATTATTATGAATCATATTTTTAATATTTAAAATATAACCTTCACCAGTTGAACTGTAGGTTGGTTCAACCCAGTCTACCCAGTTCAACCAAAACTGGACTTACTACTGGTTCAATGCCCGTTCAATGACTGGTTCATTAGTTTTATTTGAATACATTCCTTTATGATACTATGTTCCATAAAAGATTTCTAATTTTTTTCTTAGGAAGATTCCCTTTGAATAGTTCTTTTCCACTATTTTATTGAAAAACTTTCAATAGTCAGCCTCAAGAAAAGAAAATAATAAATGATCTTGAGAAAAAAAATGAGACAATTATATAAAGATCAATTTTATCAAGAACTTCATCTCTGGGGAGGGGAGGGGAGCTATTTAACTTTGTTTGGCGTCATATTTTGGTTCACAGTTGTTGTTGTTAGAGCTGACCTCAGAATTGTGGAAGAAGCCACCGTTGCCAGATTTTGGAATGGTTGGAAACGGCGCGTCGAGATCACTTCCTCTTTGTTTTAGTAGACTTTGTAAATTTAGACATTGTAGATCTTTTCATCGGATGTAAATTTGGACTCTATAGTTCTTTATGTATATAGAACTTTTTTTTGCATACGTGTTCATCACTTTTTAAACTCTTTATTTTCATTATTGTAAAATTGTGTAGTGATGAAGAAAACAGGTCAAAAAGAAAAAAAAAGGAAAATCAACTTAAAAACAAAAAACCTCCGCCGACGGGTTCAACCCTTCGGCAGAACTAACGAAACCTTCGCCGACGCGCAGAAGCGCGTCGTGTGACCTTCTCCGCTGACGCTTCAACGACGCGTCGGCTATTCACATACGCCGACGCGTGGGCACGCGTCAGCGTAGAAATACAGCCGACTGTTAACAAAGCGTCGGCTGATCTTAGACGACGCGCATTGGCGCGCCAGGTGAACCCTCTACGCCGATGCCCTAGGACGCGTCAAGTGACCTCCGGCGAGGCGACATGACGCGTCGGGTGAACTCCGACGATGCTCGGTAACGCGTCGGTAATAAGTCTCCACCGACACGTGGGAAGCGTCGTCCAAGCAAGTTCCGCCGACGCCTCATCAAGCGCCGGTGGACCATTTCCACCGACGCACGTGCATCCGTCGTGGGAAACCCTCCCGCCGACACGTTTACATCCGTCGAGGTAATATTTCCCCCGACACCCGGTGGTCCGTCGTTGGATGATTCGCGCATCCGTCGTGGGAAACCCTCCCGCCGACGCGTTGACATCCGTCGAGGTAATATATCCCCCGACGCATGGTCGTTCGTCGTTGGATGATTTCCTTCGCCGACGGTGCCACGCGTCGGTGGACTAAATTCTGTCACACGACGGGTTTTTTTTGTTACGCGACGGGGTGTTGCGTCGGGTGACGCATCCGGCTACGGAGGTTGCGACGACGTGACGTTACCCATCGTCGGATGTCCGCCGACGGGCGTTCGTGTTCTGCCGGTGCGTTTTGGCCCGTCGGCGGATTGTATATTTTTACTAGTAGTATTTTGCTTCAATAAATTAAATTTAGTCGATCACTCGACGCATGGCAAATGGCGTGGCACCCCCAGCGCCATGTACTTAATTTAACTAAGCATATAAATCAGCTATATCATCTTTGTTGGAGATTGCTGTTATATAAGTAACTCACTAGGCCTATTCCTCAATGCCTCTTAATATTGTTCAGTAGCATTCGAGAAGAAGATGGAGGGAGCTACTCATGTGGAGCTACGAAGATCAGAAAATGAGCGTATCAAGGCCATGAATATGCCTCTCATCTAGTTGAATCTCATCTTTTTTCTCATTGGCAACACCGGCGGTCCTCTCCTCCTCCGACTCTACTTCTTCCAATCGAGTAGGTAGCCTATTGTGGTTTGCGAGCTGGCTCGTTACCGGGGGCTGGCCTGTCTTGCTTATCCTCCTCTCAGTCTCATATTTCTGCCGTCGTCATCGTGCCGCCACGAAGCTCTTCTTCATGATTACTCCCCGTCTTTTCATGGATTCAGCTTTTCTTGGGTTACTCCTTGGTTGGGGTGATTACTTGTACGCACATGATGTTTCCTATCTCCCTGCCACGACATCTTCTCTTCTCATCTCGATCCAGTTGATGTTTAATGCGTTTTTCGGTTTTTTACTTGTCAAGCAGAAGTTCTCTCCCTATTCTATCAATTCTGATTTTTTGTTGACACTGGCTGTCACTGTTCTTGGGCTTCGTACCAATAGAGACCAGCCGGCTAATGAGTCCCACCTGCACTATATACTCGGGTTTTTCATGATCCTTAGAGCGGCCATGCTCTATGGAGCTTTGCTGCCATTGTTACAATTCGCGTGCATGAAGATCAAAGTGGAGGTTACCTATACTCTGGTTACAGAGGTGCAAGCAGTTATGTCGTTCTTTGCTTGCTAAGGTATTTTGCACTGTAGGGATGCTGGAAAGCTACGATTTCCAGGTACATTTTCATCTCGTAAACTGGAAACTGGGTTTTGCCGGTAAATTGTGAAATGTAATTCACTCCTTCCCAATCAATCGTGTATAAGTTGTATTTGCTGCACCCGGACTAACGATTTGATTTCAGGCAATTGCAAGAGAAGCGCGCGTGCATACGAGTTGGGTGAGGTCAAATTCTACTTTTTTGTTGCTCAAGAGAGATATGGATCGATCTTGAGGAGGCCGAGGAGGCTGAGGCACGACGGTTGGCCTAATTAATGATGCAATTTTGCATGAGGCGCACGAAGGCCCACATGAGGAAATTTACATTGGCACACAAGCCAAAACGACAGTGCCTGAAGGCCACGCGTACTTCACGGCCGAAATACCAACGACATTAAGCATAAAGGACTCTAATTCCACATGGATTTATGAAAGGTTATGCGCAAGGCTGCGACTCGGCAACCTGCAGTTCCGCGTACTCAAAAACCATGGGCCTGGATCCACTCAGCAGCTAGCTAGTGCTCGCCCAAGCGCAAACACACACTCGCATTAGTGCGACGCAAGGCCTGAAGGCCGATGCAGCAGGCAAGGACAGTTCTAGAAGGACCAAGGCTCCACCTTGCCAATCCATGAAGGAGCTAAAGGCGGAAACCAATTGCCACGTGGTACAACACATGAATTGGCAAGTCTTGGTGACCAAGGAGAAGCTCTACATGAGGTTTCCTGACCTACTTAGGAAACAAGGGATCACACCATCTACAAAGCGAAGCGGCATAGTTTGTATGGAAACCATTGGAATGAAGACCCAAAGTCTTATTAGCTTTAAGATACATTTCTTACAAACGTCTAAAGTTTTTAGGTGAATTTTTTCCTTAAATATATTAAAGGGTTAACGTTGTAATGTATCTAAGTCATCCTTGTGACCGGGCGAGAGATCTGAGGGGGAGAGCATTAGAGCTCTTCTTGTAATTTGTATATTCTAACGTAATCAAAATCATTTTCCCCCAACCTTGTTGTTCTTTGCTTTGCTTACTTTCACGGTTTCAACTATTCCTTTTGGCAAACTAGTGTGGTCGCATTCTCCACCTTCAATCTTATACAGGTTGAGAAGCAAATGCACTGGACCAGAGGATATAGTTTCTTCTATTGCATTCAGCTTGGTGAAAGTTGGTATTAAAGCCAATTTGTTGCTCATGAACTGATAATCTGGTTCTTGATGTGAAGGAACTCCACACATCATGGCAACTGTGAGCGGAAATGTACGAAGCAAAGTGGAAGACCTCTTGAAGTAGGAATATCCTTCAAAAGAATATGCAGAGGAGCATTTGAGTGATATTTTCATCAAGCTGGAGTGGAATAGAGATCTATGAAATGAACTCTCTGAGATGACCATTATGGCAGCCTAGGCAGCCTACAACTGTCCAGCTTGGATGAACACCCTTGTCACTAACACACTCACCATAGTGTCGTATCTACAAGATGAAGTGGTTCAAACGCAAAAGGCTGTGCGGTTGTGGCTCCAAGACCAATGGCATTACCTTACTTTACTACTACTCAAAGAGCGAGAGGTATACCATAGCTCCAACGCCAAGTGGAAAACTCGGGAGAGGGCTACCCTGGGCAACCCCACAAGAGGGAAGGCACAAAAGCCAAGGGAACAAAAATGAAACTTATAAAAGCCTGCGTAAGAGGAAATCAGAAGAGGCACGACTTTGTGATGGCCTACTTGAGACGAGGCCGCCGAGGGAGATACCACCTGGCCGCAGAAGTCGGCCACTAGCACAACAAAGGGGCCAATGAGGGTTGACGGGGAGAGAAGTGCTGAAGGGGAACGGTCAAAGCCTCACAGGTTGCAAGTGTTCAACACATTTCACGATGAAGCCAAAGCAGAGGTCACTCGTGAGCAAGGTTCCCATTATCGGAGATACAGAATGTATAGGACCTTAAGGATATGGATACGTATCGTGGATACGGATCAATATGCTAGGAAATGCATGTAATGACAATGGATACTTTAGGAAAACTTATTAAAAATATGGAAAAATATAAATATTCATTAATGATTTTAATATTAAAAACATAATGTTTCTATTGACTTAAATATATGAAAAAAAAACTACATCACAACCCAAAATATGACTACCTAGTCTCTCTCTCTTGCACCATGATTGGAGTCTTGTGTAGCATGGTCAAAATTGGAGACTAGAATTTACTATAAATAAACACTTTTTTTTCATCGAGAACTTCAATTTCCACCTAGTTTAAGAAATTCTATTAATTATTTAAAATATGGAGATTTCCATATTCAAATTTTATAAACCCGGCCGATTTGTGAGACTGTTGTGTTTGCTGCAGCCAGTGCACATAAGATTTAGATAGACAACCTTTTACATGCCCTGAAATAATTGTGAAGTTACTCCACTTGTAAATTGGTATAGCCATTGAAAGAGATATAGTAAAGAGTAAGAGGTATTAGGCACTTTGGTAGTTTGGCAGTTTGATGTAGACCTACATGAAAGGTAATGTATTAAAATAATAATAATAAAAAATACCTATATGAAAAGTAAATCATGAAAATAATAAAAAAAATCAAAAAAGAAATAGAGAGTGTCTCTTCGAGCATTAAATGCACTAGAAGTAGAATAGCTTTACTCATCTTAGTTCTCACAATAAAATATTAAAAAGAAAGAGATGAATGAAGAAGAGAGAGAGTGTGTGTTGGTGCATTGAAAGCATTTCAGGTACATAAATATGAAGATAGCTTAACTCCGTGCCTTATCTTCTTTCAATTTTTTTAATTTAATCTTCTTTGTTTTGGTGTTCAAAGGTAAACACCCGACAGAGTTTTACTTCCTGCTGCGGCCAAGAGGGATTCAAGAGTCCAAGAGAAAAGAAAATAAACGAATTTGCATATGGCTTACCTGAAATTCCACCAACTTCCTTCTAATTTTTGCTTTTTGGTTTCAGTAGCTACAGATTCGTGGTTTCATAGCTTTAGATTCTAGTTTTAACAGCTCCTCCTTCATCTTCCTCGTTTCCTAAATATTAGTTTCAGATTCAGTATTCTATCCTCTGATCTCCCTTCTCCTTCCTGATTTTGTAAATCATGGATCTAAAAATTATTTCCGTTAGGGGAAACGTATCGAAAAGTTTCCTCGAGAATTTAGGAAACTTCCGATACTGCCAATAAGGGGGTGAGTTTCCTATAAAAGGAAAACTCCCCCCGTGTTTTGTTTCCTTGTTTATGGAAACGGATACGTATCGGCCAATACAGGCCCATACGTATCGATTTTACATATCTTGCTTGTGAGGGACAATGTCCAACATGGGAAATCTCATGGACGTGATGCAATCACGAGTGGATGATACGAAAAGCCAGAATTTAGGAAACTTCCGATATCAATAAGGGGTGAGTTTCCTATAAATAAACTCCCCGTGTTTTGTTTCCTTGTGAGGGACAATGTCCAACACGGGAAATCTTGTGAGGACAATGTCCAACATGGGAAATCTCGTGGACGTGATGCAATCACGAGTGGATGATTGGGCTCGAGACCAGCCCACCCTCTAAGCCGGGTTCTAGCATGAGGAACCCGATGTAATGGACATTCGGTGCTGGAAGGACGAACCAATCCCTTCAAATGGAGAATGTCTGGATCCCAAGGCTGTAAGCGCTACAAGAAAATCAAATAAATGGACAAACAACCCACACTATCGCAAAGGCGGACCTTGTTCGCTCAAGTTGAGACCTACCCTAAACGAAGAATAAAAAATCTGACAATTGATGGAGGGGATCTACTAGGGAGAAAAGTTAAAATTGAGAATCAGAGACGAACTGATCAAAACCTTAGAAGGCCACAATGTTTCATACCCAATTGCGAAGGCCTTCAAAAAGTGCTTGTACGACTATGCTACAAATCGACATTCACAAACTTGAGGTTGGAGTCTTAAATTGTGGAGGGACTACAATAGCTATTCTTTGGACCCCACTTGAGGAATGAGGACATGTCAATAATTCGGGAGTACCAAAAACAAATATCGGGGATACTGGAAAACAGTTTGCTAACCTTCCCAATCTGGTCTTAAGAGGATGGAGTGGCACCGCCCAAAATGACCGAATGGATGGTGTGAGAGGACCATCCAAATGCCAAAGAATGGTTCGAAGAATGGCTAAAGTTGGAGTAGGGACATATGGGTTGTCCATCCCCTGTCAAAATGCGGGAGTAGACACAAGCACACAAATTTTGGAAGAGCAACAAGAGTCGACACCAGAAAATACCTTGGAAAATTTTGACATTGGAAAAAATACCCGAAGTTGAGGCGGAAGGAACAACCCGCAGCTGTCAACAAGATCGTTGACATTATTGGTCGGGGAGGATGTCGCCGGGCCCAAAGCCGCCAACCATGAGGGGGCCGGGGAAGCAGAGATGCCAGCCAAGAGCCTAAGCGAACTACGCACGATGGAAGCTCAATTGATGCTGATATTTGCCCTAAGGCACAAAAAGGCCCACATGAAGAAATTTATGATGATGCACGGGCCGAAGTGACATAGCGTAAAGCCTACGCATACATTATGGCCACAAGCTGGACTTGTTGAAGATCCCCTGGAGGGCCACGAGCTGGACTTGTTGAAGATCCCTTGCAGGGCCACGAGCTGGCACCCAAAAGTTTCATAGTAGTTGGAGCCATGGGTCTTGCTCCATTCAATAGCTAGAGTGCCCAAGTGCAAATGTGCGCTCACATCAGTGCATGCAAGGCCCGAAGGCAATGACATGGCAGGCAAGGATATATTGGAAGGACCAAGGTGCTCTTAGCCAATACACGGAGGAACTAATGGGGGGAACTAATTGTTATGTGTTATGAGACATGAATTGGCAAATCTTGTGGACCAAAAAGAAACCTTACATGAAGTTTCCTAACCAGTTTCGGAAACAAGGGTTCTTGCCAACTCTGGAGCAAGGCGGCATAGTTTGTACAAAAACTACCAAATAGGAAACCCGGAGTTGTATTAGCTTTAGGATACATTTCTTACAGATGACCTCAGGATTTTGTGTAATGTTTATTTATAAATATGTAAAAGGATTATCATTGTAAAGTATCTGAGTCATCCTTGAGATTGGATGAGAGATCCAAGGAGGATAATATTAAGGCTCTACTTATAACTCTATATATTCTAAGGTAATCAAAGTAATTTTTCCTGAACTTGGTTCTTCATTACTTTGCTTGCTTTCATGGTTGCATCAATTTCCTCAAACATACGAGTGAGCGTGGTGGCATTCTCCACCTTTGACCCTTATTTTGGTTAGTGACGAGCATGGGGTGAGACTGATCTATCTCGATGGGACTGCAGTGGAGCTGCACAAGCATTGGACTAGTGGCTATAGTTCCTCTGTTGCATTCATCCTTGTAACATGTTGCATGGGAGAATAAAGTAGGAAATGTGAAAATTTTAAATAACTTCTTAGCGATATTATAAGAAACAACACATTGGCTAAAAAAGTGACCACATTAGGTGAAATTGTGATGCCTGCACTTTTGACCGCCACTCTTTACTCTCTGTATAACAATGATAATGGGGAGGCCTAGGGGTTCCCTCCTACCCTTTTGTTCTTGCTTCTCCTCTCTTCTCTCTGGCTCTTGTTTTCCTTTAATCTCCCTTCTCCCCTGGTGGTATAGTGTGGTACCAAAATCTGAGACGGAAATCTCCTTGTGTTGCCAGCTGAGTCCCTTGTTTTGCCAATGCATTTGCTACTTCATTGGCTTCTCAAAGTTGATGGGAGAGGAAAATTTGGGGGAGGTTCGTCAGTAAAGCTCGGCAGGTGTGGACAAGAGAGGTCAATCTCCAGTGTTGGGTTCCCTTTCCATGCATCAACTTGATAACAATTTACGAGTCTCTTTGAATTATAATAGGTGGAGATGGAAAGAAACTATGAATGAAGTACAGGATGAAGAGTAGTAAGTCATTGCATTCACCTTGGTTATTTGTTTTGTTTGAGAGTGGCGGGATAGTTGTAAGAATTGGGTCGCCCTGGGAGTTGTGTAAGATAAAGCCATTGCTTGCAGCCTTTACATTCATGTTGGCCGAACAATCAAAGTTTGCAAGTGAATGGGAGGAGGCCGGTGCGGTCCATAAGATTTGGTCTTGCTTAGGTTTTTGGTGAGAGTGACTGGGGATCTATTTATGTTTGATGGTGGAAGTAGCTTGGAAGGTGGCTTTGTTATATGATGATGAAAGGGAGGGTGGGTATGTTCACAAATGAGTTTATTTCGGGAACACTAGATTTCCCAAATTGTGCTAACAAATTAGATATGGGTGTGAGGGAGGTACTTAGTGGGGGAAAGGATGTAAACGAGTAATAAACGGTATGGGTAAAGGGTTTCCGTCTACCGTTTATATTTTTGAACCCTTTACCCATTACCGTCCGTATCCGTTTAGTTACGCATAATTCCATTCCGTTTATTACCCGTCGAAAACTGGGTAATCGACAGGTAAATAATAAAAAAATATAAAAATCACAAAAAACCCCAACAAAAAGAGGAAATATTAAGGAAAATTACTAATTAACAATCAAATACAACACTTTTTTCAGAGTTCAAAGTACAAATTACATAACAGAAAAATCAAATACAAATATAAATTGTCCCATACACTTAAAATTGACATTCAAATACATTTGATACTTTATATTCAAAATTGTCCAACCCAAAAAAGCATTTGAGCTCCTCAATCTTCAATCTTCAAGAAGAAAGAATTTCATCCTCGTCCTCAGATTCAACTTCAGCCATAGAATATAATGCACCAAACTCAATGTCATCAAATTCACCTGCAGAACAAAAACTTCAGCCATAGAGTATATGTCATGAGAGGAATGTCTTGATAATGTCTGACCTTATATGTTATAGGCAAAAAAATTTGAATTATGTAAGCTAATTGAAATGAGATGAAATCATCTCGTGTATTTGTTAATTACTATGTTTATCTTTGTATAATATTTTATTATGAATTATAATATGTTTATTTTTGTATGACAATTGTTTACATTTATAAAAATAATTGACGTTTGTTTAAAAATTGACATTTGTAAGAAAAAAGAAACTTTTTTAATCTTAGAGAAAAAATTCTACTTAATTAGTTAATTTTAAATTTACGATATATGATCTATCCTCTATGACTATGACTCTATGACTTTATGAGACCATGAGTCAAAATCAATATATATTGACTTCTAATAATTACCAAAATATAAAATTATTCAAATTCTCTCCAAACTTTTCAAGTCTACAAATTTTTTTAATAAGTGATATAAAATATATTGGAATAATAATAAGGTTATCTATATGAAAAATAAATATTTTTATGATTAAACTAAGTGGATATATAAATTTACTATATTAGTAAATGGGCAAACGGGTTCGGAAGAACTATTTTCGTTTTCATCCGTTTATTAAACGGTAGAGTGGTAAACGGATAATAATATTTTATTCCCGTTTTGTTCCGTTTAATAATTGGTCAGATGGTAGAGCCAATAATCGGCTCCTGTTTACATCCTTAAGTGGGGGAGGTGGAAAGCAGTTTAAGGAGGTAAGAGAGGAGAAATAGACCATGACGAAGGCATAAGATATGGGGTTGTATGTAGTTCCATAGGGTGTGAGCGTATGGGCAGACAATGAATAGCTGATCTTTGGTTTCGGGTTGTTGGTTACATAGAGGGCAAAGAGAGTTAATTTGGAGTCCGCATCTAATTAGGAGTGTGGGTGTGGGGATTTGGTTGAGAAGAGTCAGTTAGAGGAATGGTTTTTTTTTTTTTGGTAAGGCATTGTTACGATGTGGGACCAAATAATATCGGTGGGTCCATGGAAAAGATGGTTGTGGGAAGAAAGAGACTTTGTGTGTATAGTATGATAAGCTAGTTTAAGGGAGAAAGAACCGATAGGGCACAAAGCATAGTTTCACATATCATAGGGATTAAGGAGGAATTAACGATCTGATTTGCAACATCCTAAGGCCATATTGCCTAGACTTGAGGTTCATTCCAAGAGGCACTATTACTGACGATGGACGATACTTTTTCCAAGAGAAGGGAGGGCCGATGGAGAATCTAGGGAGGTTGATAAGGAATTGAGTGATGCCATCAGCCCATGTGTCATACCACAAGGATGTAGTGTACCTGGGCCAAATTGGGAGTGGAGAGAGGGGAGGACTGGGAACAAGTTTTGAGATTTGTTTCCAAACAAGGGATCTACCCCTTTTGGGCTTGGTGGTGTGCGTGTGAGGGGAGGGGCCATATTTTTTGCGCATGAAGGATGCTCAAAAGAGTCAGGGTGGGAGTACATGCTCAAAGGAGTTTTAACCAAAAGGTTGTATTAAGATCATGGTGGGATCGAAGTCCTAGTCCACCTTGTGGGAATGGAGTAGGTGTTACCAATTGACAAGGTGAAGTTTGCGAGATCCCTTGTAAAGACGAGGAATGTTCTAAAGAGAGTTTCAAGTTTATTGTAGTATTTGTGAGGAGACAAGCAGGAGAGCATGTAAAAAGGTATATTGCTAGTACTGATTTTAGCAATGAATAATGCTATGCACACACAAGGTGGTCCGCATCCCATCCACTCCGTCTCATATATATGAAAATAGAAAAATGATTTCAGTACTTTGAGTTTTTACATCTTAATGTGGTTGTCTTGGCTGCTAGTTGGTAGTCCAAATAAGGTTTAGGGTTTAGGCTTACCCATAGAATAGTAAGATAGTTCATATTTTATCTCTTATTTAGGCTATCAATAAGGATGCTACATCAAGTTGTAAACCAGTAAAATTTGGCAGTACTATTATCACCACTCATTAAAATAATGGGGCTTCAATTTTTGTGTAAGCCCCCTATTATTTTAAGAATAATACTAATTGTACTTAAGCCATAGTATCTATTTTACGACTTATCCAGCCAATAAGAAAATTTTAAAAATAAAAAATATTTTTTATTTTATAAAATCTAAGAATAAACCCTATATTATGTACGTCGGATAAGCGCAACAAGCATTTTCCTCATTTTAATACACTTCACGGGACGATGGTATGAGCATTACTCTTCAGCGATTTATTTAGACTTTTGTGGCTCTGTACTTCTACTGCCTTTGCTCGTTTGGGAATTTCATCACATCGAACGGACCGGTCATAGGGGACATCCACGGCTGTTATCACCTGCATTTTTCTGCTTGAATTTTAGGCTCGAAAGTCCAGAATTGAGTTCTCATGGTTTCCGCCAACTCTTCAGGCTCGTTGCAGCGTTCTAGCTCTTCGTGTATGATACCGTGGATGTCACCCCTCCAGAGCCTAAAGTCCGTCTCCGCGCCGCGAGACCCGCCGCCCGCCACTACCACTTCCCTCGAGGAACTGCCCACAAGGTCCAAATTTATCTCTCACGAGACTGCAGTTGGCATGATCAAACGTGAAAAAAACCCACAAAAAGCATTACAGATATTCAATAAGGTGGCGGAACAGAGCGGGTTTAATCATAATCACACTACTTACTCTGTCATCCTTCACAAGTTAGCAATTTTCAAGAAGTTCAAGGCTGTCGACTCTGTTCTACGGCAAATGGCTTTTGAACCTTGTAAATTTCATGAGGGTCTTTTTCTTAATCTGATGAACCACTTTTCAAGATCTTCTCTACATGAGAAAACTTTACAAATGTTTTATGCAATTCAGCCCATTGCCCGGCAAAAGCCTTCGATGAAAGCTCTCAGTACATGCCTTAATAATCTCATCGAATCTCAACAAATCGACTTGGCAAAGAAACTGCTCTCGGATGCGAAAAATCGGATAGGTCTTCAGCCCAATACTTGCATTTTCAATATTTTAGTCAAGTACCACTGCAAAACCGGTAACCTTGGATCAGCTTTTACAGTCGTCGAGAAGATGAAGAAAGGACAGTTTTCTCGACCGAATTTGATTACTTATTCTACTCTTATGGGTGGTTTATGCGACAAAGGCAAACTTAAGGAAGCAATCGAGTTACTTGAGGAGATGATTTCGAACAAAATAATCCCTGATCCCTTAACTTACAACATTTTGATTACTGGGTTTTGTAAAATAGGGAAGACGGAGTCGGCCAGGAAGCTTTTTGGGTTTATGAAGAAAAATGGATGTCCGCCAAATAGTTACAACTATTCAGCTTTGATGGATGGGTATTGCAAAGAAGGGAATATTGATGAAGCAAAAGAGGTGTTCAACGAAATGTCTAAATGTGGAGTTCAAGCTGATGTAGTCACTTATACCACTCTAATCAGTAGTTACTGTCGTGTGGAGAGGGTTGATGAAGCCTTCGCATTGTTGGAAGATATGCGAGAGAAAAACTGTAGACCTGACATTGTGACTTTCAATGTCATTATTGGGGGATTCTGCAGGACAAAACGATTTGATGAAGCTATTAATATGCTTGAAAGATTGCCTTTGGAGGGCGTACATTTGAACAAAGCAAGTTATCGGATTGCATTGAACTTCTTGTTGAAGGAAGAGCTACTAGATATGGTCATGACTGTCTTGTGCTTGATGTTTGAAAGGGGTTTCTGTCCCCATTTTGCAACTTCAAATGAGCTGTTGATTAGCTTGTGTGACAATGGAAGGATTGGAGATGCTGATATGACGTTGCATGAATTGGTGAAGGTGGGATTTCGACCAGAGTTGGATTCATGGATGCACTTGACAGAAGCAGTTTGCAGGGAGAGGAAGTTGGTTAAGGTGTTTGATTTTCTGAATGAGTTAGTCATTTCATAGGAATTACTCACACTTGTATTGTGCAAAATGTGGTGCTTATGGTCTTGATTATTGATGAGCATTGTCCTGATGTGCCCAAGTCCTGCATAGAAGATTGGTGAAGCCTAATGCTAATATCTAAACAAATTAACTCCGTAATTCTTTGTACTCTCCCTCCAAACTGATTCTTTCTAGAATCCCATCAACTGATTGGTGTTTGGTAGCAGGCAATTGCAAGAAAGAAAGCAAGGACCTACAAGCATGGTGAAGTGCAGTAATGCATTGTTGATGTACCTATTGCTATAATGTCACGGCTTTACTTTCTCAGAATCCAGAGTATAGTGTCTTCTTTCTTGTCTCTAAAAGCTGGAAGAGTAGAAGTGACTCTCATCCCTATGATGCTGATATTGCCCATCTTCATGTTTTATGAGAAGTTCAGTGCTGAAAAGGGTGTTTCTCTTGCTCTATATCTCGGTGGATTCAGTTCATACGGGTATGGAGAAAAGAAGAAAATAACAAAGGAGAAAGAGAGAGATTTCATGAATGAAACTGAGTTTGCATAGTGCAGTAGACTCCATGCTGTGAAGCACATTTTCCACCATGTTAATGGCTGTCTTAATTAGAACAAAGTAAGAAAATTTTTGGCTGTCTACCATTCTGCAGAATACAACAAACTGTTCTGCCTTGTATGCCATTTCTTTGGGATCTTCATTATTAGTCTTAAACTTTACAGCAGTGTAGGGGGCCTCAATTCAAGATATTTTCTTTCCATTTCTGTGTCTCTCTTTCTCACAGCCTTTCCTATTTATTTTTCTCCTACCCATTATCTATGTACTGGAACACTATCCAGCAACTCATTGATGATTGTATACAGTGGCGACTCATTGATGATTGTATACAGTGGCGACTCATTGATGATTGTATACAGTGCTGACTCATTGATGATTGTATACAGTGCTGGGAAGCCAGCCTACGACCGGATTCTAGTTATCTATGATTTTCTACAGCTCCAAAAATCAGCCTGCAATTTTTCATTTACTGTTTTTCTGTCTTCTTAAGATGGATACTCCTGGGTTTTCCTCCCTTTCCCATTCTCAATCACGCAAAATTGACTCGGTGGGGTTTCCTTGAAGTACTGAACTGGGGTTTATTTTTGCTACCTTCCAATTTGTTCCCCGTGGTCTATAGAGTGTAGTTATACTTTGTTTTTTGATTTTTGTTTTTACTATGCTACTCCTGTATCTGAACATAAACGGCACTAGATAGCTCAGGTATCCTTCAAACATGTTCCAATTTTTCTGTACTCTGTTGATTGTGGTTCAATATTATTATTTTTATTATCTAATTTTTACATTTTATGTTTTTTTTTAAATCCTGGGCAGTGTTGCTCGACACTGGTATTGGGACCTAAGCAATGTTAGATGGGTGTCAGATTTCCCTCAAACTCGGACCAATTTGTAATTAGAATAAGTATAATAAACATAATGCTCACTTTTTTTTAGAAGTGTTTCGTTAATACTCATTTACTGTTGTGGCAGTGAATGGCTAAGTCAATACATTTCAGCCTTAAAAAATATGAATACCAAACAGGAGTTAGCACCTAAGTGAAGATAATGAAGGACATAAAAAACTTATGACTTCCAACTTACAAAAATATGACAAGATACTGGCGATTGCAATAAATGCCATCACATAAGAAGCAAAATAGCAGTATCACTTCCTTCTCCAAAGAAACACTACCAATTAAGCTTATACAGCAAGACATTTCAGATCGGCAATAATTCACCTTTATGAATGTTGTCCTGTAGTAATAACTATCCGGGTCCTCATTTGATTCTACCAAGAGTATTAGGAAGAGGAAGGTCTCTGAAGCTGTGTGTTGGCTTCCAGCCTTACCACAAAATATTTTGTATGAAAGTGCACTCGTGAAACTAATGTATGCTACGTAAGAATTAGTTCAAATGGATTAAATTTTAGAAAAAAAAGAAATATGTAGTAACTGTTTCATCATCACTAGCTTTCAGCTTGAATGAATTTTGAAAGGAAAATGTTGTGAGAGGAATCTGTAGTTGCTAAATTCTTCTTTTAGTGGCTTTAAAACGAAGGACCAGAAATTAGTATGGCATGTAACAGAATGGAGGGATTTTATTCTATATAATAATTTTTTAGTTGATTTACATCTTTTATTAAGTTTTCTTTGATCATTATAATTAAATTATGGTTTATTATTTTTTTATTATTATACATTTTTTTTATATCTGTTTAATTTTGTGTATGAGATTTTTTAAATGTCATTTTATGAAAGGGAAGAAAATTGTTATTTTTCATTTCAACTTAGTAATCTGCAGAATGACATGTGTTACACGTCATGAAGCTTTATTATTATGGTTTTTGGATTTACTGTTATATTGGTCAGTTATGTAATGATAATAGATAAATTACGAAAAGGCTATGTAGTCATCATTCATATTGGCTGCCCAACCTTTTGGACGGGCTATGAATGCTAGTATGGTTAGTAGCTGAAAGTTCTTGTTTTTCTTCTTTTCCTATCAGGAACAGTCAGGGTGATCTTAGCTGATAATCAGAATGTTGCTATCACATGAGGTTTATGTTGATCACATTCAGGATAAGCTTCTTCTCTTTCAAGTACTCATCTTTTCTTTGTTTCTCTTCAATCCCCTTTGGTAGGATTCATGGTGGCAATCCTTATCTCCCTTCAGCACAAGTGCACTTTTTATTTGTTGCATTAGGGCTCTTCGTTTTTGGTGTATCTTCACTCCTGTTTGAGGGGCAGTTACGAGATTTGGAGCTTGCAGTTTGTTGCATGCCAGGGGGTGAGAATTTGAATTTTGGATTTGTTGGTTATTGTTTAGTGTTGAAGCTTTGGACGTATTTGGTTGAAGATGAGTACATTGTGATTAGATTTTACTTGACTCTTTAGAATGTCTTTTGGATGACTTGAGTGTTGTTTGGCACTGGCAGTACTATTTTTCTTGGCATTTGTCAAATTTTATTCCCTAGAAGTCAATGTATACTATCTCTAATTATTTAGAAATGCACCGTGGACAAGGAATGCAAGAGATGGATTTAAGTTTCCAGCATATCTTCATCTTCAGAGTATAATCTCATTTCCTCTCAATGTTGGGCATATGATAATGTACTAGGTAGTTTGTTGTCATTTTGAACAATCACATTTTTCTGTATCTGCTAAGATGTAACTTAGCTTGGTGGGTTAGCTTTAGCACTTTTTAGGCAGTAGAAGCTGTAAGTGCATCATGTTGTATGTGTTCCCCGGTGGTTTGCTTGATCTAGGACTTCTTAGCAGTCAGATGTCATGAAAAGCCAGCAACTCGCTGAGATGTTTTATTTACTTCATGGTCTTTGGCTTTAGTAGGTTGGATATTGAATCAAATAACAATTGAGAAGCTCACTTTTCTGCTATAGAACTAGAGGACTTTGGTTTAGGTGACTTTCAGAAACTCAATAACGTATTCTCCCTATACATACAATTTTGCAAGCTTTGAGATGCCAAACATGTTTCCTCTGAATTGTTTTGTGAAGAAGGGTCATGTGTACTCTGTAGATCATTCTCATTTATATCTGTAATAACTTGATTATGGCCACTTTTTCTAGCTGTCAGAAAAAGATTTCTCCATTAATGAACGTGATTTGATGATGACATTTTAATATTTCGGAAATTAATCAGCTAGAATTAATTCTGATAGATTTCTTACATTAGATGCTACTTTTGATAAGATCCTTTTCTGGTACTATTGAAGTTTATGCCACAGATGTGGTGCTGTTATACTTGCATGACTTAATTTAGCACCTCAAGCACCTCTTGTTAATTAATAAAAGGTGAGCTACTTTTGGAATCTGTATCGTTTACTGCAGCAAATTTTGCTGGGATGCTTTTCTACTATGAAACTTATCTATAAGCGTTGCACTTGAGTATTTTTACTCTTGGAATGAAACTATTTATCCAATTGATTCATTTTGCTAATGACTCATATGTTTTTTCTTGCCTAAAGCAGGCTCCATGTCCAGGACAGTCTCTGAAAGTATTGCTAGTACAGTTGGAAGCTCCACGTTTGATAATCGTCATGGAGACTGGATGTAGTTGTTTCACGTCGTGCTAAAAATAGAAGACGAGTATGCAATTTCAAAGCTGTTGCCCCAGAGGAATGATGGGCCCCTGCTGATTCAGATCTTGATCCTATTGGAGTAGGAAATCTCCTGCAAAGAATGGAAATTTCTATAAAGAAACTTGAAAACTCAAATTTTCCAAGCTTTTGTAGCTTGCAACTCCAAGTTTCTCATTAGACTTTCTCAGGTTCTGTCATCTGAAAAAGCAATTTTTGATGGTAATCTATGGCATCGGTACCATTGAAGATTACGATTCCCTCCTTTGCAGCTTTCTCTGGCTGTTCGCTTGAGAGAAAGTTTGACTGGATTGGACAAGTCGAAGCCTTTAATCCAGTGATTATGTGCAGGAATCTAAGTCTTTGGAGGCACTTGGGAGTCAGGTTTGAAATGAGCAAGGAAAGAGAGTAGCATCTAAAGCCCATATTGTTTTCATGCCACATTGTGAAGTATTCTTGTATGATAATTTGATTGAGATGATTAGGAAGACTGAACTTTGAATCAGGGTGGTGATTGGGAACAGTTTTGAGTACTACCGTGTTGATATCCTAGGCAAACCAGATTGCTGAATCAGGGTGGTGGTTGGGAACAGTTTTGAGGAACTTGAGGCGCTGTTTTCCTCCAAAGTTTGATGTTTGAAGTTCCCAAACTAGCCAGTGATGATCCCTTTTTTGCACCTGGACCATTCAGTGGAGCTTTTAGGACCCTAATTTTTCTCTATAAATAGCGGACTAGATTCCTTGAATCTCTAGATGCTTGGAGAATTTTGCATCATAGGGAAGTTAAACACTGCTTTTAATGTTCTAAACAATATTAGACGGAAAATGTGATAATAATTAATGTAACCCACTGCATAACTACAACAGTTAAATGTGGTCTCGGATGTGGTGTCAAATATACTGTCATGGAAAATCTGGCTTTGAAGGTGACCATATTAAGACTGAATGAGTTCTTGGCTGGTTTCTTGCCTGTCTTTATGTGGACTCCCTATTAGGCCTAGCAAGCGAGAACCACATCGTACACCTTTAATGGCAGCACATCTGAAAAATGTACAGAAGGAAAAGATACATAACTATTGAGATAGTGTATTAAGTTATATTATACATGGACCCTCTGCGGATTTGGTCAAAGAAATCTAATTTATCATGCAAATTAATAAGGTGGTTTCTTATTGGTTTGGTTGACCAAGGCATGACAGTCACTAGAGGTTCCCCAAAGGAATTTCATATTCTTTGCACACTTCTAAAGGTGACATTATAAATTAGAAAATGCTAGTTGCACTTATACACAATATCTATCTTACGTACATGTTAATCTAAACTATTGATTCCTAGAGTTTATCCTTTAGAATATAAAATTTTATAAAATAAAAAATATTTTTAAATACCCTCCCTTCCTTCCCCACGGTATTAAACCTGCAATGCAATCAAATTTTCATAGATATGTAAATATATTTGATGATGTCATTTGGATCCAAATTAAATATCTCTAGATCAATGGGATTTGTCCCCAAGCTGCAGGTTCCTACTCTACCAGTGGAAACGACAGAAGAGTCTAATTTTGACAGGAAAGAGGAAGCAATTATTATTCAGGGCAAATCTCAACCCCCAAATTCTTATCTGTTAATTATTTTGAACATCCTGAGCTACTATATATATATATATATCCAGTGGCACAACTTCTTGAACTGCACCGTAGCTAGTAGTGTCGTCATTACGTGCAGAAAAAAATGGAGGCAATCAGTACTACTGATCATCATGTGGAGAGCGAGAGAGGTATCAGCCAAGGTCGACCCACCAAGGCGATGAAGCTGTTTCTCCTCCTCATCAGCGGAGCGCTCTTATTCCTGGGCAACTCCGGCGGTCCCCTCCTCCTCCGCCTCTACTTCATCCGCGGCGGCCACCGTTTGTGGTTCTCGAGCTGGCTCCAAACAGGGGGCTGGCCCATCATGTTCATCCCCCTCACCATCTCTTACCTCTACCGTCGTCGTCACCGGACGGCGCCGGCGCCGGCGGATCACATGAATTACACGAAGCTGTGCTTGATCAATATGACTCCCCGTCTCTTCATCGCCTCGGCCTTTCTGGGCATCCTCACCGGGTTAGACGACTACATGTACGCCTACGGCTCTTCCTACCTCCCCGTCTCCACCTCCGCTCTTCTCATTTCCACCCAGCTCATGTTCAACGCCGTTTTCGCTTTCTTCGTCGTCAAGCAGAAGTTCACTTCTTATTCGATCAATTCAGTTTTTCTGCTGACACTGGCAGCCGTCGTTCTGGGTCTCCGGACCGGCGGCGACCGGCCGGTGAACGAATCTCGGATGCATTACGCGTTGGGGTTCGTTATGACGATTTGTGCAGCTCTTCTCTATGGCCTCGTTCTGCCCTTGATAGAGCTCGCTTACATGAAAGCCAGGCAGGAGATTACATACACTCTCGTTATAGAGATGCAAATGGTCATGTCCTTCTTTGCCACTGCGTTTTGCACCGTCGGAATGCTCATCAACAATGATTTCCAGGTAATTTATTAATTAATTTGGCCTCGTCTTCGATCATATAAAATAATCATTTATTCAACCTCAATACATCAATTTTTATGTTTAATTGCTAGCTAGTCATGTGAATCGTCATCACCCACTTACTCCAAATTAGTCCAATTGTTATTAACTCCATGCATGGAATCAGATTCGGTATCATATATATATTCTTCTGCAATATAGTTTAATACTTTTGGCAAATGTGTTGGTTCATTAACCACTACCCCATTAACAACTGATTACAGCTATGGGTTCACAAGGAACATTAAGTTCTATTAGTAATACAATATGGGAATATTTCAGACTGAGAATAGGAGTGATCCTTCTCAAACGGAAAGCTCAGAAGTTTTCTCTTCTAGAACGACAAAAATAACCTATCTTTTTCCTCGAAAAAGCCGACTTGAGTCCATAGATTATTTAGATCGATCACTGACTGATTCCTTTCTGTGTACGTCGGCCACTACATCGGTGTTGATGTTTCGACCAATATGGCTGCCTGATCGATTCCAACCGCATAAATATCATTGAGTATCAAAACCCACCTCCCCAGCCTCATCAATTCAGATAAGACACGGAGAAAAGAAGTACTGACACATCCACTAACAAGTAGGCATCTCATCAATATGTTTGCTGACTGCAGGCAATTTCAAGAGAAGCGAACGAGTACGAGCTGGGTCCAGTGAAGTACTACATGGTCGTCGTATTCGGTGCTATATCATGGCAATGCTTCTTTCTTGGTCTGGTGGGCGTAGTGTCTTGTTCCTCCTCTCTGCACGCAGCAGTGATGATCGCAGCTCTAATCCCTGTCACCGAGGTATTGGGCGTCATCTTCTTCCATGAGAAATTCAGCTCGGACAAAGGCGTTTCTTTGGCTTTATCCCTCTGGGGCTTCGCTTCATATATATACGGGGAGAGAAAGAAAATGAACAAAGATCAGAAGCAGAATGAGACGACGACGGTCGTAAAAGAAACTGAGTTCGCGTAGACTAATTGGAGGAACTGTAAGAATTATGATTCCCGCTCTTTAATATCGTGAAGTGGATCGGTATCGTTTGCCTTGTTAGTCGCCTCATAATGGAGGGAAGAGGAAGAAGAGCAACAATATAATATGCCATTGTCTTCCATCAACCATTTAAAGAATAAAGACAAACAAAAATGAAGTGTAACCATTAGTTTGTTTCGAGTCTCAATCGAATTAAGTACGTACATGATGCAGACACAAATGTACATTATATAAAACCAATGAAAAAAAAACTTTGTCATGAGCTGTTCATATGGGAGATTAAGAGCCTCCAAGCTTGAGAATTTCACATCAAATAAAAGACTATTTGTCTTGGACTCAAATTCTTGACTGTACCAATTATAAGTTACAACTCTATATAGGAAGAGAATGAGTTCAGTTTCGTCCTATATATTCTTTGAATAATGACTCGCACAGAGCCGTGCACGACTTGCGCACGAATCATTACTCATATTATTTTCATCATTTATGGAACCTATGCCTCCCTCTAGTCCACTTGAACATTATGTGGTTAATTTTCAGTTGAAAAGTTGAGGTATCTAACTACCAATTAATGTTAGCAGGGCGACCAAGAAACCCAAGACAAATGGAGAGCTCTTGTAAGCACTTGCTACTTAGTTTTCACACAATCGAACAAATGAATGTTTGGTCTAGAGCTTACCCTTATTCAGTTACCAAATTATTTTTCAGGTGATATAAGTATTGTTGGTTTTTACTTCCAAGACTTTACATCTGTGGCGTCCACGTTGTAACTTAGTAAGAGATAAAATTGGAGATAAAATCTACAAGATTTTAGTTTTTTAATAAAATATCATCTAACCTATTCTATGGGTAAACATTAAACCTTAGATTTTCTCCTACCTAAACTGCCAACTATGTAGCCACGTCAAGATGTAAAACCGCGAAGTAAAATTAGAAAGTACTGGTATCATTTTCTTTTCACATACCCCTGTTAAATACAACACCAATTCTCTTATGTACTCACTAACATGGGGAGCACATGGGTACTTGGCAGAATTGAAATTTGGCAAATGAATTCGCCTTTTTTTGTTAAACAAGTTATATTTGAGGACTGTTTAAGGGCTTAGGCCCCCAGCCCAAAACTATACTTTTTGGTAACTATGTATACTAACCTTAACTTGTTAGATGATTTACTTTCCCCTCCCATCATATAAAATAAATATATTTGGCTTCGGATAGAAAAGAAAAGACAAATGGGGACCTAGAAGCTGACTCCATTTATGTTTGGATACTTAATATAAGGTGAGGTGACATTTCAACTAAGAAAAATCAGGGTAATGCAAATGTTAAAGATACGGTTTGTTATAGATACAAGAAATATTATATTTTCAATTATTTGATGTACTTAATTCTCCAGATCTATAGAAAATTGTAAAAAATACTTAAAACAGATTAAAATTAAAGTAGATTATTCTATTTGTGCTCTAGTCACAAAATTTTACAGCCATATTAAAAAAACAATCTTGAAGTGACATATCGACTATCTTGGTTTTTCTACGTATGCAGAAAATTTGAAGATCAAGACAAATTTTGGGAAACATAAGCTGTAATAATTGTATGGAAGAAACCAAATCGGCTAATTTTCTGCGAAATTAAGTTGGAGGAGAAAGGTTGCATCTTCCTCATCCCCTGTTTTTTTTTCAAAAGAGGGGAAGGCCAAACGCTTTCTTCTCTTCCTTCCTGTTGTAAAATAGACTAAAAAACAATCTTGAAGTGACATATCGACTATCTTGGTTGTTTTCTACGTATGTTGAAAAAATAAAGATCAACACAAAATTTGGGAGCTGGCATAAGCAGTAATAATTGTATAGATTCTAGAAGAAATCAATTCGGCTAATTTCACACAAAAGTTGGACGAGAAACGTTGCATCTTCCTCTTCCACTTTTTTATGCAAAAGAGGGGAAAGCCAAAGCGCTTTCTGCTCTAACAATCCTATAAAAAATGAAAAACCATAATTATTTTATAGAAGGAATCAAATTGGCTCTCCCTTTCTTAGCAAAAGTTGGAGGAGAAATGTCGTATCTTCCTCATCTATTATTTTGTAAAGAATAATGTTGTGCGTACGTTATTGTACGCGTACATTTGATCCACGTAAGAACCCTCTTCGGAAAAGAGATAACTGGCCTCCGTCGACGGTGAGTCCGGTGAAGTTGAGAAAGACGACGAGCAGGTTGAAGAAGACGATGGCAAGGTCGCGCGAGGACCGAATCATTACTCTTTTAGGAAAGCTTCGCTTTGGGCTCTTTTAAAACATTGAAATATTCTCTATCAAAGATAGATTTATCTAAAAATAAGTCATGTATCTAAACATGTTAGTTGTCCAAAGAGTGCCAAATCGGGCTTTAAAGAGCTTAGCCAAATGCAATAAACCAAATTAATATTACTTCAAGTTCAATCATAAATATCGTATACTTGAAGAAGTAATTTCAAGGAATCTATATAAGGTGGTCATTCTCATTCAAGGTACTCATAATGAGATGAAAAGTCGTGTGGACGTATCTACAAGAAGAAATAAGAACCGAAAAAGAAGTTGGTAATTAGATTTTAGACTTTATAAGGACAACTATGTTGAAAAGGCATGATGGAAGAGAGCTTTATAATATCGTCTTAAATACATGTTCTATACTTGGTCTATCTTCTCTTTCACTTCTCTTTCACTTCTCTTTCACTTCTCTTTCACTTCAGTTTCAATCCCTTTCTCTCTAAGCTCACTTGGCCGAGATGTCTTCATGTAACTCAAGCTTTTTTCTATTTCTATTTTACGAGGGTTCCGGCGGTCTGCCCACAGCTTGAATTCGAGAAACAAGCCCATTAGTACAGTACTATTTGCCTGATTTAGCTATAATAAATCAGGAAAATAATGACAGAAAAAAATGAAGTCCACACTGCGACTATTTGTCGCACACTAGCCCTGGGATGAGAACTAGCTGATGTAGAACAGGTTTATTGGATGGAAGATATGGAATGCCATCATACTGAATGAGTTATTAATCTTTTGCACTAATTTCTTTCCTTAATCGTTCAGACCGCGGGATTTACCTGCGAAAGCTCTTGAGTAATCTCTAACCTCTCTGTCTTGATTTTCTTCCACTCCCCATGGAAGTAAGAAGCAAAGCCCCAAACGGAAAGAACGAGACACACTCCCTTTTCTGCGGTAAATTTCTCATTGAAGAAGACAACCCCAAGGACCTGCGTGACTGGAATGCCGGACGAAAGTATCACGGACGCATGAAGCGATGAAGAGCAAGATATCACACCCACAGTTCCCAAATTGAACAACTCCCACATTACTGCGCTGCCCACTAGCACAACATAATATTTCGCCTCACCCAGCTTAAACTCTCTTGCTTCTTTCGGAAGTAGCTGCATATAATATAAAGTTAATTGGGTTATTCAAGGTCTATCCGAATATTATGAATTTACAGCACGCATTAACAGAGTAGGAATATCTCTTCGGTGAATGTTCATCTCTAATACTCATCGCGACAGAATTAAAGAGATAAAAAACATCAGAGAGAGATCCAATTACCTCAAAATCGTTATTCAGGATCATTCCAAGGGAGGTGACAATAGTGGCAAAGAAGTTCATGATGATCTGGGTCTCCAAGACAAGTGTATAGTTTAGCGTCCGCTTTGCCTTGATGTAAGTAAGTTCCATCGTAGATAGAACAAGCCCAAAGAGAAGTGCTGCCGCTATAGTCATTAAGAACCCCAATAGATACTTCCAGCGGCTCTCATCCAAAGGCTTATCCTCCTTGTTGTGAATCCCAAGAACAACAGCCCCCAGTGTCAGGAGGAAGATGGCATTCACAGATTGGAAGGTAAACCTCTGCTTCACCAAGAAGAAAGAGAAGAAGGCATTGAACGCTAACTGGCTGGACATGAGCAGAGAAGAAGTAGAAACTGGGAGATACGCCGGACCGTAGACGGCCATGTAGGCATTGAACCCAGTTACTGTTCCGATAACGGAGATGGGTATGATCAGACTAGGGGTAGTGGCAGCTGAGAAAAGCTTATAAGTTTTATTCGAGCTGCTACTGCCATCCCGTCTGTAGATGTAAGAAACCCACAAAGGGAGGAGGGAGAGCGGCCATCCCACCACCTGTAACCAGGCAGAGAGCCATTTCCGGCTGCCGCCCTGGACAAAATATAGCCGGAGAAGTATGGGACCGGCGACGTTGCTGACTCCCAGTATGGAACCGTTAAGCAAGAGAAGGGTTAGCTGCATGGTCTTTGTGAGCGACTCTCTTTGGGGAGCTGAATGGTTGGTGTTCGGACTCGAATCCTCCATGATCTCCAGAGCAGTGAGGAGTACTCTGAGATGGATATACAGGATGATAGTGAGGAGATAGTCTTAATTTTTTTTATTTTTTGAAAATTGAGGAGATATTGGAGTATTTATGAGTACCCTGACTCTTTGAGTGTTTAAAGCTGGAACGTTATTTATGAGAGGTGGTTGTATATGGTTTCTCTGGCCAACACGATGACAGAAAATTCTCTGCTTATAATCCAATTTGCATTGCAATAATGTGATCCGTCATAATCTGAATACGGCCAGGAATTGAGATAATTAATCGTCAAAGATAGAATTGTACATGCGTATTTAAATAAAAAAATGCTATATGCACTTTGTGCACACACCAAGAATATTTTACAAGCAAAATGAACACTTTTTGTTAATAAAGATTAAATTATAAAAAACTGTAAAATATAGCTTGCAAGTTGACCATCGTAAGGGAAAATCTTCTTTTAAGTTTTAGCTTGTTAATTGACCAAGGCTAGAGGAGATCTATATATATATAATCCCTTTCTCCTATCTCTTCGCCATCAATCTTTTTCCTCATTATTCTATGACTTCATCTAGATTTTAAATGGCGAATAAGAATATTTTATTTCCATTTTGTTCCGCTTATTAATGGGTCGGTAGAGCGGGTAATCGGCTCCCGTTTACATCCCTAGTAGCATATCTCACATATGCTATGCTGATACATTTACATGCTCCATGCATATATTATGTGCATTTCATAACAGTACCATTGGTATTATGGTTCCACTCCAAGAAACTGACATGCCCTGCAATAATGCTGATTTTCTTTTGAAAAATGAAAAAAACAATCGTTCAAGAAAAATTTAACTGAATTAAGTATAAATTTCAACATTGAAATGTTATATAGGTCAGAAATTCAACTGGAGATATATTACTCACATATTCTGGACTACTTGGTATTAGTGAATCTACGATTGCAGAAGCTCAAAGTCTACTCCATGGACTTAAATGTTTTCTCAAGTATCATTTTGTTGGTCCATTGCATGTTGAAGGCGACTCTCAAGTTTTGATTCAATGGTGCAAGCATGATCTCAGGCCTCCTTGGCGAATGCGTTGTATCATTGATGAAATTAGAGACCTTTCATTTATTGTCACTAGTTGGATGCATGTATTAAGAAGTGCCAATGGTAGGGCTGATGAGTTGGCTAAGCAAAAGACTGTTGAGCAACATATTGTTGTTGTCACCCCCTAGCTTCATGTAACCATTTTTGTGTTTATTGTTTGTTTGTTGTTGTAATCTTTCGCCCATTTGGGCCACAATAATAAAAATCTCAAACTTTCAAAAAAAAAATATTGAGGTTATCTCATTGTCTTGGACGGTCTCATGGTCTCACCCTTGCACTGAACCAACTTCTCGTGCTGAAATACAACTATACCCATCCTTGGTCAACTGACAACGTCCATCTTACTATTCCTTTTGAATTCCTATACGTGAATTTTGTTATAAAATGCACCATTTAAGCCTCCCTGATACTCATGGAGAAAATAAGCCAAGTAATAAAAATAAAGATGGGAAAAAATTAATAATGAATATTAAATGTTGCAGGAATATTGACAAAGCAGCCAAAGCAGGCTTTTCTTTTAATTTAGAATGAAAATACAAGAGGGTGAAAATGTACGTGAGCTGGGAATTGTAATGGGAATATATAGATATCCGGCAATTAGAAGTACAAACTTCTCTCAACATATATATGAAGATTATACTTCATAGGAGCAATGAAAGAATGAGTTCAGAATTACATTTACAAGGCCTTAGCCTACATATCGAAGTTATTTCAATGGATGGTCCTAGTAGATACGCAAGGTCAATTTGGCACGTATACAGAACAGCAAGCTCCAGACAATCAATAAGAAGCAATTCTACCTAAGCTTTCCATTCAGCTCGCCCTTTTTAGGGGTGGAGAAATCCACTTTTTAAAGGCATCTTAGACCTTAAACCTCAGAAAGAAGAACTCTCCTCATAAGTTGGACCTTAGGCACTTGTAGTTTATACTTGCAGTCGACCAGGGCTTCCTTCGTTTGCACGACTCAAATGCCGAAAAAGCACTCAAACAGCAATTATCAGTATCAGAATGAACAAGAAGAGTGCCACTTCAAACATTATACGGGGATCAGTCAGGCCATCGATGATCTGCCGCCACCTGTAAGTTCAACCAGTAGATAGCTTCTGATAAAGCCTGTTTTTCAATTAAAAATTTCAATTACTAGTTTGAAAACAGTAAACCTACTTAAACTAGTTTTTTGGCGATAGAATTTTGGTTGTGATAGTCTGAACAAAAATATATTTATATTATGAATAAATTTAGAACCTAAAAGGTATGTTGTTCCCAACAAGCAGAAAACACTCCCAGTGTGCTGCAACCAATTTGAAGGCTGATGTGGGAGGCAAATGTACCATACCAGTGGCCAGGGCAAATATACCTTGATTTAGATGCAAAATAGTTGTTCTCCTAAATATGACACTCTTTTAGTGAAACTAACGAATATGATCCAACATACCAGTTGCCATCAAAGACACTTTTTACACGGTTTACTTCCTCCTCCTCAAGTTCTTCAAGCAGCTTTCGTTGACGATTGTTGACTTTCCTGGAGAATTAGGAGGAAAATTTGAGGGGTAGGCTTCAACCAGAAAATAGAGAAACTTTATTACACACTTAACAGTAGTTCGAACAGGACTAATGTGGGTCATAGAGTACTAACGGACAGCACAATAGATAAGGAAAAGTAAGGAACAACTTCCTAGCTAGTTACAGAAACAAACCAAAGGGAAACTTACAAAGGAAAATGAATGTGAAACCGCACGTATTGATCACCACGGTCAACAATGACACCATGTTTGGGAAGACCTACATCATAATACAGGAGTTAAAAGATTCATTACAATAGGAATGAATTTGACATCAAAATGTTATGTGAAAAACAAATCTGACTGTTATGTTACATACCTCTTCCTCTTAGTACCAAAGTTTGCCCATGTTGAACTCCTTTTGGTATCTGAAAGAACACCGGAACTTCAAGCAATTAAATGAAGAAAAGAAATTTGGCAAAAATCCCAACATGTAGGCAGACTATCCAATTTTGCTAATGGGTCCTTTCAGTTGAGTGTAAGACACAAAGCAGTTCATTTTACAAAAAAAATGTCACATCCACCTGTGAACCTGAGTATATCGAAGAAAGCTTAAGGTCTGTGGTTCTTGACAATTTTGTTAAGAGAAATCACGACAGGAATCTCACTATTTTTTGAAAGTTGTGATTTTTTTCCCCATGCCCCTAAGGAAACTTGAACCCAAGATCTCCCATGTCACCACTGAGTTATGCTCAAATTCACTAATGCTTATACCTTTAAGAAACAATGACGTGAATTATAGTCTTAACTGCTAGTAGTACATTACTTGAGAACCCATTCCTCTTCCGAAGCCAATGAAAATTCAAATTTAAGCAAACTTCATAAGGTACCTTTTTCCCACTCTGTCCACACGTACATAAAGTAAAAAGTATCTAAAAAACTTTTAGAAGAAAACTGAACAAAGAATTCAATTCAGTCACATTATTTAGATGTTGTGTTCGAATCCATATTATAAGAACTGCTTGTGGGTTTCGTTACAAGATAGGTAGATCAACAAAATAATTCAGGTGCTGAGCAAGACTATCAAATGAGTATGGCAGATCAACAAGTAACGCACTTATTGAACAAAATTCTATCAAATACACAACACTTAGTTTCATGACGTGAAAATATATCATAGGTAATCCAATAATCTCATTAACAAATTTCAAAAGAAACAGAGATTATTTTTTTAATTGCCACAATAAGAGATATGTGGCCAAGTAGTACATGTTTATTTCCTTTCCACCGTTTAACTTTATGAAAATATTAATTAGAAGGCCCTGAATGTCTTCGAAGTAGCCTGAGGAAAAATATGTTGAATTATGTTTTAAAAAATCAAACGCATAAAAAATTAATATTCTTGCAAGAACAGTTATAAGAGGTCATAATTTACACAATTAAGGAAAATGGTATTTACTTTCACAAACAAGGAATATATATACTCCTAACATTCAACAATGATCATGTTTGCAAAGAACATAAGTAGCAAGATATAAATGAACTCATGATATGCATTTTGAAAAGAATATGTGAAGATGATTGCACTACAGAATTGGAAAAGAGGTAATACTTTCACTTGTGTCTTCCCAGAGAGAGTTGGCACCTCAACTTTGCCTCCAAGAATAGCCTGAAACCACAATATTCACTCCGAGCTCATAAACACAAAATAATTAACAGAAAAAATCCTGAGTTAATCAAAACCTTGTTAGATGTTACAGATTCTCAGCGAGGATTTTAGAACAAGATTGAGCAGATACACAATGTTATAAACCCGACATTGCCACTGACACAAAAAAGTACCAATCTTGCATCATAAAGATTAAAAGAATGTTCTAAAATTTCTTATACAAATTCTAATCTAATTAAAAATATTTTACAAAATGTACCAACAGAAAGCAAGTTGATACTCACTTGTGTGAAGCTAATATGAGAGTCCACATGGACATCAGCACCATCCCTCTTGAAGACAGGATCATCAGAAACCTAAGGAAAGATGAAAAACACATAAGAAAAGAGAAGACAGATGCCAAATTCTAACAAAAACCGCTCGATTTAGTACAATAAACAAAGACTACCGCCTTTATTTTGCCACCTAAAACCTCTTCCATAGAGTAAAACTATCGGTATATGGTCGATTCAAAAAGTATTAAACATTCATTAGGTACTGCAAAAATTAATAGGTACTGCAAGATATTACGATTAAAAAGTATGTGGAAGTAACAACTTTTTTCAGATAACTCATGGACCAGCAAATTCTATAGCTAAAGGCTCAGTCAAAGAAGGAATGCACATCATTCCTTTGACGAAGAACCTTCCTCACCATATATCTTGAAGCTCATTATCTCCTTCCCTAGTTTCACTTGGTCTGCCGTTAATCAAACATCTCGATTTTCTCAAAATCAAAGAGTAAATAAACTACAAATATATAAAAATTAAAAAGAGAAAACATTTCCTCCAGTCCTTCGTTATGGAGGCTGTTTTACCAATCTTATATACCAAATTAAGATACAAAAATCTGACACTGAGAGATCAGTTATAGTCTCAACCTCTGCTATAAAACTCGGTCCGCCCAAGCCAGTTCGGCGGTTTGGGTCAAACCCAGCTGAAAAAGAGAAAACTGAAGTTTTGGAAAAACCCGGCCCGGTTTTACAGTCAAAAGGCTAACCTGGGGATCTGACAGGCCTGGCAAAACCTCGGGCTAGGACCAAGAAGCATCAGGCATGCAGGGGCAAAGGGGAGAGAAGCAAAAAGAGGGAGATACAGGAGGGAGATTGGATTTTAAGAGGGGGTGAGGGACAACATTGGTCTCAACCAAAACATATGTATGCGGGAGATCTATTCCTAGAGATTACATAATTTTTGTTACGAGTCAGGGGTATTTGGGTAATTATGCTGTATTGAGTTAGTCTCAACTTAGTTATATTAGACTATAGAATTGTTTATTATTTTCAGTAGTAGCACATGTGCTAATGCTTATTTCTGTTTATTTTATTCAGTAAGCCACACAGTGGCATACGTGTAATTTCATGTTAGACAGCCTATATTAATACAATTAGGGTGGTGAGTCTTTTACGGACTTCACGACCCCTTCTCCATTGTCTCCTTCGCATTTTCTTTTTCTCTCTCACTTTTTCTTCTCTTCCGCTAAAGATTACATGGTATCAGAACAGGTTTGTATGTGACAACTCGTCACTTACAGAGTGGGATCTTCTTCCTCTAGGCTTCGTTGTACAAGTTTGATGGCTGGAATAAATTTCTGTTGTTGGGCAAAAGAAAATAATCTTTTTTCTTCTTTTTCCTGCCATAGTTGTAAGTTATGGGTTGTATTGGTGTTCAAGTGCAAGATGCACTTTATTCTACCCAAACGAAGGGTTTTCTGGTGTTACTAAGCCATTAGCTTGTGTTGTTGCTGCTGCTGACATCATCTATTTTGTAGTCGCAAGCTAAAGATTAAATTTTTCTCTTTCTTTTGCCATTGGTAAAATGGTCTAAACTGATGTGCGAGTCCTAGATGCAAATTTATGTGCCCTCAAAAAAAAGGTTTTTTACTACTGGTGAATTGCTAAAACTGTAGTGTTGCAGCTACTGACGTCACATTTTGTACTGCTGCATGAAAAGACTCTTCTTACTGCCTTGGGAATCGTGCTACACCTGTTTAGCCTTCTATAGTCTATGAAAAGGTTTTCTTCTGGACACTCTTCTAAAGCTTCCTAGTCATTCAGCCTGGCCTTAATTTGAGGTTCCATGAACATCACTGTGTGCATTTGGAGTATCGAACAGGCATAAGCTTATTCTGTCCACAGCGTAAATGCTTGGAACTGAGGACAACAGAAAATTTTTCCAAACCAGCATTTTCTCTGATAGTATGACAATTGTTGGTCAATTAAAGCTTGTAACAGTATGGACGGCTTTCCATATTGCAGAGGCAAGTCTGGGGTAACCCTTCTGAAGCCAGCTATGCTGCTCTATTCCGTATTTGACCTGGATGAGGGCTGTCAATGTGGCTCCATCTTCTTTAGTATAGCAGCAGACACACTTGTCCAGCAAACGAGTTTGTTTCTAGTAGTCATCGGATACTAGTTCCCCACAATGAGTAAACTATTAGTAAATCCATTAGATTATCTAATGCCTGTGATCACTTTATTATATAATTCCTTTTTTCTTAAATCGTGAGCTTGCATGAAGGATCCTTGCCCCATGGCTCCAAGGAGATTTGAACCCAAAACCTCCCCACTGTAAACCCTAAGATGACCACTGAGCTAATGCTAATGTTCATTCTATATAATTCACTTTAATATGAAAAATAACAAAATTTCCATAAAATGGTTCACAAGGTCAATTAAATTACCCATAATGCACTGAAATCTGAAAACAGAAAAGTTTAATACAAAGTTCACCAAACTATTATGGTGCATTAAAACAGTGTTTATTATTTCGAAATAGCGAAAACTTCTACCGATCTTTCACGAATGCCACTAGTACATGGAGAGTGCACAACATAGTTTACAGTCGTTACAAAATAGTGTGATTAAACCAGTGTTTTCATGAATTTTCAAAAAAAAAAAAACAGTGTTTTCATGTATCTATGTCATACATTCTGACGGAGAAAAACACCAGAGAACACCAATGGGACAAGCCAATTTTGCTTGAATAACAATCATGATATAAAGTTACAAGGATTGCAATGATGCTAAAGATTTGTTCAAGTTAGCATTACAACATCAACCACAAAATATTTAAAAGCAATAGTTTCCACGGCCTACCTGAACCACAGTACTAGTTATGGTATGTAAAGCATTAGATAGAATGACAAAATAGGTACCTTCAGTTTAATATACAGGTTCCCAGAATGAAAACCAAGACCTCCATTATTACCAGCCCCTGGCACACGAATTGTGTCTCCAGATTCCACTCCTTCAGCAAAGAAAATTAGTATCAAATGTAAAACCAGTACATTCTTAAAAAAGAAGTTCAACTGTTACCAGTTTTAAAATCAATATAAATAACTAAACAAATGTAAAACATTGTTGTAGTCCATTTATTAGCAAGAAAACCACCTGCAGGGATGGTAACTTTGACATCCTTGATGCCTTCAACCACTCCAGATCCTTTGCAAGTTAGACAATATTCCTTAATACAAAATATCAACTCAAATAAGTCAGTCAAACCACCAGACTGATTCTAGAAGTAGCCACTTCACAAAAATTACTAGCAGACCTTAATAACTCGACCAGCTCCTTTACACATACTGCATGTTGATGTGAAGGGAGGAACAGTAACCTAATAGATTTTTGAATCAAGTCAATAGGAATTTGATACTTTCTGAGAGAAGTGAACTCAATATAAATGCTGTGTGTGTGTGTGTGTGTGTGTGTGTAAGTAATTACTCTTCCTTTTCCTCTACAAGTTGGACATATGTTAGGTTTAGCTTTAGGAGGATGCCCTCTTCCATCTGCATTTTCAAGTTGAAATAAAACAAAACGAAGTAAATAAAAGAATACGACCAAATTAGCTAAGAAATTGTCAATCTTTTCTAGCTTGCTACATTAATTTTATCTTCTAATTTTATCAAAAAGAGTAAAACAACATCAACAATAATGAAACATGAGCCTTCTACTGTATAATCTTAACATAGTGTATTAACAATTCTATTTTTTTTAATGTAGTGTACAAGCAAAATTGATTAAAGAAGCTTTCTTTTCCAAGTGCAGGACAGTACTCAACAAAACCTTATGGCAACATTTTACTCACCACATGAATCGCAAGGGACATCTGCGTCAAAAGATAGATGCTTTGTGCACCCCGTGGTAGCTTCAGTAAATGAAAGAAAAAGCTCCACCTACAAATTCAAAGACAAAGCACAATATATAAAAAATGCCACTTCAAATTAAGCATCCAAATGCTCATAAGATAATAATCAACCTCTATATCCTTCGCAAATTTTTCTGTTACACCATCTTCAAATATCTGCAGAAGCATCAAACTTCTATTAAGCATGAAGCACAAATTGCATGAGAGGAAAAAGGGAAATACACAGGTTTGCTGCATCTTTTGAATACTAACCTCCGAAAAAATTTTGTGGAACGTATCTGAAAAAGGATTTTGATTCCCAGAACCAAAGCCCATTGAACTACGATAGTATGCTCTAGTTCCAGCATCACGAGTGTAATATTCTCCAGGTTCAGTATCATGAGAGAATGGACTGGTCTCATCACCATCAAACTGTTTATTCACTAACACATGGTCAAGCATTAGGCAGTTGCAACAAGTAGAACTCACTTGGACAGAAAAATTGTCTGATAATTTTTACCTCATCATATTTTGCTCTCTTTTCAGGATCCTGCAAGGACTGCACTTACCTTTCACAGAAGATGAAATTAATTACCAAACATTGCAATAAAGCAGAATATTTGGTGATATTATCCACACAAACCTCATAAGCATCTCTTATTTCTTGGAACTTTCTCTTGGCTGAAGGATTGTTCCTATTTCTGTCAGGATGATACTTCTTCGCAAGCTGCAAAACTCTAGTATTAGCTCATAAATCAAACGGAAAACTGTTAAGTGGCACACAAACAACATTGACATCAAATGTAACATAAAAGTCAAAACTTGAAACAACACATTTCACATCACCAGTAGCCACACATTTCCACAGTGCTGACAGTTGAACAATGCAAGAAGTAGAACAACATGTAATAAAAATGAAGTGTCCACAAAGAAAAGTACATAAAGAAGATTTCACATCTATACAATTTTTTTCTTTTTAAGAAATTTATTTGGTTAAATCAGATTTATTGATTGGGAGTAAAAAATTTTATTCTCAACAGACCAAAACAGAAAAGGTAGTACCAATCAAATAAAATTTCAGTTGGCATTACCTCTGAACTAGGATAAGAGGACCAAAACTAAACTAATCAAATTAAATAAAAAGCACAAACATATACAGTTCAATAACAAGAAAGATCATGCCAAATTCTGCATCCGCATGTCTGATTGTGCAGTCCACATATGTTAATGGGAATGCTAACAACTTAAATGTAATAGACACAACATGAGAGTAGGGCAGTGTTAAAACAGATTCATAGAGACATCCGATGGTAAAAATGTTAAGTACGCTGCCTTAATCTCAAATTGATTCAAGTACCCACTTCATGGAATGCCTTCTTAATTTCAACTCGAGAAGCACTTTTTGGAACTCCAAGTATCTCATACAAGTCCCGTTCCTTCGCCAAACAGCATCCTGTTAACATTAATAAGTACATCAGTATTCATGAAAGAAACTGAAATACAAAACCTAAACGACTCAACCTCAAAAAAATAAAAATAACAATAAACTAAAATCCTCAAAGATAGCTAATAAACCTATCAAAAAAAATATATACCATACCGGTAGTATGAAAAGGACGGCTGAATGTTTCTCCAGTAATGTCAAACTTGTAACCATGCAATGCTGGAATAAAAACACCGCGTCTCGGTAAAACAAAACATGAAGAAACAACATACTGACATGAGAGAGAAAGACTAACACGTTGCAGACGAAATTGATCGCAGAAATGAAGAAGCTCCACGATGGTTGTCTAGGCGACTGAAATACGACACAGAAACGGAAGATAACAGGTAACTGTGTCGCTGCCAAAGCAAATTTGCCGAAACCACTAGGCGACCCAGTCTTCCCATCGGGAATTAACTACAAGTTTCCCCAGGCATCAGTACACTGGCAAGAACATCAGCGACAGGAAGTGAGCAGAAAAGAGATTATTTCCATGTTCTGCTTTCTTACAGTATAACTCGCGAGGGTTTAGGAGGGAGAGTATTCGGTAGCCCGCGGTGACAGGCACCGAAATTGAGTTTTAAAAAAGACAATAAATATGGAACCTATTATATATATATATATATATATATATATTATATACTCGACTGTATATTGAAAATATGAAATATATATTATCATAGGTACCTAGGAGTCAATTATAAATTATATGTTTATCATTTTTCAATTATCCGGTAAAGGTTGACCTGTTAAATTGTGAAATTATTTGAGAGGAGATGATTTACTGATTTATTCTAAAGATAGTAATTTTAATTTTTCTAGAAATTTTGTGTGAGAGTTTAGAACCTGATATAACATCTTGGCCCTCTAAATAAGAGATAAAGTAGTCTAAGGTGGTTAAACCCTAGATCTTATCTGGACTACCAACTAAATTGATATAAAAATTCTGAGTAAAAACTCGTAGTAGTGAAATTATTTTTTATTTTTCTAATATTATTATTCCGTGGAAAAATCGTGCATTTTCTTTATGTATTTTGCTGGGATGTAAGCAAACAACGGCAGCTCGCGGGTTACTATATTAAACCTTGCATTCCTGTTTCCAGCAGGCGCTATTCTAGCCAACATCGAACTAGCAGGGATACGAAGCAGTAGTAGCTGCAGGGAAGCTTCAAAGTCATGGCGATTCGCTCGCTGTTCCTCCACCTGAAACGGTAACGATGTCTCTATATTTTCTACCGTTCTATGTATAAGCTCCAAATGACGAAATCTATTGACAATGATGAACTAAAATCCTAGGTCCTGCCACGACAACCACGGGACCCCAGCACTGTTCTCCAAGGTTCAACCCCCCTTGAGGTGGTTCTCTTCCGGTGCTTTGAAAGTTGATTCCGCGGAGGAATCACCTTCCGTCACCTGTCCTACTGATGATCTTAAAAGCCGAATTTTTCGACTGAGATTCTCCAAACGAAGCGCGACAAATGCACTTCAACGGTGGGTTAATGAAGGGAAAAAAGTGTCTCTTGAAGAGCTTCGGCAGATAGGCAAGGAGTTAAATCGAGCTCAGCGCTACAAGCACGCTCTTGAGGTTGCGAAAATTTTCTTTTTGCTTGAGTGGTTTACTGCTTTCCGAGAAGAAAAGCCCACTGCGTAGTTTTTGCCTATCTAGTTGCAGAACTTTTGGTTTACTATACTGTGCTATCAGCTATTTATTTATTGCGAGCAAAAGTTGTGGGTTTTTTTATGCTTATTATCCTTAGTGAGTCTTTCCAACCCAACATTGAAAATGTACTTGAAACGAAATTCTGAAACCATCTGGGATCGTTTTTGAGTGTTAAGTAGTTTACTGATAGCCAAAATGGAATGTGGATCGGTTAGGTACTTTCCTTATTAGGAACAAATTGATAATCTGTTTTTCCTTTGCCTACTATCCCTTTTATATTAGCTCCAGTGTACTTAGTGCCATGTCATCTTTTTGCAGTCTTATTGATGCGGGACACATATACAAGTTCTCAATGGATTAAAATTAGAGCATTTTAGTTGATTTAGGATTTCTCATTTAATTAGTATTTTAATTTATTCAGTGTTCTATTAGGATACAAATTCTCTATTAGGTTTTGTACTTAGCCTATAAATAGGCTATGGTTGATGAATAATGTACGTTTTGATTGACTGCATTAAAGTAATTCTCAGATTTTCTTCTCTCTAGTCGTCTCCTTTCCTTCTCCCTTTCTATTCGTCTCTTTCTCTCTTTTCTTCTTCTTTCTCTATCTATTCTATTCCCTGTCCTGCATCACTTGTGCTTTGACGGGCTAGTGATCCTTGCCCTCTTTTAAATATTATTTCGTGTATACACCATTTCTCCTGTGAATATGGAGACCATCTCTTCTTTGACTAGCTAATTGGGAGTTGTGAACTTGTTTTGATAGCTGGCCTTGGTCCACAGAACCTACGGGTTCCATGTCTGAGGAAATTATATGGTCATCTTTTTTGGAAGTAAATTAATGGTCTTTTTAGCTTTCAGTAACTAATTGTCTTTTATACTTTATTATAAACAAGAAGCAGTACATAAATCTTATGTCTTAATGACCTAAAAGGGAAGAAATGAAATACAGTATAGTGCTCCTAAATGTGATATCACTACTTTCCCTTCAAAAGAACATGAATTTTACTGTGAACATATTTTCTTCCATGAAAGCTTTCAAAGATTATTCCTCAGAGTTATCAATTGGAGCATTTCAAATTCATGCTTTATCCCTCTCAATTCCTTAACTTGCTTGAGTTTACATTGCTAAAGAATTGTATCCCTTCTTTCTATTTTTCGTTTACTTTTTTCTCAATTTCTTTATTTCACTTATAATTATCTACTCATTAATAGTTACATTTCATCTCATTAATAGATGGAAATAGATTTTTATTGTGGTTAAATACTGCAATTCTTCATTCTGTGGTTCCTGAAGAAATAGTTGAAATGCTGTAAAACTGATATTAGCTTGCAGATATCGGAGTGGATGGTAACTCATCCAGAATTTGAGTTGGCAGTCCATGACTATGCTGTCAGGATAGACTTAATTACCAAAGTGTTTGGTACTAGCTCCGCTGAAGAATTTTTTGAAGGACTTCCACCGGCTGCAAAAACTGGGGAAACTTACACAGCTCTCCTCCATTCTTATGCCTCTGCGAAACAAATTGAGAAGGCAGAGAAACTCTTTGAGAAAATCAAGGACTTGAAGCTTACCTTAAGTGTCCTCATGTACAACGAATTGATGACACTGTACATGTCAGTGGGGGAATTGGATAAAATCCCTTTACTTGTTGAGGAGCTTAGAAATAAAGAGTTGTCCCTTGATTTGTTTAGTTACAACCTGTGGGCAAGTGCATGTGCTGCCAAATTTGATATAAATGGTCTCAGAAGGATACTTGATGAAATGAGTGATGATCCTAATTCAAATGTATGCTGGAAAACATATGTGAGTTTAACTCGCATATATATTATGGTAGGCCATCTTGAAAATTCCAATAGCATTGCACCAGTTGAGGCAGAGAAGAAAATTACACAGAGAGAATGGGTAACTTATGACTTCCTCATCTTTCTTTATACAAGTCTGGGTAATATAGAGAGGATTAGTGAAATATGGAGATCTTTGAAAAAGTCATCACAGAAAATGACCAGCAGAAACTTTTTCTGTATTCTCTCTTCAAATGTTTTGGCTGGACGACTGAAAGAAGCGGGGGAGATTGTTGATGAATGGAAGGATTCTGTTCAGAATTTTGACTCAGATGAATGTATGAGACTTCTTGATGCATTCAGAGAGGTGGGTTTGTTGGAATGTGCAGAGCTGCTTCATGAACTTCTTTTGCAGAAAGAATGTGTACCCATCAATAGCCCTCAGTGATTTTAATATCCAAGCTTTTATGTTTATTTGTGTGGAGATCAAAGAGTTTGTATTTCATTTGTTTCAGTTGTCTCTTTATTATCAATGATGTAATGTACATTCTATTGACAACGTCGCTTTAATAATTTTGATTAAAATAAAAAAAAAGACATTTCACTTGGAGGCTATTCACTTGTTCCTAAGATTTTTTATATTTTGATATTATTTCCCAGGTTTTTTCGGTGAATGCATTATTCATCATATTATGTACCTTATTACAAATTAAGAAATTTACTGAGCTTCTCTGTTTAATTTTTCTTTTCTTGTTATTCTCTAATATCTACCCGCTCATGCCCACTTCTTGTATCCCCAAGTTATGTTCCATGTTCCTCATCTAGTATTTTTTTTTCTCATCTAGACTTGATGTGGTAAATTTTTATTAATACTTCATTAAGATTGTTTTTGTTGGAAAAACGTTTCAGGCTTCTACCTTGTTTATTTATCTGCTTAAATGCAGATATTAATGTGGATGGAAGAAGGACAAGCCAGACAGAAGATCTCAGCTGCTGATCATGCCATGAGGTTAGACTTAACTCTAAAAGTTCATGATCTACATGAGGCTGAGGGGTATTTTACAAATATTCCCGACATATCTTCACAGAAGGCTGCATGTCTTCCTCTTCTTCATCATTATGTAAAAGAAAGAAATATAGAGAAAGCTGAGTCATTCATGTCAAAATTGCATGCTTTAGGTCTAACTGCTTCCCCACACCCTTTCAATGAGATGATGAAACTATATATAGCAACAGATGACTTCAAAAAGGTTCCACTAATCATCAAGGAGATGAAAAGCTCTAATGTCCCTCGTAATGTTCTTTCCTACAACTTGTGGATGAGTGCTGCACATGCTTTATCAGGGGTTCCTTATACTGAGATCATCTATAGAGAGATGAAGGACGACAAGAATGTAAAGGTTGGTTGGAGCACTCATTGTACCTTGGCTAACTTTTATGTTAAATCTGGACTTCCCGGAAAGGCTCTTGATTCTCTTAAAGCAGCAGAGGAGAAGCTATCAACAAAGAATCGGCTCGGTTACTTCTTTATCATTACACTCTATACTGCACTTGGAAATAAATGTGGAGTTCTTCGCTTGTGGGAAGCAAGTAAAAAGGTGCCAGGTAGGATAACCTGTCAACATTACAAGTGTGTGTTATCATGTCTGGTGAAGCTTAATGAAATTAAGGAAGCTGAGAGGGTGTTCGTGACTTGGGAAAGTAAATTAAGGCATTATGATGTCAGAGTTTCTAATGTCTTGTTGAGTGCTTACATGAGGATGGGTTTGATGGAGAAGGCAGAAATCTTACATAATGAGACCCTACGAAAAGGTGCATCGCCAAACTATAAGACATGGGAAATTCTGATGGAGGGATGGGTGAAAGGAAAAGATATGCCCAAGGCTATTAAGGCATTGAAAAATGGTTGTCTTTTGTTGAAAGAATGCGATTGGCAGCCACCACTTTCGTTATTACTGGCTATCTTGCAGTATTTTGAGGAAACGAATAACATTGATGATGCAATGGAGTATGTTGAAGTTCTACACAAATTTAAACTTACTACATTGCCTATTTACGAATCATTACTTAGGCTCCATATTCGTGCACAAAGAACACCTGCCAGGGTTCTTGAGATGATGGAAAAAGATGGTGCAAGGGGATGGAAAGACTCTTATATTCATGTACACATGGGTGACATAGCTGGTGGCAGAATTGTGTCTTGAGGTTGTTTAATTCAAATTTCATGAACCTGGATATCCATCATATGAACCATGGTTCTTATGTGCTGATCATTATGGGGGGGAAAAGACTGCATTATTATAGTCAAAAGGATAATCTTAACCCTCACATCTAGGAGACTCAGGGCTCTGTCACACTAAGACTCTCCTAGTAGCTCCAAAAGGAACCTAGGAGCAGGAAGTTGCTGTGTTTAGAAACTTGGAAAGAATCTTCTGCTTGCTTTAACAGGGCCTTTTGGTTCAACTGAATCAACTGAAGCTGAATGGATGTCCTTGTTGGAGTCATCTTGGTAGGGAGTGGATCAGATGTCCATTGATTGCTGAATGGAGGTACTTTAGATGTCAAGGGCAGCATTTTTGCTTCTTGGAGATTTTGAGTATTATCTTAACAGAATGCATGGCATTACCATGGTGGCTTGGCCTGTTATTTAGCAGCATGCACTTTGATCGGGCAGTGGGCTTGCTTATAAGCTTGCTAGGGAAGGAGCTATTAAGTTCTTGTTGTCATGCTCCTTGAATTTCTTTTTCCACTGGCTCTCTTGTCAATGAATAGCCTAGGTGGACAAGACAGCAATATGAAGCAACGTTACAGAATGTTTCAAATCCTGATCTGAAATGTGGCCATGTTTGGTGTGATCTTTTGGAAAGTCATGTTCCAGACCTGGAAGTCTAGGTAAGTTAAAGCTAACCGAAGGTGGTTCTGCTAAGTATTTATAGGTTCTGTCCACTGACTCTTTTCGACAGCATGGAGGTCCTGCTCAACTCTCAATATCGATTTTGTTAAGGAAATATGTGGATGAAAATTTGCTAATTATCTGACGGGACCCTGTTTGTCCTCACTAGTTTGTCGCCCCAATCATAAGCTTCCTTCTTTATTTGAACGTGGTAGTGAAGAACTCTGCCTGTAAAGTCGTCCTGTTCCTAGAGCTGGAATCATCATGAACTGAGACTGTTTTCCACAAGTGGAGATCTTGTTGGTGTCATCTGTTTCCTATCGAGTCTAATCCTATCCCTATCAAGTCGTCCAAAGAAGTGAAACCTTTATTGCAGCTATCTGCCTTTTGGATATAACTGCTAGTGATTTTTTCAGGTTGTGATTCTTGTGTCTCGTGCGTCTACAGCTGTGGTGTATTTTGCCTTGAGACAGGTTCAGGCTCATCGAAAACTTAAAGGCCTTGGGACAGTTCAGGTTCATTGAGAACTTGAAGGCCTTGAGAACAGAACGTTCCACAATAAAACAGCTCCCCGCTACGTGGGGGTGGTTCTTCTGTTCACAACAGTTCATCTTGGATTTTACTTGTTGCTGAAATAAATGATGGTTTTGACGAGAGAGAGTTCCAATTCTCACAACTTGGTTTATCCATTTTATCAACTAACTACTTTCAGTCCATCCGCTTTAATGTAGGCATAATTTTACAAAACCCTGAAGCCTTTTTTAACAATAACTCATAATTATAGGCATCAATTTGTTCAGGCCATTGAAGGCTTAAATGCACTAAATGTATCTGGGAGGAAACCTCTTCAAAAAGAGCAATTGCTACAAACGAAACTAGTAGAAGCAAACGAAACTAGGAGATGCAAACAAAACTAGAGACAGCACCAAGAACAAATAGTCCGTGTCAAACTGATTGAAGACCCCGGTAACTTCTGAAGGCTCTCAGAAACTGATGCAGATTCTCCTTCGGTGGCAGGAGTTCTTTCACTACTTCAAGTGCAAGGAAGTCTTGGAACATTGTTGTCAGCGCAGGTAAGTTGCTGTCATCAATTATTTTGATGCCGATGATTTCTTCCAGAAGAGGGATCCAGTAACCATACCAACCAACGGCTAAATCCACCAACCCTATCATTTCACCCCCGAAGAACTTTTTCCCCTGAAGAGCACTTTCCAGAACCTTGAAACATTCCTGGGCTTCTTTGACGCATTTTTCCTGATCTTCCCCTTCCTTAAAGGCAGCACCTAAAATTGCTGGAAAGATCTGCCAATCAAAAGAACCTGCAACGGCTTAGCGTTGTATATGGAAAAGGATCGTTCTCAAGGAAGGCACCTAAAATTACCTTTTCGTCTGCATACTTCGCCCAGAACCGAGCCATTGCCCTCTCGTAAGGATCCTCGGGCAAGATTGGGTTGTTCTTCCATGTTTCATCCAGGTATTCAACGATCACGAGGGATTCTGCTAAATTTTTCTCCCCGTGTAAGAGAACGGGAACCTTCTTATAAACAGGATTAAATTGCAAGAGACGGGGACTCTTGTTCAGAAAGTCTTCTTCCACGTACTCGTAATCTATCCCCTTTAGATGCAAAACCCACCGCACTCGTAGAACATATGGACTCGCCCACATGCCCAAAAGCTGCACTGCTTTTCCAGCCATGACGTTGCTTAATTTCCCCGCTGCAATTCAGGATTTCGGATGGTCGCTTACGGTATTATTCCGTTGCAGTAAAATATATAGTTTAGCTTTTGTCCTAATTTTGATGAGACGAAGGATTCAGCTGCAGATATTTTCTCGCCGGTTGATTTCACTGTTTGTGGCTGTGCATGGCTAGGTAGCCTGTGGCATCAACCACATATTATGGTACGAACAGTTGAGGCTGTCAAGCTGCCCCCAATATGGCCAGCGACTTTCGACATTTAGTGGATATTAATTATGAATGCGTTAGAGAAGTAGCTAGCTTCTTCTCGTCCGACCATGCACAGGTCCAGTCTTGAAACTTCCACCACTAGTTTTGTTTTCCGATTACACCAAGGAGAGACTGTTGATTGTTTTTCTTGGTCGGCAGGATACCGCCCCGGGAGTCACGGCGATCGTTTCAGCTTATATATGTCATCGCTGTCGATCTGAACAAGTCATATCGTAATTATTGTATGACGTTAATTACACAGTGCTGAAGGTTGTTGGATGTCAATTAATTTCTAGCTAGTTGATCTTCATTTTGATGTTTTTTTATTGACAATTTGTCTCATAGGAAGATCTATTAATTGAATGTAGATTTTCGCGTTAATAATCTTAAGGGAAGTGCATAATGAGTTCATAGACGTGTTACTACTAGAAAAGTATACTCAGCCCACATGTGGAAAAATTTTCGTCGGCGGAGTGTCTTTCCGCTTACGGTTTTTCAACACTCATCGGTGGAGTTTCATTGTATCCAACCCAACCGCCAGCAGAAGGAAATCCGGCTGTTGGGCCGAATTTGGACCTAAGTTCCCGCACAGCCGTTACGCGTAACGGGAAGTTTGTATTCTCCTGATTTCGCTTTCCTTCGACGAAACTTGTCTATAGCCTTAATTTAATAGATTTCCTTATACATACATGAAACATGATCATCTATCCTTTAGAAGTTTAATACTAATACCTTAGCTATCTCTATAAAAGCTCAAAAGTGGAATGATTTTATTGAGCGTATTCAATTGATATTTATACACATAGTTACAAATAAGATAGGTTTTGGAGTACCAACAGTTACGGGAGTTGCAGCTGATTCAGAGATATGAGAGAGATAAGATACAGATGAGAAGTTAGGATAATAGGATGAGAACAACTTTTAACACCCCTCACAAACTCAAGGTGGTAGCAGCACGTTGAGTTTGGAGTGTAACAATTTGAAACGTGGTCTGTATAATTGCTTAGTCAGAATATCTGCTGGTTGTTCTGAACTTGAAATATGTTGTAATTTGAATGTACCCTCAGCCAACATTTCACGAATAAAATGAATGTCCAATTCAATGTGTTTACTACGACATTGTACGACGGGATTGGTTGCAAGAAATATTGTGTTGACGTTGTCACAATAGATAAGTGGTGTAGCTTAGAGACGAACTTGAAGAAAATGTAAAAATGCAACATCCACAATATTTTGGTACTAAGGGAAGCTAAAGCCCTGTATTCTGCTTCACAGCTGAGAGCGAGCCACCATTTTTTGTTTTTGAGAGATCCAAGAAATTAAGTTGCCACCCAAATAAATCGCATATCTAGTGGTAGACCGCTGAGTTATGGGACATCCAGCCCAATTTGCATCACAGAAGCCACGAAGTGAAAACGAAGAGGCAACCCATGTGTAGGTGTATGTTTGAGATATCTTAAAATTCGTTTTGCTCCCTATAAATGAGGAAGTCTAGGTGTTTGCATAAATTGACATAGAGTGTTGGCTGAGTAACATATATCAGGCCGAGTCAGAGTTATGTATTGAAGGCTGCCAACAAATTGATGATAAGTTGTTGGATCAGGCAACAAATCACCAGACTCTAAGGAGAGTTTTTCACTAGAGATGGGAGTGCTGATTGGTTTAGAAGAATCCATGCCAAAATTTCTGAGTAACTCAATAGAATTCCTCTCAACTTCAAAGCCTAGAAAATATCTCAAATTGCCCAAACTGCTAAATCAAATTAAGATTAAAGAACTGAAATAAACTACTTGATAAGCTGAAGAGACGATCCGGTTATGATAATATCGTTGACATAAATAAGAAGAATCAATGTCGCCCCTGATATAGTACTGATGAATAAAGAGGAGTTGTGCACTGAACCGTGGAAACCAGATCGTTGTAAAAATTGAATGAGCTTTAAGTACCAAGCACATGGAGCTTGTTTTAGTCCATATAAAGATTTCTGAAGTCAACAAACATGGTGCGGATGTGTAGAGTCGAGGAAGCCTTCTGGTTGTGACATGTATATGGCTTCAGATAAATCTCCATGGAGGAAGACATGTAGTTGTCGAAGTGGCCAATGCAATGAGATGGCTATGGATAATACAAGCCAAATAGTAGCACGACGCACAACAAGTGAAAATGTATCGTGAAAGTAGTGTCTCGGCTGCTGATGGAAGCCTTTGGCCACGAGTCTGGCCTTGTACCTCTCTATTGTCCCATTCGATTTATATTTTATTCGATAGACCCACTTGTTCATATTTGTTGTGCGTGCTACTATTATCCACGTATTTTTTTTCTGAAGCGCACTGATTTCATCTGCCATAGCCTTTCTCCAGCAAGCATTTTGGGCAGCGATGGAATAATGACTGGGCTCTGGAAGTGACATAGAAATAGCAGTGGTGAGATAGAGCGGCAACGGATAACACTCGGCAAGTAGAACTTTAGGCTTCTTAATCCCATGCATGCTTCAGGTCTCCATAGAATGTTGGCGGGAGGCAGAGGAGGGAATATCAGCAGGCTTGGAGGAAATATTATGAGAAGAAGAGGCTGCAATGCTCGAAGCCGTAGGCAAGTGATTGAAAGATGGTGCCTTGGATGAGGGCATCGAATTGGACGAAGGTGGAGCCGCAGCGAGCACAGGCATGACAGCAATAGGGTGCAAATGTGGTCGCTGAGATGATCTGCCTTGGAGAACAGACTGAGGACCTGGTGAACAGAACAGCGCCATAACAGAAGCCCGGGAGGAAGTAGCAGCGGTGGTGTTGAGAAGTGTAGCCGGAGTGGGCACTGCTGATTTTGGGAGGGGAGCATTGGAGAAGCGTTCGGTCAGGATTGAAGCTGGGACGAGAGGGAAATCTGTGGAGTGAGCATCGCGGCAGCGGCCCGTCATAATTTGGGGACTGCGGGACAAAGGCGAGATTTTTGGAGACCAGGAGACGCCTATTGTAGAAGGGCGCCGAGTTCTGTACTGGGCAAGATGCGGGGACCTTGAAGCCATGACGGACGGCCTGGAAGGAGACGGCAGCCGAGGATTAGGAGAATCCGAAGCCTCGCAAAGTAGAGAAGAAGCAGAGGCGGGCCCTGAATTCTGTATTGAAGCGGCGGGCGACCGAGGGAGAGCTGATTAAATGACTGGAGTTAGGTCCAGTCACACGAGCCATGGGTGAGTAGTCATGCCACTGTAAATCATCTAAAGCCAGTGTGGGCAAAGGCATATGAATTTGAGACTGTAAGTCGTGAGACTAAAGGGTTCCCCGGAAGAAATAGGCGAGGAAACGTGATTTCATTAAAAACAACATGTCAAGAAATAATAAGGCGGAGAGTCTTTCGGTCAAGGCAGAGATAGCCTTTATGTTGATCATTGTACATGAGAAAAATATTGCAGCAACTTTTGTAGTCCAATTTGGCAGGATGAAAAGGGCGTAAACAGGGGAAGCAAAGGCAGCCAAAAGGTCGAAGATGAGAGTAAGTGGGATGTCGATTAAAAAACCGATAAAAAGGTGTGGAATTGTGCAGTAAAGGAGTGGGCAATAAGTTTATGAAATGCACTGCTGTAAGAAAAGCGTATGACCAATAAGAGGATGGTAGATTGGAGTGAGCTAACATCGTTATACCGGTTTCGATGACATGACAATGTTTCTGTTCTACTATGCTGTTTTGTTCGGGAGTTCCAGGACAAGAAAACCGTTGACGAATGCCTCTTGTGCTAAAAAGTGATTTTAAATTAGCACTAATGAATTCACCACCGCCATCAGTTTGAACATTGAATTTTTGTAGAATGCCTATTTTCAAGCAGAGGAATAAAATCTTGAAAAACAGAGAACACATCGGATTTTCTTTAAGTGGGTATAACCAAACAAATCTTGAAAAATCATCAACTACAAGAAGGTAAAAACAGAAACCGTTAACAGAGGTAGTTGGAGCAAGACCCCAAACATCACAATGTAGCTTTGCCAAAGGCTTATTGGTGCGAATTGGGCAATGCTGAAATGGGAGGCGATGACTTTTGCCCAGCGATGACTTTTGCCCAGTTGACATTCTGTGCAAGGAGGAGAACTGGAAGGAAGGCGGACATGCAGGATGGAAGATAAAGTGTCTAGTGCTGATGCAGAGGGATGATCCAGACGGCTGTGCCAAAGTTCAGAGCTTGCTTTATTGGCAGAGAGACATACTTTGGATGGAAGGATATAGTCCACCTTTACTGAGGCTATGATGAAGAATCTTGTTGGTCTGTAGATCGCGAATAATATAAGAATTGGGAGAAAACAAAATTGACCAATGGTTAGAGCGACAGAGTTGTGAAACTAAAAGTAGTTTCTTTGAAATTTGAGGCACTAACAAAGTAGGACAAGAAGTAGTAATTCCAAAAGAAAGCTGAATTGGAGTGTGACCATAATGTGAAATAGAAAGTGGGTTACTATTGCCTACCAGGATCGAATTGGAGCCCAAATAATGGGTCTTACCAGTGATATCAACAGGATCAAAAGTCAGGCTGTGAGTGGCCCCACTATTGAGAAACCAATCATCTTGAAGATTGACTGATGGGGCGGCAGTAGAAAGAGTAGTGGAAGGTGGCAAGGCAGAGTCGGGTGCCCAACAATGATTGGCCTAGTGAAAAGGATGCCCACATCTATAACAGACAACATTGGAGCCATCAGAGGAGGAAGGCTGAAGTGACGTGTTTATGGAACGTCCTCTGCCACAATTGTCGGAGGAGCATTCGCGGTTAGCTGGAGGCCTGCGTCCAAACCCACGGTTAGAGCGTGCAGTAAACAGGCTAGCTAGTGGAGGACTCCGAGTAACATTAGCCGAAGAGGCAGTGAGAGCAGCAGGTGGATGTGTGAGTCTGTGACGGTTATCATGGTCCAACAAGAGAGCTGAAACGTAACTGAAAGTGGGATTGGGCTGGGAGTCAATGACTGCAATAACAGGGTCAAATTCCGAACCAAGACCTCGAATAGTGCAGAGTATCAAGTCGTCATCTTCCACTGGCTTTCATGCGCTAGCAAGAGCAAGAGCTATAGACTTGCGGTGAATAAGATATTCATGAACAATCTTGTTGCCATGCTGCAGAGTATGAAGGTTCATCTTTAGCTGTTGGACTCGAGAGTGAGTAACCATGCCAAGCTGCAAAGGTAGTGGACGCATCAACAAGGTGGGGTAAAATTGAGTCAGAAACTCACTGCAAAAGCCATCCCAATGCCATTTGATCAAGTCGTCGCGACTTTGCAAGTTCATAAGCAGAATATTGTATTGGAGGCAGTGAGCCATCCGGCAGCCCAAGCAGATTATGGCTGCGCAAGACGGGTAGGATTTATACTCGCTAAATTAAAAAATTATCAGGGTTTAATTTGAGTGATACCTCTTGCGAAATAGTTTTGACAACCGATACCATGTAAAAGCTCAAAAGTAAAATAATTTTATTGAGCATATTCAATTGATATTTATACACAGTCACTGTTTCAGAGATTTGAGAGAGATAAGATACAAATGAGAAGTTAGGATAACATGATGAGAATAACTTTTAACAATCTCTGAATGTGACGTCAAACGGAACTGGAAGGGTCGACCATTAATTAATAAGGCCCTAAAATGATTAACCACTTAACTTCTTCTCGCGGAACCCTTGAATGTGAGCAAGCAGTTTTTCTTTAGGAGGCAGGATTGCTTTGAGAGCATCGATGTCAAGCAGATCATGGAACCACCTCTTCAGCACGGGTAAATCTCTCTCGTCAACCAGCGTTTTGCCCAGAACTTCTTCGAAGAGTGGAACCCAGTACGCAAACCAACCCGCCACTATGTCGGTAAACCCCAGGTTCTCTCCTCCAAAGAACTTGTTCCCTTTGAGGCCTCCTTCAAACACCTTCAAGCATGCCCGTGCTTCGTTTATCGCTTTATCTTGATTTTCCCCGACCGTGAAAAAAGTACTGAAAATGGCCGGTAAGCACTGCAGCGTCAAGAAACAGCAGGGTGTGTGTTAAAATTAATTAAACTTCAACTTTACCATGTTTTTCCAGTTATATATATCTGCCATGAACTAATGAAATATAAACGTGGTTACCCATGACTTACCTTTTCTTCTGCATATTTAGCCCAGAACCGAGCCGTTGCACGGTCGTAAGGATCCTCCGGCAATAAAGGATTGCACTTCCATGTTTCATCGATATACTCTATGATCACAAGCGACTGGGCGATTGGTTTATCCCCATGATCAACAAGAAGTACCGGAACCTGTTTATAAACAGGATTGTATTGTAACAGAAGAGGGCTCTTGTTTTGGAGGTCTTCTTCCACGTACTCGTACTCTTGAATCCCCTTGTGGTGCAGAGCCCATCGAACCCGCAGCGCATAGGGGCTAGCCCACATCCCAAAAAGCTTGACTGTTTCTTCGGCCATTTCCTGATCCTCTTCTTCGATATTCTAGAGCTTGGTCTAGGATATATACATCTGATGTTCATGAACCTCCCTCCTTATAACGCGTTATTTATATCTGCGATGGTCATTGCCATCGCGAGCGCTGCAGGTCCAGTAGATTATGCACAAGTCTTCTCTTGGGGGTTTGAAAATTGTTTGCGTGCCACCCAAGTCAATACTGTGATCAAAGATGACACGTGTCGCCCAAATCAATACTGTGATAAAAGATGACGATGGGAACGAATACCATGAATATAGACGGTCACCGCCGGCTGAGCTCCATTGCTTTTAAAAATTGATATCCTTTTTGAATTCTAAACTGCTCTCCAACTTTATTAATATTAATAATATCATTTAATAATTCTATCAAAAGGATAACTTTTTTTAAAAGGTCATGACCTGAGGTGTTCTTTTCTGTCTTTATCTTATCAAAAAATTAATTGGTTTGACAAACTTATTAAATAAATGCTTCTCTTAATTGCTTATTATAAATATGTTTAAGTGTTTACTATATTTATACTACGGATCCATCAGAGATACGGAGATTAATCATGATTTTAAAGACGAGATAGAGGTAGGGCCTAGATGTATCATCCATCCGATTATTAAATAGAACAAAAAGAAAATAAAATAATATTATTTATTTACCACTCTATTGATTACCATTTTACCATTTATTAAATGAAACAGAAACGGAAATAGTTTTTCCAAATCCTTTTTATCATTCTACCATCTAAATAAAGACAATATGGTATATTTATCAATATAATTAATTTACAAATTCCTAAAAGTTGCCCTATGCATAATACTTATCTAAAATTTCAGTCAATCCGAAACATAGTTGCCTAGGGTTTATCCTTTAGAATTTAGGATTCAATAAAATAAATTTTATTTTTTATTTTTTAAGTTTTCCTATTGGCTGGTACATCGGATTGATCCTACGGCCTAGGTGCAGCTAGTATTACCCTTCCTTTTAATGATAAATCTATTTTTTACATAATGATATATAATACAAATATTCTAGCAAAAATAATACTTTACTTTTTTATTGAAAATTAAATTCAAAAAATTTTTAAAAGTTTTCTAATAATGATAAATGATTACATAAAATTTTTAAAAATTATTTCCCCTCCTTTTATATTTTGTATTCTGATTTTATATTTATAATGTTTTGTCATTGATCTAGTGATTCTTAATTTGTTATGAGTTATATCTTATATGAGTTAATGACTCATTGACTTTGAGTTTTATACATAGCAATTAGCATATTTGCAATATGATTTAAGTTTGTATTATGTTTTATTTTTTACTATACAAGAATTAATACTATTTTGTAACATATTGAATATGTGAATATTTATTAAATCAAGTAAATGTCTTAAATTTATTGACATGGATTATTATATTATTATACGTGAATGAAACTCAATGAACCTATTATTAATTATAGAATTAGCTCATAAGCAATAGCTAATACGTGTCAACGTCTCCTAACTAAATCACATTCACATTTTATAAGCGATCTTCCATAGTTGTACATCAACTAAAATAAAATTACGAATATTGTATGCCCATTCCTTATCATGGACTCATTGATTAAAATACAAATTATTCTTCTCTTCCCATGTGTCCAATACATGTATCCCTCATTTTATTCCAATCCAAGGTCAATACTAGGAGAAGATCCTGTCAGACTCTCAGTCCTCCCAACTTTCGAGTGGTTCTTTAAATCGCCTCCCTTTCCCGACGCTTTCGGCATTGGAAACCCATAACTTGCTTGTTTGAAATTGGAATGTCATTGCAAGTTTTGTCTCTGCCAATGTGTATTTGTTAATCTTCTCATTTCTCTTTCTTCATCTCTAGGACCACTACAAGACAATCTAATTTGCTCTTGTAGAGGTCAGGTTTTTAATTGGAAAATTGCAAGCCTTCCACTTGGTGGCATAGAAACTATGGTTTTCCTTTGAAGTGCAATATTGTTTACCAATTTGAGATATAATGTTTGTAGTTATTTGATTCAATTTTATCTATTTGACCTTAAGCTGCAAAATTATTTTATTGATCTTAGTGTTGGATCATAGTTTGGTTCATTTAATTGACTATCAACTTCTTTATATATTAGGTGGTCTTGTGATTTTACCTTGTTGTGAGTGGACTTTGTGGATTAAGAGATAAGGTAAAGGTTTGAAACATATGTCCAATAAGTCCACTACTTGTTTTTTATTGGTGTACAATGCTTGATAGTTTTATTTTGTTTTAATTTGTCATGAATTGTGAAAGTTATACTACTGAAATGACAATATTTGGTAACACCATGTGGTGAGGAGATTATGAGATTATAATTTAATCCACCATATGGTTTTTCTTTTGTTTTGATTTGTTAAATTATTGAGTGGAATAGATGGTTTCTATTGGTTGGTATCTAATTTATTGGTTTAATTGACCGCTTATTTGTTTTTGATGGTTTTACTCCCCACATTGTATGATAGATATATTTTAAAACATATAATGTCTGAAACTTCTCCTGTTGCTATGGATAAGAGGAAGAATTGTGTTAAAGTAGACTTAGTTGAAAATTCCAAAAAGAGTAATAATGTTGAAGTAAGAGAAGGTGATAATGAAACACACGAGATGTAGGAAAAGAAAATTGACATCAAAAGAGTGGGAGGACTTTAAGAGGCATATCTCTAATAATTAAAGTGACTACAATTTGAAATTGCCTATTGGCCCAAAAAATGCTCAAGTTACTTAAATTATCATATCAAAACGTGTAACAAATTGAAAATGAAGAAGGCGTCTAAGCTTGATGTTAGTCGGATGCTTACGAATACAAAACCGCATATTGGTGATGGGAACAAAGGGGTGACAAATTTCAAATTTGATCCACAAGTAACCTACCAATGTCAACCAAAGATTATTATTTTATGTGAATAACCATTTTCTATAATTCAACATGTGGGGTTTATGGAGTATTTAAATAGTCTCAACCCTCAATTCAAGATGGTTAGTAGAGTTACCATGAAAAGACACATGTATACAATTGTATGAAATGGAATCATCAAAATTATATACAAATTTGGATTCAGTTTCATCTAAGATAAGTATCACTTGTGATTTATGGACATCAGAACAAACCAAGGATATATGTCACTAACTGCCCACTACATTGATGAGGATTGGAAAATACAAAAATACATCTCAACTTTACATATATTCCCTCTCCTACATACAGGTTTGAACATTGTACAAAATATTTTTGACAAATTGTTTGAATAAAATATTGATAGTAAATTGTCTTTTATTGTTTTGGACAATTGCACCACTAATGATGTGGTTGTTCGAGAGTTTCGGAAAAAAAACTAACAAATAAGAGTGTTTTTTCATTGGATGGTTCTTTTTTTCATGTAAGATGTTGTCCACATATACTAAATTTGATTGTGCAAGATGGACTTATTGAAATTACACTTGTGATTGAGAGTGTGAGGAATTGTGTAAAGTATTTAAAGTCTTTAACAGAGAGGAAAGAGAAATTTCAAAAGTAGTAACTCAAGTTCGAGCTCCTCAACAACAAGTTCTTTTCGATGTGCCCACAAGGTGGAATTCTACGTACATCATACTTTCAAGATTTTTAGTGTTAAAGAATGCATTCACACATCTAGCTAGTAGAGATAAAAAACTTTCACATGACTATTATGGAAAGTGATTGGGAAAATGTGGATCAGTTTGTACATGTTTGAATATGTTTTATGATGTTACTCTAGCTTTCTCTTCTACTAGGCAACTATCAATGGTTTTTTTCATCAAGTTGCTACCATATATATGAAATTTGAAAATGTGGTGGAGTGATATTTTATTCAAGGCTTCTATGGCTGGAAATATGTTGAGTAAGTTTGAGAAATACTGAGGGACTACAAGTAAGTTAAAGACAATTGCTTCTATAATTGATCCACTTTACAAGATGTCTTTGATTTCATATTGTTATCCTCAAATTATGATGATTAATCTGATTTGTATATTAATAAAGTAAAAAAGACCTTATAAAATCTTTATAAAGAGTTATGCCATCAAAATGGAGTTTCTTTTAGTGTTGGTCTCTCTACATGTGATTCTTCAATTTTAGAACAATCAAATAACACATTTCTTCCACAACTGTTATTATATATAGAGAATATTTGTCTAGTAAGACCCCTACACATGTGAAATCAAATTTAGAGATATATTTAGATGAAGAAGTGATTCATGTGTCTCTCCATTATGTTAATGATATATTAACATGGTGCAAGTTGAACAAATTCAAGTACCCTAGAGTAAATTGTATGTCACATGATATTTTGAGTTGTCTAGTTTCATTCAGTGGACTTTGAGGTTACATTTAGTACTGGTGGTAGAGTCATTGACCAATATAGATCTTTTTAAAGCCAAAGACCATTGAAACGCTTTTGTGTATAAAAGACTGGTTGAGATGTGAATCAAAAGGTAATTTAATTACATTTGCTAATTTATTTGATATTTTTTGTATGCAAATTTTATTTAGTTAATTATCTGTTTAATATAACATTTGTATACACTACAATTGCAGGTTGAATTCCAGAATTAGGACGTTATTGACAGGTAAATAATTTTGGTTGTACTAAATTTTATATTTTACTATGAAAAATTCTTATTCATATCACATTGTAGGGAAGATGAAGATTAGAATAGAAGCACTCGAGTTGTAGCTTTGCAAGTGTTCCTTCAACAAATGGTTTGTATGGTTAGTTTATAAAATATTTATTACTTTGATCAAATTTTAAGAACTCAGGATAATAGCGATGTCGAGAGTGGCGAGCTATGAGAGAGAGGTGTCAATGACGAAATTGCAAGGGAGGAAACCTAGATTTGGATCCCCCTCGTCGGAGTGCTTGAACGGTCACGGCGATAAGAACATCATCAAAGCTCCAACAGACATTGTAGGCCTAGTCGTCGGAATCATTCCATCTCAAAGTGGCGAAGCACTTCAAAGAAGAGCGGCACACTGTAGGGAGATGAAGGCGCTAGTAGGATGGAAGATGGAAGCTTACAAAAACTTGGGAGGGAGTGACTTGGTAACTCTACTTTCTCAATCAAAGAGGACATGAGATGGCAATGTCTCTGAGAGAAGGTAGAGACCTGAGAAAAAAGTGTTTTTTCCAGATCCCTCTAAAGATTGTGGAGAGCTTTCTAACTCAGCTGAAAACTGTAATGTCCACAAGTTCACATTCCTCCTAGGAAATACGGTGGGAAGACTCATTATTCACCATCTCGCTACTAAAATGGACCACATGGGAATGCAAGATTGATCATTTTAGGGATAGAAACATTCTTTCTCATCTGTACCTGCGAAGAGAGATGGTCAAACGGCATCTCTCATTGGAATGTTTTGTGTAAGGCCCTTGAAGCATTGATTCTACAAGCGGGAACAACACACTAGAGAGACTACCACTCTTCCATTGTCAACCCACAAAGAAGATCAGAGATGGAAGAAGATAGTTGAAAACAAAGAGGAGAAATCAAATGTCAAAAAGAAAAAAATGCAGCGATTGACCAAAAATGGGAATCGCAGATCAAAGATCTAGAAATCTGCATGGTGATTAAGATCAATTGGACATTTGGAGAAGCTTAGAACCTTGAAAATGGAATCCAATTCTTGTTTGTGTACTTTCAGCTTTCCTATATTGGGCAAGGCGATTGATTAATCCTGAATTAAAATGTGAAATCCAAGACAAAATTACTTCTCTAGGATCATGTTGAAGAATTATAGAGTTGGGAATACCTGAGCTTGGGAAGAATCCATCGAAATTGGGTCAATTCCAAATTGGATGCAAATCTGGGGTGTCCCAGTTGAATTATGGGGGACGGATGCTCTAAGTCTGCTTGCTGAAGAAATGGGTGAGCTCATTCCTTTTGATGAAGATACCACCAGTGGGTGGAACATGGCGTTAGTATTAATCAAACCGCAAAGTTGGCCTCTAGAAGAGAAGTGCACCGAGCTGAAAATATGGAGGAAATGCTTTGTGATTTTCATGAAACCTGAAGCTTTTGTTCCGCCTTACAAAATCTGCAGTTGGCTTGAGGTTTAGGATGGTGAGTTGACACTATGTAACTCAGACCAAGTTGGAAGGACTGACTAGTTTGAACCAAGTTGGGGATAGCGTACTGAACTATGTTGATGGAATGGGAGCTATTGTCCCTGAAAGGGCACGAAAGTCAAACAAGAGTACCTGGTTTTATCAAATTAAGAAAATGAAGGGATGATTATCCAAGGAGCACTATCATGCTTTGTGGAATATAGTCAGAAAGATAAGCCAAAAGGAAGTGGGTCCTGAGGCAAAGATGATACTGAAAGTGATAGGAGGAAAACCAAAAGCAAATCAAAAGGAAAGGGAGTGAATGATTATTCTATCTTGGAATATACAAGGAGTTAGAAGTCCCTCCAGAGTTGATATTAGAGATTTAATAAGAACCGGGGCCAAACGATCCTACTTCAAGAAACCAAACTGGAACATATGACTAACAATGTTGTAAGAGAACTAGTGCCTTTCCATAGGCCAGAATGGTGTGTTAAAAATACTACGGGTACTGCTGAAGGTATTCTATGCATATGGGATCCTCGTTTTGTTATAGTACAAAACTCTTTTATTGGTGACTACTATGCCATTGTTGAGCTCATGGATTTTTTTTTTTGGATGATTTGTCCAATACAATGGGACAAAGACCAGGTGCATGGTTACTTGGTGGCAATTTTAATGCCACATTATCTCGAAATGAGAAGTCTCCTCCAACCACTTCCATCACTGCTACTATGAGGGGGTTTGTTGATTTTATGGGGCTACTGATTTGATTGATCTCCTTGTATTAGGTAAGACTTTCACATTATGTAATGGATGGAGGTCATGAACCCTGTCTAGATTGGACAGGTTCGTGTGTGATGTTGATTGGCTTGAATTATATCCTTAGACTGCATTAGGGTATTGGGGAAGACTGTTTCCGATCATTGGCCCATTTTGTTGGACACTTTATTTGACAATTGGGGGTACTCCATTCAAATTCGAAACTGGATAGCAAAAATTTCATTACTCATGTGGAAAGATGGTGGCGAGATATTAAAGACAATGTGCCACTAGGGGGAGGCTCTTCAAAAACTAAAGAGCCTCAAAAGCAAGATGTTGGCTTGGACAAAGACTCAAATATTTGCCCAACTAGCACATAGAGAAGACTTGTGTAAGTTGATAAGTGAGTTGGACCATCTAGAAGAGATGAGAGCTCTTAATGATAGGGAGGTAGCAAGGAGGTTGTCAGGGATGATATATTTCAATAATATTGTTAGACAAGACAACATCATGTGGAAACAAAGAGCTAGGCATAAATGACTACAAGTGGAAGATGGCAATACAAAGCTCTTCCACACTATAGCCTCTGGTAGAAGAAGAATTAACTGAATCAGCTCTCTCATGCTTAATAGTATGAGAACTAATGAAAAATAAAAATAATCAGGAGCATAACCAATCACTTCTCCAACCTTTTTACAGAGGATACTCTGGTCAAACCAAAGCTCTTAGGTATTCATTGTAGTCGTCTAACTCCTAATCGAGTAGAAGCCCTTGAAGTCCCATTAACACATAATGAAATAGAGATGGCTGATCAGTTCATAATAGTGAGTTTATTAACTCTTGTTGGTCCATTATAAAGATTGAAGTGATGGAGTTCCTGCAGCATTTTTATCAATATGGTTTAACAAGTAAAGCAGTGGTGCACTTTTATTGCATTGGTTCCAAAAAAAGCAAAGTATTGAGAATGTTACTGATTTCAAACCAATCAGCTTAGATAACAGTTTTTAAGCTGATTGCCCGCTTACTTGCTGCTCAACTACAAAAGATTATGGGACACATAATTAGCCCAAACCAGCACGGCTTTATCAAAGGAGAAACACTCTAGATGTAGCATTTTGTACTCACGAAGTTGTCCATCAGTGTAAACTATGCCAAGAACCAAGCATTATTCTAACACTTGATCTCGATAATGCCTTTGACAGAGTATCCTGGGAATACCTCGGGTCAAAGATGCAATAGCTTGGGTTTGGTAGAAGATGGAGGAAGTGGATAATGACTTGTGTTTCTTCAGCCAGACATTCCATTCTTATTAATGGGGGCACTCATGGTTTTATTCAACTATTCCTGACTTGTTCTCTCCTATACTTTATTATATTATTGGGGAAGGACTTAGATATCTATTTAAATTGGCTATTGATGAAGGGTGGTTGGTGTCTACTATGGGTAGGGTTTTCTAAGCACTCCACTTATTCAATTTGCAGATGACACTATCATATTTTGCAAGGGAAACATTGAACAGGGAAACATTGAATAGTTAAGGATTGTGAAATGCATATTACTAATATTTGAGATGGCCTCGGGACTGAAAATTAATTGGGAATAATCATCAATTTTGGGCTTTCAAGTTGAAGATACTTTACTACAAGAGATGGCAGACATGCTTGGGTGTGGGATTGGATCTTTCCTAGCACATATCTCAATCTTCAGCTCTTCACAGGAAGGTGCAATTATGGGATCCAATTATTGAGAAATTGAATAGAAGTTTGAGCACTTGGCAGAAGTGAATGCTTTCACAAGTTGGAAGGTTCACTTTAATCAAATCTTGTCTGATTAGTATTCCAACCTGCTTCCTCTCCTTCCTCTACTATTCCTCATCGGTGGCAGTAAAGATTGAAAGAATTATGAAATTTCTTATGGTTTGGTACAACAGTAAAGTCTAAAATGCACTTATGGGAAGATGTTTTGGGAAGATGTTTCAGGAGGCTCAAACAGCTGAAAGGAGGATGGAAGGTGGCAAAGTTGATCACAGGAATCAGCAATTAAATCCTATGAGAGGATCTTTAAAAAAATAATACACTCTACTAGCTGAAAGATACTCGAGGTTGTTCCTAGTTGCTAGAGACCAATAAATGGAGACACTCCATGGAGATATAGTTTATCACCAACTTTTGTTTTAATTTGTTTGGACACCTTAGAGAACTCTTGTTCGTAGTATTCTTGAATGAAATGAAAACCACAACTTTAAAAAAAATTGATTATATTTTAGTAAATTACCATTTAAACAACTTTTTTTCTTTGACAGTTGAAGGCTAAATGTCTTTTTGGTTTTCGTTGAGGAATGATGATTGAAGCCTGAGGAATGCAAATTTCTCTATGGAGATGAATAAACTTGAATATCAGTGTAGTCGATTTACTTTTTTATTGCGTTGAAGAATTTGAAGTGCTTAGAAAAAATAATGTGTTAATTTGTATTCTGTTTCATTTGATATATGTTTAGAATATTTTCTCTATTTTTTAATATCAATGTAGTCATGTAGTGGTCTAGTGGATATTGCATTGTACTTTATATTGTATATATGAATTGAAATGTTTAAAAATGATGGAGTGTTGAAGTGATTAGAGTATAATGTGGATGTAGACTTGGAATGCCTACTTATGGCTGGTCACCGTTAGATCTTTATAGCGTGTTATCTTTCTGTTATTTTTTTATGTCTCCATTTCAGTTATTTATCTTTTTTTAGATTCAATTATAATTACTCAAGTCTTTCTTCAGGTGGACAAGAATAGAGGTGATCTTATTGCACTCAAAGGTCATGAACCGATTAAACTTTTCACGGAAAGAGATTGAATATATGATGGCATATTAAATTCGGTTGGAAATATGCCATTTTAAATTCAGATACCCTTTTTTTTAATGGCACTTATCCTTTGTCTTGACTCTTGTTATTGCTCAATTAGTAATGCATTGCAGGTAATTTTTCTTCCGGTATTAGCATTTTTACTTCCCCATGCCTATTTTTGTAGAGTGGTGATAACAGTACCCAAATTTTACTGTGAGGATTTGCAGCGTGACATGGCGTCCTCGCTAGCAGTCCAGATAAGAGAAAAAGAAGGAACTATCAACCTATTCATTAGGTAAGCCAAAACCCTAGACCTTATCCGGACTACCAACTAGGCTGCCAGGAGGACAACCACATTAGGATGTAAAAACTCACAGTAAAAACTCACAGTAAAAACTCACCGTACTGAAATCATTATTTTTCTAGGGGTTATTCCAGGGGCCAATGTAAACAAATTATTTCCAAAAGGTTTTTTTTGGACCTTCATTGTGTTATAATTTTATTGGGTTTCATTATCAAAGAATAATTTTTCCCTTTATCCGTTTTTAATTTTTTCAATTTTTTTATATATTTATTTTAAAAAAAAATAAAATTTTTATATAAAATATACAGATTATTTCATCATTTTCCGATTACCATAAGAAGTAATCAGAAATAATCAGAAACTGAAGAGAGGAAGTTTAATTGGCGAAAATGAAGAGACGAAATTTAATTGGGTGAAAATGGTCATTGGGTGAAAACAATAAATAGCCGAAAACGGTAATTGGGTGAAAACGGTAATTGGGCAAAAATGGAAACGGAAGAGACAAAACTTAGTCGGGATGAAACTAAAATGGTGGGGCTTTCAGTAATCAAAAATGTAATCGAAAGAACATATTCCATTCCAATTACCTACAATTTACACCCCAAGATACGGGCATTCCTCGAGTCATTGGTCACAATCTACTCACTAGTCTATGAAAACTAGCCCTTCTCCCTACCTAGAACATCTTTCGAACAACCAATGTTTTCTAGGGCGACCAGGCTTCCGACCTACTAGGCAGTTTTTCGCTGAATGGAGTTTCAATCGGGCTGCGCTATCGCGCCTTACTTCACCAGACCAAGCTTACTGCGAGGGTTGCACCACACCAACCCGGAGTTGCTTCTTCAATTTGGGGTCCACAGATATCTTGTCTTTCTTTTCAAAGAATATAGTGTAGGACACCTTGCCATTATCTGAAAAAAATCTAATCATCTTTCTTTTAAAATTATTTTAACGACGAACAAAGTGTTTCTAAATATTCCTAAAGAAAAACTTAGTACTAGATCAGGGCCCACTTTGTGCTCTGCTTTGGAGTATTCGGAACAAGATCTATACGTCTTGGGATATCTATATCTTCGAAGACCAAAGGCAGTCACTTTTTCTCTTATTCCTCTTTCTTTCTTCATCCTCCCCCACAAATCTTTCTTCCATCGTAGATATATTAATGACTGATTAATGTAACAGTTTCATTTAATTAAAAATCGTTTTTCATTAATGAAAAAAGTTTTAGAAAATTTTAATGTCATAATGCATTTTTCATTAATAAAAAATATTTTTCATAATGGAAAACATTAATAAAATGAATTTATGATGCATAAAGGTTTTTGGTTTTAACTCTTAATTAATTAGATTTAAAATGTTTGAGGTAACCATTTTTGGTTTTTTCCTATAAATACAACACTTGGTTCCTAAGTTCAATTACCCGAAAAATTATAACTTAGAAGAACCAGATATTCCGCAGCAAATTCAAAGATGCAAAAAGGTATTTATACATTTTTCCATTATTTATATTTTTTTATTTCATGTATTATGTAGATTAGAAACAATGATAATATTATAAATTAATGAATTATATAGGAATTTCTTACATATGGTATCAAAGCCGAATTTGTGATTTTTAGATGCTTTTCTGGCAATTTTACCTTTTTTTCAATTAATTTCCTATTATGCTAAATTAATTTTGGTAAATTAGGTATTTTTCGAATCGGCTGCCTCGTCACCGAAATTCGTTCAATTCGGCTAGATTTCGTCAACGTCCGACGACGGGACCTTGGGCAAATTTGTCGCCAGACCTTGGCCGACCATTCTACACCGGTTTCTGGCCGTGGCGATGGCCGAAATGCTGGTTATGAAGCCGGAATGCCGGTTATGAAGCCGGAAAAAGGGTTGACTTGTAACCCTAATTTCATTTTTTTTCCGATTCGTTTTTTGTCGTTTTCCGGTGTCGGAAGCCCAGAGAATGGTCGCCGGAGTTGATTGACCTTTTCCTTGGTGATCGTTGGCCGTGTGGACAGCCCAAACGCCTGTGCAGAGAAACCCTAAATTCTCTACATTCGGCGGCAAGAAGTTAGGGATGACCTCGTGGTTAGGTTTGTTTTTCAGTTTTTCTTGGTCGGGTTCGATTCATTAAAGAAATTATTAGAATTGGATCATTCTAGGTTGGATAGGCTTGGGCTGGACAGCTAGCACTGGGCTTTAGTTCCCTCGGACCGCCCATTTAGGTCGAATCTATTCGGTAAGTTGCCCATTTAGAAAAACTCAGTCGGGCCACCCATTTTGGGGAACCTAGGGCGCTACTTAAACCAGTGAGAGGAAAACTGAGCCGCCATGGCGTGGGCCAGCGTTCTATTTTTCCAGAAATTCTGGTTTTTAAATATCATATATTTTTTATCACATACTTGTATAATTTGGTAATTATGTTCATGTTAATGTATGATTTTATATGAAATTTTGATTATACTCATTTTAAGCATGAAATTTTATTATAATATTCATGTCTTAGAAATTAGAGTATGATTAACATAAAATTTTTTATTTATTATGCTCAAGTTTTGCATGAATACGTTGATTATATTTTCATGTTTTAAGAATGAAAAACATGCTATTCATGAAAATATGTAAATTGCATTATATATAGGTTACTTTTATGCAATTCCTTTTTTATTATGAGAATTATTTATTTACAAATTTTAACATTTCATTTGAGCATAGAAATTGTTAAAATTTTTAAAATTTAGTTAAATTCTCATCATATTAATATTTGAGCATAATATTTATGATTAGTGCATAAAAGTTTAGCACATAAAGATTCATAACATGTTCAATAAATAAATTTAGATGAACTATTTAGGTTATATAAATATAATTTTACTTAAATAGAGAGTAGCTATAACATCTTTAGTTAACTAATATTATATATTAAATTAAACTAAATGATCACATAAGGAATTAGACATGAATTGTTATTGATTATACTTAATATGATAAAATTCATCCCACAGGAAATTTTGTTATATTTATATAATTAATTAGGATAAAATATCAAACTATTTTCATAATTTGCCCACATGGATTATGAATTGGAATATAATTTGGTAGTTTTATAATTCTGGAGAGATATTGTACCTATTAAATGAATATCTATCATATAGAAACTTTAGATCAACTTGAGTAAAAATTTATCCCATATGCAATTTTTATGGCTTTTGATCAAACTTTAGGGCATGTTTCACATTGGTAATACATGCCATTAAGCTTTGACAACCTCATATTCTAACATAAGCCTTTTGGACTTTCTACAGTTTCTCAACCTCCTAGTTACTCTGATATTCATCTAGATATTCCATAACTTAGTGGTGATAATAATAAAGTTTGGAAAAAATAATTATTCTTCATTTAGGGTGGATGGACATGGATTATGCTATAAGGAATGATGAACCGCCGATTATAACTGATCAAAGCACTCATGCTGAAGTTGCGTTATATGAGCGAATGGAGAGATCCAATCGGCTCAATGCAATATTCATTAAGACTAAAATTACAACTAGCATTTGAGGTTCAGTCGAATAGTATGACAAAGTCTGAGATCTGCTTAAATTCATTGGTGGTCAATTCGTCAACTCAGAAAAGGCATGAACAAACACCCTCATAATGGAATTTTCTTTTTGCGTCTCACAAGTGTTAAGGGTGTGCATGAGTACATTATGAAAATGTGGGATATAGCGGCTCAACTCAAGAAACTTGAGGTAGATATGTCAGAGTCCTTGTGCACTTTATTCTGAACACTTCCTTTATAGTACGACCTTTTTAAGATCTTTTATAACACACATAAGGATAAATGGTCTATCAATTAATTAATGACCATGTACGTTCAAGAAGATGAGAGGTTTGTCATTGAATTGAGTGAAAGTGTCATGTTGGCTACAACTCGTGGGAAGAACAAAGCTCATAAATTTGACAAATCTCAAGTTAGCACTTCTAAGTCTTATCAGAAGAGGAAAGGTAAAATACCACTTCAAGCTGATATTAAGAAAGACCCTAAGTTTTTCTTCTGTAAAAAGAAGGGACATGCTAAGAAGGATTGTGCAAAAGTTAAAACAAAACTTGAGAAGAAAGGTACTCAATCCTCATTTGTTTGTTATGAGTCTAATATGGTTAATGTTAATATAAAACCTGGTGGATTGACTCTGGATCTTCAATTCACATTACAAACTCTTTGCAGGGTATGCAAAACCTAAGGATGCCAGTTGGTAGAGAGTTGACCATCTTATCCGGCAACAAGATGGACTCACATATGGAGGCTATAGGAACTTGCACTTTAATTTTAAATAGTGGTTATGTTTTGAATTTGGAAATGACTTTTTATGTACTAAGTTTTTCTAGAAACTTGATTTCAGTTTCAAAGCCTGTACCTTTTGGATATTTTTTTACTTTTAAATGCACATCTTTTTAGTCTTTATTATAATACTAAATGTGTTGGAAATTGTATGTTGTCTGATGGTCTTTTCCATCCTTCCTTACATTCTGATTCCACTAATAGTTCATTGCATGTTCACACTGGCATTAAGAGGTGTAATATTAAAGAAGACTCCTCTATGTTATGGCACCGGAGATTAGGACATATCTCCATAGATAGAATTAAGAGGTTAGTAAAAGATGGAGTACTTAGTACTCTTGATTATATTGATTTTGAGACTTGTGTAGATTGCATTAAGGGTAAATAGACAAATAAGTCAAAAAAAGGTGCTAATAGGAGTTCTGCCTTATTAGAAATCATACATACTGACAAATGTAGTCCAGATTTAGATATGTCAGGTCAGAAATATTTTATCACCTTTATAGATGATAACTCACGTTATATGAATGTTTATTTATTTCATAATAAGTTTGAAGCATTGGATGCCTTCAAAGCCTTCAATGCCTTCAAGACTGAAGTTGAGAACCAATGTGGGAAGCAAATAAAAATAGTGAAATCTGATAGAGGTGGTGAATATTATGGTAGATGCACAAAGAGTGGACAAACACTTGGTCCTTTTTCAAAGTTTCTTCAAGAGAATGGGATCGTTTCTTCAATACATTATGCCTGGTTCTCCGGACCACAATGGTGTTGTGAGAAAGAAGAAATCGAACTCTAATGGATATGGTGTGGAGTATGCTTTGCAACTCTAATATTAATAAATTCTTGTGGACTAAAGCACTTAAGACTGCTTCATATATATATTAAACTGGGTTCCAACCAAGGCTGTCCCAAAGACACCTTTTGAAGTCTTTAAATATTGGAAATTAAGTTTGCAACATATACGTGTTTGGGGATGTCCGTATGAAGTGAGAATAAATAACCCATAAGAAAAGAAGCTGGATACAAAGACCATTAGTGTTTTTTTTGTTGGTTATGCTGAAAGGTCTAAGGGTTACAAATTTTATTGTCAATCTCTTACAACTAGGATTGTGAAATCAAGAAACGCTATGTTTCTTGAGAATGATATGATCAGTGGGAGAGATCAGTTTAGGGATTTAATTCTTGATCATGATCATACAAAAGTTCAACATTCTACATTATCAGATAGATTGGTTATTATTCATAGAACTCCACAAGTTCAATCAAGTATTGCATAACCAATCATTGAAGTTCCACAAGTTGTTGATAACCCTCAAGTTGATCAACTAGTTGAATCACAAGCTCCTCAAGGAGAAGGTGGTCCAACATTAAGACGATTCTACTCGAAAATGTCGACTAGCTATTCCTAGTGATTATGTTGTGTATTTACAAGAATCTGACATAGGAGCTGAAAATGATCCTGAAACATTTTCCCAAGTCGTGTGTTATACACAGTCAAATTTATGGTATGATGCCATGAAGGAAGATATGAATTCCATGAAGAGCAATGGAGTCTCGGACCTTGTAGAGTTGCCTAATGGAGCAAAGGCAATTGGTTGTAAATGGGTCTTTAAGAAAAAAAAGAGACTCATTAGGCAACATTGAGAGATACACAGTGAGACTCGTTGCTAAGGGGTTCACTCAAAAAGAAGGAATCGAATACACAGAGACTTTTTCTCTTGTATCAAAGAAAGATTCTCTTCAAATTATTTTGGCATTAGTTGCTCATTTTGACGTTGAATTACAACAAATGGATGTGAAAACTGCATTCCTTAACGGTGATCTAGAAGAAGAGATTTATATGAAACAACCAGAAGGTTTCTCTTCTAGTGATGGTGAGAATTTGGTTTGAAAACTAAAGAAATCCATATAAGGTTTGAAGCAAGCCTCTCATCAATGGTATTTGAAATTCCATGGTGTAATTTCTTCATTCATTTTGTTGAAAATCTCATTGATCAATGTATATACTAGAAGGTTAGTGGGAGAAAAATTTGTTTTCTTGTTTTATATGTGGATGATATTTTACTTGCAACAAATGATAAGGGTATGCTACACAAACATCTCTCTTAAAACTTTGATATGAAAAATATGGGTGAGGTATGTCATTGGCATTAAGATCTATAGAGACAGACTTCGCGGTGTCTTAGGATTGTCACAAGAAACCTATATTAAAAAAGTTTGGAGAGATTTTGGATGAAGGAATGTTCACCAAGTGTTGCACCCATTGTGAAGGGAGACAAGTTCAAGTTGGATCAATGTCGAAAAAAATGAACTTGAAAAATAATCCATGAAGGAAATCCCATATGCTTATGCAGTTGAAAGTCTTATTTATGCTCAGGTCTGCACTAGACCTGACATTACATATGCTATTGGGATATTAGGAAGATATCAGAGTAACCTAGGTAAGGACCACTAGAGAGCTGCAGAGAAAGTCACGAGGTACCTTCAAGGAACCAAAGACTTCATGCTTATGTATAGACAGATAGACAATTTGGAAGTGATTGGCTATCCTAACTCCGACTTTTCTGGTTGTATTGATTCTCGCAAATCAACATCTGGGTACATATTCATTATGGCCGATGGAGCTATTTCATAGAGAAGTGCCAAACAGACTTTTACTGCGACTTCTACTATGGAAGCCGAGTTCGTATCCTGTTTTGAGGCTACATCACATGGTGTATGGTTTAAGAGTTTTATTTCTAGGCTTAGAGTTATGGATTCTATTTCTAGGCCATTGAGAATTTTTTGCGACAACTCAGTTGTTGTCTTTATAACTAAGAATAATAAGAGCGGGAGTTTAAGTAAACACATCGACATTAAGTTCTTGGCCACAAGAGAACGTGTTAAAGAAAATAAAGTGGTCATTGAGCATAGTAGCACTGAGTTGATGATTATTGATCATTTGATTAAAGGCATGCCACCATTGAAATTCAAGGATCATGTAGAAAATATTGGACTTGGTTCCACTTTGTAATTTGTATATACATTTAGTTTATCAAAGAAACTCTTCTGCATTCAGTTATTTCTCATATTCATGTGCACAACTATATTTTGAGAAATATATTTGGACTAAGAATAAACATAGGGTTTATTCATGAATTTTGTTACCACATAAGGAACTTTGGAAGCAAAATACATAGTAATGCATAGTAGATATTACTCGTATTTAGAGGACATATCTCTATGATTCGTGTGTTTTGTTTCATATTGACGTTATTTGTTATGCATCAAGTGGGAGCATGTACATTTTCATTTAATTAAAAATACCAGGTGGCTTATTCTGAGTCTTCTCAGCTACCTGAGCTCTTGACTTACGCTTCTCCGCTCAGGAGCTGGGCCTCTTTAATGCTGTAGCCGCGCCCGGTCAACACGAAGGGCATGGTGCTTGAAACAAGCATGGCATAGAAAGCGGTAAGTAGGGCGGCAAGGTGGTAAGCTAATAGCATGTATGAGAGTTCGGATGGATGAAACTAGGAGAGGGGGGAAGCTTAGATAAGAGAATATGCTATCGCACATGTGATGTCCTGAACAACACCTGGCTTTTTTCGTGTTCTCTGTATACGCATTCGCTGTGGCAATGCACGACACCCAATGTAGTCAGAGAGGAAGCTCTTTCTTCCTAATAGTCCCACGCCCGAGTAGTGGATTCTCCCCTCGCCTTAATCCCTCCACCTAACATAAAGGGCAGCTAGCCAGTACAGGCCAAGAAACATAAGGGACAAGGGCATATTCCATTGATAGACGAATTTCCATTGCCTATGAAGACAACCTAATACTAATAACAGAGCAGAGTAGACAGTTTTTCTCTATCCGGACGTCTTACTGGTATGCCATACCTCTATGCATATTTGTCTGTGGATATGCATGGAGCTTCACGAGCCTAACTTTCTATAGTGTAGGGAGTGGGCTATCTTCACATAGAGTGGTTATCAACCTATCCTATATCCTATAGATGGAGTGGGTAGTGACCCAGCCTTTATTGAAGTGATGAGCTTTCTCAATGAAGAGTTTGATGGTCAGGGGAATTAGGGCCCTTAGCGAGGGAGGACGAGGTGGGTAAAAATTTGGTTTCCAATTCACGCTTGAAATTAGACACATACAACTAGTTGTATTAAATGAGTTATTTGTATATTAGCTCTATATCAAACAATAAAAATATAAATATTTGACTAAATAATGGAATCATCAACATCAACTGAAAAAGAACATAACCACCTACGAGTAGGCAAAGTTGGCTATACCTCTATGAAGGTTTAAGCATCTAGTTAGACCAATGATTTGTGAACCCCAATTGAGTGTATGCCTAGTACGACAACAAGTACACGATTGCCCCATTCTCTAACCATACAGGTATCACTTATCACACATAAAATAGCGGGATAACCAAAATATTTACGCTTGATAGGGATCTTAATGGGGAGGATTGAGACTTGGTCTGAAAGACTTTCTAAATAGGCAGGTTGTTTTCCTCTTACCGGGAGAGAGGAGAGAGGGAGAGAGGAGAGACAAGAGAGAGGAGAGAGAGAGAGAGAGAGAGAGAGAGAGAGAGAGAGAGAGAGAGAGAGAGAGAGAGAGAGAGAGAGAGAGAGAGAGAGAGAGAGAGAGAGAGAGAGAGAGAGAGAGAGAGAGAGAGAGAGAGAGAGAGAGAGAGAGAGAGAGAGAGAGAGAGAGAGAGAGAGAGAGGAGAGAGAGAGAGAGAGAGAGGGAGGAGAGGAGGAGAGAGGGGAGAGAGAGAGAGAGAGAGAGAGAGAGAGAGAGAGAGTCCTCCCAAGTGTAGTACGATACTCATTATTTTTATACTTTTATTTAATAATTAAAAAAGAAATTGAGATTATCTATCCTTATCTGTTTTAAAAACCGAACCGACCCGGCCGGTTCGACTGGGTTCAATTGGAACCGGGGATTCAAACAGTTCGGTTTGCTTTAAAATCCGAAAAAGGTTAAAAACCAGTTGATGAATAGTTTTATCGGTTCAACCGTAAAACGGACCAGACCTGTTGAACCGGTCTAGTCACCTTTTTAGCACTTTTAATAGTTTTTATAGTTTTTTACTTGTTTTTTTCCTGTTTTTTAAAATCCTAACCAACTCTGTCGGTTCGATCAGATTCAACTAATTCGGGGCTTCGAAAAGATTGGTTTGCTTCAAAACACGCAAAAGGTCCAAACTAATTGATTTCCTAGTTTTAATGGTTCAACCGCTGAATCATAAGATGGACCGGATCGGCTGAACCGGTCTAGTTACATTTTTAACACTTTTAATAGTTTTTGTGTTTGTTAACTTGTTTTTGTAAATAAAAATCGTATTATGAATATTTTTAATGAGATACAACTCATACCGCTTGAACCACCGGTTAAACCCGATTTAACAGGTTGGACCAGAAATGGATGCTCCACGGTTCAATCACCGGTTTGGTTTTAAAACACTAGTTTTTTTGTTTATAAAAATCTTATTAGGAAATTTTTAACCATTTGAACTAGAATCGGACGCTCGATCGGTTCAGTCACATGTTCGATTTTACAACATTGATCCTTATAATTAAATAAAAGAAAAATGATATCAGTACTTTAACATTTTACAATGAGGTTTTACATCATGATGTGGCTGTCCTCCTGGCAGCCTAGTTGGAATTCCAGATAAGGTCTAAGGTTTAGGCTTCCTTATAAAATAGAAAAATAGTTCCTATTTTATCTCTTATTTGGACTGCCAATGAGGACGCCACTTCCCATTGTAAAAACTCACAGTAAAAAAGTCATAGCACACATATCACTACTCTAAATAAAATTGAAAATACAAATAACAATATTTTTAAGAGAATATCTTTTTGAAGGAACTAAAAGTTAGCTTTTTGAAGAGTTTCAATAACAAACTCCCCAACCTGAAAGTATGAGTTTTGGTCAAGTTTACTACATTGATATTTAATGTATTATTTAGTTAATTTTGTTTCAAGAATGCCTTTCATTGGATCGATGATGACATTGTTAGGGACATAGCTTAGATCCTTTTTTTTTTTTTTTTTGTGAGAGAACCTGGTGTAGATCCTTTAGTTGTAACTTTTCGGAAAACCTTGGAAATTTATTTCTGGGGCAACTGCGCTGGGAGTCCAAATACGTATCTAGCAGGAAAATGGTGTCTGAAGAAAAATGATCTAGACTTTCCGGCCAAGGTTTTCCTGGTGAGGGAGGCCGGAAAGCCATACGCTGGAAAATCATTCGGCTGCAATTTGTCAGTCTAATCTAATATGCCCGACAGTCCCCCTCCGGATCTCGCCTTCGTCGCGTCCCTGCGCCGCGCTCTCGTCTTCCGCGACACGGTCGCGACCGTCTCCGTCATCAAGGTTTTGTTTCTCCGATCTCGCCTTCGCTACCGCTCGCGGTCCCTCCGTCAAATAGGTCGCTCTCTCTCTTTCTCTTCCAATCTATCTCTCAATCTCTCTCTCAATCTATCTCTCAATCTATCTCTCAATCTATCACTCAATCTATCTCTCAATCTATCTCTCAATCTATCTCTCAATCTATCTCTCAATCTATCTCATAATCTATCTCTCAATCTATCTCATAATCTATCTCTCAATCTCTCTCTCAATCTATCTCTCAATCTATCTCTTTACCCTTCTGTTTTTCTCACTGCCCATTCCTCTGTCTCTCTTTGTCTTCCCTTCTCTCTCCTCCCCCTCTCTCTGCCCCTCTCTCCCTCCCCCTCTCTCTCTCCATCTCCCTCTCTCCCTCTCTCCCTCTCTCCATCCCATTTTCTCTCTCCCCCTCTCCCCTTCCCCTTTTCCTCCCTCTCTCCTCCCTTGTTTCTCTCGATCGATCGGTCGATTTACCTTTCCACAAAAGATTCGTGTTTTCCGATGTAAAAGTATTGTTTCTACACTTGTTACTGTGAGGAACGAGATTGGTTGTCGATTCTATACCTTTTTTTACCTAAAGATGATTACCCAATTTTGCTCGTTTGAGATCATTTTACCTTTTCCATTGAATCATAATACTAATACTAACTTTGGTTTCTAGGATATTCTTTCTTCCTTTCTTCCTTTTTTTCTTTTTGTATTCGGTTGAGCATCCATATTGTTTTGGGATAGAGTTCTTGGATAAGGTGTGAGTCTCGGATTCTTTTGTTATACGTAATAGGAAAGCACTCCATTTTAGTCGCAAAGTAACGAATATTAATCATTAAACTGGGTGACGAAATTCAAGTATTGTTTATTATGATCGTTCTGCAATTAGGGATGGAGGGAGGGAGGTTCCGTGGAGGGAGAGATGTTAATTGAAAAGATCCGTTAATGCAATTCTGATTCAAAACTTTCCTTATTCCTTTCTGTAGAATGTATGTGGGGCAATCATTCCTATTAATCTTCCATTGTATATTTAACTCATAACTAAATATCACTTGTACCACATTATATTTTGTTGTGAGCTGCACACTACAGGAAGTCGCAATAATCATCTCTTTTTTTAGTTGTAAAACGATGGGATTTCTGGACCTTTTTACTGAAAGAGTGTTAATGGTTTCGATCTACTTCACTGTTTATTAGCTTTATTGCCTTTGTGATTTTTCCGCTCATGAGATGCTTGATGCATTCAATATAGCTTCGTGAGTACATTTAGGCATTGGTAGCTCTGCAGCTCTTTAACAGAGATATTATTGCTCACGCTAAGATGATTTCCTGCTTTCAAGTATGAATTAAATAACATAAAGCAAGTTTAAGAGGCTGAAAAACCAAAAGGCAGCAAGATAGTATTATTACTTGAATTGAAATACCAAAGGGGATTGATTGAAGGGTCTAACTTCTGTGTTATGAAACTAATGGATGTACTTTTTCCATTTTAGACCAACTTCTCTATGTCGTTATTTTAGGCCTTTTCAGTAAAGTAGGAGATGTCCCACTTGTTCTCACTTTCTTTTGCGCACAAGTAGAAAAAGTGCATGATTAAGAAAGATAGGGTGCGCTCCTGTCATATTTTTGTATAAATTTTAAATACATTCAAGCCACACTAATTTTAAAATTTACCTGCATTAACTTGACTTTTGGTAGAATGCCGATATTACTTGGTATAGAGGTTGTACTTATTCTAAGAAAAGGTTTATTATACTATTATCGTGGTAAAATAAACTCATAAAATAACCTTCTGCATTCCAGGTGTAGTGTTTCATCTATCTATTCTTACCTATACTTATTCTAAGTCCCAGGATTACAAAGGTAAGACCCATTGAAATTCGATATAAGTATGCCCACTGCTACAGGCCCCCAAGGCACCACTGTAACTGTTGTAGCTTTACTCAAAACGAAGTTATATATTAAAGTTTGAAGAATTTCCCTTTAATGTTATCAGACTTGGATTGGCCTGGATGGTTGGACTAGGTTCAACTGGACCTCATGTCTGAACGGAGTCCTAAGACACTGAAACCTATGAGTCTATTAAACCTGATTGACCATAGTTTTACTAGGTACATAAATTGTTTGACCCAGAGCCAGGTTTGTGAAGGACAGATTCACAGGGCAAGGTGGAGGAGGCCAGTTGCACCTCTTCTCTCTCTATTTTCCAGCACATCAAGGAGGGATTCAGAACCTCCTTACCTTTCTCATGTTGTAATTAGCTTGTTCAAATTACTTGTGGTGTGATTTGTGCTACGGTTCAATGATTTTCCACTACGGTTCAATGGTTTTCCACTAGGATTGTTGAGTATAATCTCATTGTTATAATTGAGTTGTCATGTAGCTATTCTAGTAATCTAATTGAAAACAGGCCAGCTGCACCTCTTCTCTCTCTATTTTCCAGCACAGCAAAGAGGAATCCAGAACCTCCTTATGTTTCTCATGTTGTAATTTAAATAAATTTTAGCTTGTGCAAATTACTTGTGGTGATTTGTGCTATGGTTCAATGGTTTTCCACTAGGAGCTATTGAGCTCGCAACTTTCCAGACCTGGGATTGCTGAGTATAATCTCATTGTTATAATGTGATAACAAATAGATGTACTATCTTGTGTTAGTTGTCATGTAGCATTCTAGTAATCTAATTGAAAACCAATTTACATTTGATAATCTTAGAGCATAAACTTGTTGAGCTTTGGTGAATCCTTCTTATATGTTGGCCTTCATTATTAATGGTATGACTTGTTAGACCCCTTGCGCAATTGTGCATGTCTGTGAGCACTGTGAGATGAGTCCCTTTTGAGTATAACAGTTCAATTTCTGATTTAAAATGATTAGTTGCAGTGGTTCATAAAATCGATTAATTGCAAATATTCCTCGCCTTGTGGTAGTGGTGAACACATGCATACTGCAAGTTGTTCTTGTAATATCACTGCAAGGCATTTTCTCTTTTTGAAGTAAGCCAACTTTTTTCACTGCAAGACATTTTCTTTTTTTGAAGTAAGCCAACTTATTTCACTGCAAGGCATTCCATAATATAAAACACTGCTTGATCATGGACTTTGCATTCTTGGAAATCCAAATTCCTGGAGTTTGACTTCATATTTCTCTGTTGATCTGTTAATTTCTTCTTTCTGCTTTAAATTATCTCTGTATATGTAGGTTCTAGGTTTTTTCCATTTCTCTGTCTTTTGGTTTTATTTTGGTTATGGAGAATCTAGTGTTACATTTGTGTTTTGTTTTATGGGTGCCAAATGTTGAATTTTCTTATATTGCAATGAAGGGCTTATGGGTTTTATTGGTTAATGTTAAATTTCAGTTCATTCGTGCAATGCGAGGCTGGTTGATGTGCCGTCTTCATCGCGTCTTAAGTCAGATGCGGCGGAAGAGGAAGAACAAGAGGCTTTTTTCGAAAGGTTAAATTTGCTCTTTGCACTCTTTGTGGAGTTCCTTACTTTACTGGCAGATGTTGATATCTATTGTCATAACTTTCTGCAGATTTAAACCAGTTGTTGAATCTGTTTGGGGAGCCTTTTTCTCCATAATTGGTCCAAATGGACTTATGCTTGAATAGTATAATCTAACCTTTTAGGTACTTCTCTTGCTCCTTTAAGAGTTCCTTTTAACGTTTTTAGCTTCTTGAACTTATATATATTCCTGCTTGCAGATCGGTCATTAGGTTTTATAGAGATTGTAGTTGTACTTTTTTGGTGTCTGGTTGCCGAACCTTGTATTTAGTATGGAATTACTACGGCGGAAGAGAAAGGGTAGTGGGATAGAAATTGAGCCAGATCATTGTATACAGATGCCATTGTCGGGTCCACATTTGTCGTTGGAAGATCATAGACAAAAGAAAAAATGCAAAGAACAGAAAAAGGTTGACCTTACTAGTTCATGCAACACTAGAGTCACTGGCATTGTGACTGCTCCACCTTGTGGAAGCTCGGTTTCTGGTTCACCTGGAAGAGGTCATAAGCGGAAGATAGGTTGTATTGAATCTGCTACACGGATAGGTAGAAAGAAGAAACTTGAGCAAGATTACATATTGGGACATGAGATTGGTCAGGGCAAGTTTGGGTGTGTGAGGCTCTGTCACGGTAAAATTGGTGGGGCAGAGTTTGCCTGCAAGAGTTTGAAGAAATCAGGGGGAGAATCTGTTCATCGTGAGGTGGAGATTATGCAACATCTTTCTGGGCATCCTGGCGTTGTGACTTTGCAAGCTGTATATGAAGATTCAGATTCTTTTCATCTAGTTATGGAACTGTGTCCAAGAGGAAGGTTACTTGATGACATGGTTAAAGAGGGCAGATATTCAGAACAGAGAGCTGCTAAGTTACTGAAGGAAGTTGTTTGCATTATTAAGTATTGCCATGACATGGGGGTTGTCCATCGAGATATAAAACCTGAGAATGTTCTTTTAGCAACTTCTGGGCAGTTGAAGTTGGCAGATTTTGGCTTAGCAGTTCGAGTTTCTGATGGTATTTCATCTACAAACTTAGGCCTCTTTCTTGATTTTTTTTTGGGTTTTTGTTAATTTTCTGTGATGAATTCATCCTATAAGTGGTCTTAAATTTGTATCCCTAGCTCTTCAGCTACTTTGCATTTTATCCTTTTTGTTGTCTGCAGTTGGATATGATTTCTTACTTTTTACAGCTTGGTCACTGATTGTATCACCTGTATTTTCTTCTGTGAATTTGTATATCCTGCTTTTCAGTGTATATGAAGATAATGGTGCACTAGTTTGACAACTGACTATTGTACTTACATAAAGCATAGTGGTTTCAAGTGAGCAATGATTTGTTTGGTATAGGGACATTTTTGGGTTATTATGGTGTTTACTTTATGTTAATGCTTCTGTGGAAAAATTTCAGAGGTGAAAAGAAGGTGGTTTTTTGTAAGAAAGGACACACCATAGATAAATTATATGCGCTATGCATTTGATGAAGTTTCTGATCTGTGCTCGTCTGGAGGTTGGTTGGAAGCAAATGTGCCAATGGGCACACAGATCATCTAGCTTAAGTGGAGGACTCGTGAGAGTATCTTTCTGTAGGGAGCTCACTACCTATGTTATTCTTCCTTGTGTATGACTGGGCATTAGCTGAGTGGTCATATTGGGGATTTGTAGTGGGAGGTCTTTGGTTCAACTTTCCGTAGGGGTAAAGGGCAAGAGGTTAATGCAAGCAGATTTAAAGAAAAGATATCTTTTTTGTGTCAAGTGTCATATAATAGTGTTTGTTTATAGAAGCTTATTGCCATGTTCAAGAAAATTATGCAAATTAGGTATGAGTGACAGTGAAAAGCTGACCTTTGAGTGGAAAACAAGCTAGGTTCATTTACATCGTAGCTATGGCATAAGTAGTTTTTTTATGGGCAAATTTGCAGCTCCCAACACTACTAAATTTTTGAAGGAGTACTACTAAATTGCTTTAATACTGTTTTACATGTTCAACCTGTATATGGAAGTTCGTCAAGAAAACCATGCTAGTATATCAGTAATCAATCAACATGCATATGGAAATTCTTTAAGAAACCATGCAAGAACATCAGTAATCAATCAACATGCATATGGAAGTTCTTTAAGAAACCATGCAAGCATATCAGTAATCAATCTTTTCAATATGTGGTCTTTAAATGCCTGAGGATCTGATATAACTTCTCTTGAAATAATTTGCAGTGGTCAGAGATCATTGCTTTCGTCAGCATCATAAAACTTTACAAGAACTAGTCTGATCCTTTTTACATTTGTTTTATTTGGGATTTTTTTGAGTAATCATCATTTATCGAAATTGTATCTTGCCTTTACTGCATGTCTTCTTCGTCACTGTACATTTATGGTGATAGAACAAGTTATGCCTCATTATTTCTGCTGCTCTGCTTTTCTTTTATACAAGGGCACCAAGGTTGTTTAGTTGAGTTTGACGATTCCTTGGGCTAGATCGATTACTCAGGAAAATTATGTTTAAAAAATTATTACAAATTCATAATGTATGAAACAAAAGCTTTTCTTTTATCACACCATGTAAGTTAAGGGTGTAGCTATTGTGTACCAAGAAGACAGGAAGCTGAAGAGATCAATCCTTTCCAACTTACCCTGGAGTCACAGCCGTTGAATAAATCTGGTCTGGATCTGAGGTGCAACCTCACTCCATATCATTGACTTGCTCCAGAAAATCCTCCTATTCCACTCCTTTTAAACTGCCCATGGGATAAAAGGCAGCTGAGGATCTCCATAATTCCTTATCAATGTTTGAAAGATGAACTGTTAAGATGTTACCAAGGTTAACAGAGACTTCTCAAGAGAAACCAAATAAATGTAGAGAATGAGTGAGTTAGTGATCCTCACACATAGGGCACACCAGGGAAGGGAAAGTCTTTTCTTTGTTTTGTGATCTCTTATATATGAAAAGTTATAGCATTTAGAAGATACTGAGGTTTCACAGGAGATGTAAATAAAACGGTAAAGAGAGGAGGGGGAGCCAAAATTTTAAGCCTCAAAGGAGAGTGGGAGAAACTATCCCAATACTTCTCTCTGCTTGGTTTCACCTTTTTTAGGTAAGATGTTGAGAGGTGCTGTTGGCCGATTGAGGAATGTTATGCTATTTGCTTGCCAAGGATGGAAAATGCCTACACTGTCAACCAAGAAATGATGGACCCACCAGAGCTGATGGGCTGGAGGAAGCAAGCTGAATGTTGCTTTGTTGATCATGTTTAGCACCACCTGAACCTGGTGGCCTACATTTTTAATACCTCATCGGAATTAAGCTTTAATTAGTTATTGACAAGGAATGGTGGCTGATAGTGGTGGACTGACATTTTCTAGTCCTTACAAGTCACCGAGCAAGGAATAGAATGGAAATACACCAAAGGCATGTAACCCTCACCAACCAAACACACCCTTATGTCTCATCTTTTTGCTTGTTTTTTTTTTTTTTCAAAGAAATTGATTTTCATTTCATTCAGAGATCAGGAATACAATTGTTGCATGTCTGTCATTACATTTCGACTGTTTAGGGAGGTTCTCTCACTTCAAAACATGAAAGGGAAACTCCTCTAGCCAAGGCATTCGCAGCCGAGTTGGCTGACCTTAGAACATGATTCCATACACATTTGATTTTGTTTCCAAGTCTATAAATTTCTCTAAAATAGACTATCAACCTCCATGAAGGAGAAGTTTGTTTGCACCAGTTTATCACATTTAGGGAGTCCCCTTCCACATCTAAATCGCCATGTAATCTTTCCTTGAATAGCCTTAAACCATGCAATAAGGCTAAGATTTCTGCTTCAACCAAGTTGGTGTGTGGTTGAGGGCCTGAGAAGGAGAGGATAGTGTTCCCCTCACATTTAGGCAGTTCATCTTTTTGCTTGTTGATTCAAGGTTTCTTCTTTTTTACAATGTTTTTATTTTTCCATAATTTTTTATTACATTTCAGAAACTTCCTCATTTTAGGGCAGCTAGTTTGTTGTTCTGCTGCAGCCACATCTAATCTCAGTGCACTGGAATCTGTTTCTCTGTATAGGTAATCTGTTGAACAGAGTTAATACCATCAAGAATGACATTTATAGTTGTTGTACAGGTCAGCGCCTATCTGGTTTGGCTGGAAGTCCAGCTTATGTGGCCCCTGAAGTTCTTGTCGGCAATTATACGGAGAAGGTTGACATATGGAGTGCAGGAGTTTTACTTCATGCTCTGCTAGTTGGGTTTCTCCCATTTCAAAGAGATTCAGTAGAAGCAGTTTTTGAAGCAATCAAAACTGTTAAGCTCGATTTTCATAATGGAGTCTGGGATTCTGTTTCTGGGACTGCACGTGATTTAATTAGCCGAATGCTGACAAGGGATGCTTCAAAGAGGATATCTGTTGAAGAAGTATTAAGTAATATCTCTCTCTCTCTCTCTCTCTCTCTCTCTCACACACACACACACACACACACACACACACACACACACACACACACACACACACACACACACACACACACACACACACACACACACACACACACACACACACACACACACACACACACACATGCGTGCGCACAGACACACACAGAGACATTAAATAATTCATTATTAAGCAATATATTTAACAAAGAAATAATGACACTGATTTTTTAAAGTTATTAATTTTAATTGCTGTGCTCAACTATCACTATTTTTTCCGTAGTCCTGCCTTACAAATTTGACTTTGGTTTTATTTAATCAAGAGAACTTTAGAAAAAGGTAAGAGGAGTCGTATCCTCCCACTTCTTCCTACTTCGGGAGAAAAAGGAATGGGAAAGTTGTGAACTTTATTGGAAGAGAAGAAGTGTGAGGAAGAGAGTTTGAAGGAGACAACAGAGAGAAGGGGTCATGAAGTTTGTTTAGACTCACAACCCTAATTGTATTAATATAGGCTGCAGTTACATCAAATTACAAGAATGCCACTAAGTGGTTTATTAATTAAGATAAGATAAACTAAGGTGCTAACATGTGTGCCTCTATAAGAGGAATAAATAACACTGAAATAAAGATAAATTTGTTACAGTTTAATGACCAAACTACCCCTGACTTGTTATAGAGTAAAATGACCAAATTACCTCTGACTTGTTACAGAGTATAATAACCAAAATACCCTTGATTTGTAACACCTCCTCAAGCTGGAGCGTAGATATCATGAAGACCCAACTTGGAGAGAAAATATTCAAAATCCTTTCCTCCAAGTCCTTTATAGTAAATTGATCAGCTAGTTGGTCCTTAGAGTTAACATATGGAGTGACTACCTTGCCTTGTAGGGATCACATATCAAATAAAGTGACAATCCACCTTTAGAAGCTTCAATCTCTCGTGAAATATATAACATACTTGCTCTGCAACAGAACCATTGAACCCTTCTTACTTCAGACAACTTCAATGCCCAAGAAGTACCGTAAGAGACCAACATCTTTCATTTTTGCCCTCAAATACTTTTCAACAAAGGACGCTCACAACTGATAGTTCTCACCATTCAATTTTGAAGAAGTAATCTAAATTTCATCCATTATAAGAATGGTAACACCGACAGAGACAGCAGAATCACATTACCACTAGTAGACATGATGGAATTCCAAGAGAAAAATATCCACCAGATCAAATTACTCACAAATTCAGCAGCAAACAATATTCTAGATGGTTTGTAAAGTTCCAAAACGACTTTTTGAGTCCAGAAAATCGAAGCTCTTATAACCAGCACTTAAAACATTCCATGGTAGAGAAATAGAAGCTAACCCTATTAACAACAACTATAGCAATAGCAGGAAGAGAGTTTTACGAACCCAGCAGCAACATATTAATTCCTTTTCCATCATGCATGTAGAACATTTAAACAATAGTAATAGCATCACCCTTTTTGCAGTAACAACTAGACAGCCAAATCAATCTCCAGAGTATGAAATTCACAATAAAAAAGTTGCTGACATCAGCCCTAAATATGATGATGTCAGCACTAAATTGAGAAGAACCCATATGAATGATTTGAAGCACCTTGCAAAGCTTTCTATAGGTCAATTAGCACCAACGCAGGTCTGGTACAGTTCCCGAGGTAAGAGAAACCTGATTTTTAATTTGCCGATGATGTCAACATCATGAGAAACAACAAAACCCCTACGCAGCCAAGCCAAGATAGAATCCAATCAATTTCCACAGAAATTACATGCCAAATAGATGCTAATGGCAGCCCTAATGATGATGACATCAGCACAACACAGAGTCTGTAACAACACACCTTTATGTTTCTAAAACCTTTGGAAAAGCCTCTAGCGGCTAGAAAACACCTTTCCGTAGGTTTTGGGGAGTTAAAACAGTTTGGTACGATTACCAAGGCTGTAAAAATTGATTCTTTTCACATAGCATTACGACACTGACGTCAACAGTACGAATACAATGACTCAGCAGTAACAGAAAACCTTTTTAGAGGTAAAAGGTTGTACATCTAGTACTTAATTATGAACCATAGCGTACAACCATGGAACAAAAAAAAGAAGAAAAAAGAGTTTTTCAATCACCCAACAGCAAAATTTTATTCCATCCATCAAACTTTTACAATGAAATTTGGAGTAAGAAGATCCCATGACTTCTGTAAGTGACGAGTCGTTACATCCAAACCTGCTTTGATACCTTGTGAACTTTAGCGGAAGAGAAGAATTGTGAGGGAGAGAGAGTTTGAAGGAGACAGTAGAGAGAAGGGTCGTGAAGTCTGTTTAGATTCACAACCCTAATTGTATTAATATAGGCTGCAGTTACATCAAATTACAAGAATGCCACTAAAGCGAATAAGATAAGACAAAATAAGGCACTAACACATGTGCCACTAGAAGTATAAATAACACTGAAATAAAGATTAAATCGTTACAGTATAATACCCAAAATACTCCTGACTCATAACAGAGCATAATGACCAAAATATCCCTGATTCGTAACAAAAGTGATTGGAAGAGAGGATCTGTTGCGCATTTAGTGCACCAGAAAGCTGGGCTAAAGTGAAGGCTGCTTAAGAGCCATAGGGTGTGGCTATCAAGGTCCTTTTTCACAAGAGGGCCTAATAGGGCTGAAGCACCTATTGCAATTGTAGGCACAAAGAACAAACCCCCCTCCCTTCTTTCCCCAAGGAAGTGTTCTTCTTTCAACCAGGGCCATCCACTTTTTATCTTACCTTTCTGTTTCCATGATGACACTGAATCTGAAAGAGGAGGCCTTATTCCGTTGGGCTTCTGGCATGCTACTAGTTAAGAAATAATGGGATCTATGCTATCATCTGCAGCTATTGTTAGCTCATCATAATGGGATTACTTCAGAAATTTTCAAGCCACTTTAAAGACCAGCTCAGAAGTCCGATATGTGCATACATGCTCCAAGAAGTTAGGGGTGATTTTCAAAAAGAATTAGGAGGGAGGATGGGTGTTCCCTTATGTTTTTTTTGGAATCCAAATGATCCTCTACTTAAACAAGCATCTATAAAAGGCTTTCAAATTTTAAAAAGAGAGATCTGTTGGTCATTTTTATATGAGTAATACTATATCCACTTTACTGTAGAGCACTTAGTGCACTTCTCCCCCTTCACTTTAGCAGTAGACATTAAAATATTTGTGGTGTGGTTCCCACTGCTACAGTGAGAGGGGGAAGTACACAAAGTGCTCTACAGTAAAGTTGATATAGCATTTTTATTTTTATGTAGACAAACGAAGAAGAGGTGAATGTAATGAAATTTCAAAAGCTTGGGTTGATTAACTTTATTTTTTCGAAGCAGGAAGGGTTATCAAATGTTGGAAATGTTATTCCATTGTGACTTTACCATAATAAAGCGAGTCATAGAGCCCAATCATTGTAGGTTTAGTTGCACGAGAACTCTGATTGTGACTGCTGGTTTGTTTCAGGACATCCATGGCTCATGTTCCACACAGAATCCTCACTACATGCACTAACAGTCAAACTGAAGCCCAAAGTTCTTGGACGTCCTCATCAAACCCAATCGGGTGGGTCAAAGCGGTGTGTTAAACGTCCACCTGATGGCTATGCTGGATATTTGTCTTCAGAAAGCTCAAGTCCAGAGACAGATGAACAAGAGGACTGTGAACAAGAGGATTGTGGTCTGGTTGATGCACTTGCAGCAGCAATATCCCAAGTTAGAATATCTGAGCCAAAGCGGAGCAGACTGTGCGGGCCTGTCATCCCAATCCAACAGGAATGCTCCTCTAATATGAAGTCTAACAACCTCTGTACAGCATTTTAAATCTGATTGAATGACACCTTACCTTATGATGACGGATCAGGGACTGGTGCAAGACTGACTTTAACTTGGGAAAGGATCAGAAAGTGGCTTGGCTTGTGTTTTCCTGGACCGAAATCCATGTATTTAGCCGTTGTCCATGGCTAAACTTGACAAATTAATACTGCCTGGGGGTGGGTTGGGATTATTTGCCGTGTAAATCTCTTGTAAATATGTCGATCTAAGTTTGGGTGTGATTTTTCTTTTGTTGATACTGGCCATGGACCATCAGAGATAAGCTGCCTAATGATACACTGCGACTACCACAAGTAATCAGGAATTTCGCCTGGTCTCAGCTTCAAACGTCTCTGCTGTCTTTACTACTAATCCTGAAAAGTTGATGCTTTCGACGTTCACATTCAGCTCATTGTTGAATTGGAAGGTTTGCATTATAGAAATAACACAACAGATTCTGCATATCGGATTTCGATCCCTTCAATATGAACATCCCCATCTCTTTTTGAACCTCGATAGCGAGAAACTGTTTCTTTCCACAACATGGTTTCCGTGTGATGGCCGACCTCTCTCTAAAATAATCTTGGAGTCGCTGAATCAAACACCATTATTTTAATCTTCGTCAACTGTCAGAAATCAGAACAATCTATAGTCTATACTTTGTAGTCAATATGCATGTTTCGCTGGTTTTAAAACAATAAATTCTTCCTTGGATGCCAAAGATTTGACCACATCACTGGAGATGTATCCCGAGAGTAGCAGCCATGAAAGTTGGTGAAGAAATAGTATTTCTTGGTGGCTTCACTTAATTAAGAAGGCAGTATTATATAATCCATCTACATGTGACTTGAAGTTGACTTGTGGGTTGTGAAGTTGTAACTTGCGAGTATGCAGTAACTCTGTCTTCTCGTTGAGCGAGTACTAAATGAAGTTTTCCTACAGTACTTCCCGAAACTTAATTAGCTCATAATTATCTAATCTCTAAAATTTCCGAGTAACACAACGAGCGAGAATGCGATCCAGCTTCTAGTATTATTACCAAGTTCTTGGGAACAGTCCAGTACTTGAACTCTATTAGATCTCGTAGGTCCAAAACCCGATCGGCGGCATGGTGTCGTCGGAAGGAAACACCAAAACCCAGTTAAATCAGATCACTAGTAGTAGTGGTGCAGCAGGTAGTGATCACCACCAGTTCTTTTGCTCTCGAAAGCTGTCCCTCTGCTTCTTGCTCTGCCTCGCTGTGATACTTGTTCTCATAATTCAGATGATCTGCTACTTATGGGTGCTCCCTTTCTCTTCCGCGTCTTCCGGACGTTCATGGGTTTTCAATAATTACAGCTCCGACGATCAGGCCATGATGATCGGTAGACTCAGAGAGTCGGTGACGTTTCTCCCACTGAAGGACCTCCGATTCGAGAAGACGGCAATGGAGGGCCACACCTGGTTCATGAGCTCGCTCAACGACACGGTAGAAGCCGCCGGCGAGCCGGAGTTTATCCGGTTCCCTTCGGAGGCTTCTAAAGGGCGCCTCCTGTGCCTCAAGGGGCGGAGCCACAACGACGGCGGGAAGAACTCGTACGCGCTGGCGTGGCGCGACGCCCTCCCGTCCGGCTCGACGCTCCTGGCCGGGCTCACGTTCGTCTCCGACGCGTATTACGATTACGGCAACCTCTGGCACGGACTCACGGCGGCGCTGCCGTTCGCGTGGTGGCGCTTGATGATCATGAGCAGGAAGGGCTGCGGCGGCGGCGCCGCCGTGTCTCCTGCTCGGTGGGTCTTGTATCGCTGGGGGGAGCTGAGATTGCGCATGGGTCTATGGGTGGAGAAGCTCATGGAGGCCGCCTTCGATGGCGTACCCATCAACGTTGAGTCGCTTGATCAATATGGCGCCGCCGTTTGTTTCGAGGAGGCCCTGGTGCACAGACACACGGGGGGGAACATGGGTTTAGAGGAGAGGAAGAAAGTGTTCGAGATGTTGAGGTGCAAGGCCCGGGCTTTCTGCAGTACCAAACGATATGATGATGTTGATCGCCGGTCGCCGGCGCCGGCGCCGGCGGTGAGGTTGACGATGCTGCTGAGGAAGGGAGCCCGGGCGTTCAAGAACGAGTCGGTCGTGGTGGGTGTGTTCGAGAGGGCGTGCAGGGAAGTGGGAGGGTGTGTCTTCGCGGCGGCGCACTCGGACGAGCTCGATTTCTGCGAGCAGGTGAGGCTGATGAGCTCGACGGACGTGGTGGCGTCGCCGCACGGGGCACAGCTGACGAACATGATATTCATGGAGCAGGGGAGCAGCGTGATGGAGTTCTTTCCCAGGGGGTGGTTGGAGCTCGCCGGGGTGGGACAGTACGCGCACCACTGGCTCGCCAAATGGTCCGGGATGCTCCACCAAGGTGCCTGGAGGGACGACCGCGGAGGTGACCAGTGCCCCTACCTGACCCACAAATCAGCTCCTGATCGCCGCTGCTACGACTTCTACAAGTCTAGTAAAATCGGCCACAATGAGACATACTTTGCGGAGTGGGCGATCCAAGTGCTGATCAACCACGTCAAATTGAGGAAGAAGAATATATTTGGAGCTGCAGCAGATCGTCAACAAAGTATTACTGAATGCCCTTGCACCGCCTAGTTATTTACTTACTATGTATTTAATTTGTCTTATTATTAATTGGCACTAATTGCTCGTACTCCTCATCTTAATGACTTGGAAAAGAAGACAAGCTAGTTTAGAATATATAATTTGTGATTTACTTGAGGGTGTTGAATATATATAATATTGATGAAACCCCTTATATATGGAAGGATGGCTCCATTAGTAGATTTGAAGTACAGCAAGGTGGTCTTAGTAATGCATCCTATAATTAGCTGCATTACTTCGAGATGTATGCATGGCAAGACAGATTGAAGGTAGTTACACTGGTCATCAGATTTGCAAATGCCTTCTGAGAAAATAGCAATATGTGTGACATATATAATTAAGTTTTTGACATTTGTTGCTGGACTCTCGACACGTATGTTTTCTTCATTAATTTAGAGTCATATCTCGCACTAATACTAGAACTGCTATACATATCTTCTGCTGAGGCTGGCCGGAATGAAAGTTTAACGACTAATTGTGAATCTAGACTTCACTAGTTACGTTCATACACATGACAAGAAAGTTTAACGATTAATTGGCGCGCCTTCTTTGTTTCTTTTAGCTTGGCTTTCTTTGTTCTTTCTGACATTTGGGAAGAAACTCTTCAATATTACACTTCAATGAACAGTGTCGGCAAAAATGTTTAAACACTGCATGAAGTTTGGCACATGACAAGATAATCAAGTTCAAAAAGAGGTCCCTTACGTCTCACCATGAAGTTACTGATCGGTTCCATGCATGGCCACCTGGCTTCAGCTGGGAATACCTCATGATAACCATTCCAGTTATCTAATTCCTTTATGCACTTCTTTCCATCAACATGAATGAATGGTATTAATTCATTCCCATGTGATTGGTGAAAGTGAAATGTCTTCATGAATGAGTAGTATTAATTCATTCCCATGTGATTAATGGTGAAAGTGAACTGTCTTATTAATTTCTAAGAATTCTTATGTGGTGCCACTATAGATTCTCGAAATAAAAAAAACAAAGAGAGCAAGCCAAAACGTGTCGTCACCGGCAAGTAAAATCCCCTGAATGCTGATTTTAATTAACATTGACTTGACTTTATCGGTCGAAGAAAGGGAAAATTAAACGCATTGCCTGTGTCATAAATATAGTAATCTAAGAGGAGGCAGGGGGGGAAAATACTGAAGATTTCAAGCGGCAACTGCGTGTCTAATACGTTTTCTTTGCCTTAGTACTATCTATTATATCTACTCGCCTGATTGTTTTTCTAGCTTCATCGAGAAACTCCAGTGGCACTGAAAACAGGAAGTTAATGGTGATGGAAAGTTCCCCTTGAACGGGCACTAAGTATATAGACTCGGAGTTTGAGAAAATGTTCACCACTTGGACATATGCTGCTCACTGACTCAATTTACTCAAATAACAAGAATAATTATGACGACTTGCCTTTCCAATTCACATTTTTATCCAAACAGACACTTTCCAGTTCCCTAAACTCTAATAAAAATAGCTACCCGCTTTGTGCCTCTTCCATTTTGGGAAACATAAAAATTGAGATCTAATTGGGATTTGCCCCCTTTTTGACTTTCTCATGTAACATTAATACATTCTCTGAACTGCACTGCATTATAGTTTCTTGGGAGCGACAGCAGGTACCTCGAAGCGCCCTCCTTAGCGAAAGGGATCCTCGATCGTTCTTTTACTCTAATTGCCATGAAAATTATCCCAGTACTATTCGTTTTGATCATCCTGGTTCCTGTACTAGTCATCTTCCAATTACAGAGCCTGAGACCTCATAATACAGGTTTTTTTCCCTTTTCTACTTCAAGTTCCTCATCCTGGAGTCTCATGAGTGTCCTCAACAGTACTACTAGTACTACTTCCACCATACACTTTAACTGCACTGATGAAGTTCGAAGAATGGTGGCTCGGCTACGTGATGCCGTGACGTTCCAGCCATTGAAGGACCTCCGGTTCGCCAGTTCAGCCATGCAAGGCAATACCTGGTTCATGAGCTCCCTCAACGACACAGTCGAAGGCGACGAATCGGAGTACCTCTACTTCCCATCCGAAGAGCACCAGGGCCGTCTCCTATGCATCAAGGGGAATGACACACACGACGGGGGAAATAACAAGTATGCACTCGCATGGCCTGATAGTCTTCCACATGAGGACGCCAAGGTGTTGGACGGCTTGACTTACATCTCTAACACTCATTATGACTATGGCAACATATGGCATGGCCTCTCCGCCATGTTACCCTTTGTGGGCTGGTATGGGCACAATGGTACATGTGCAGCGCCGTCCAGGTGGGTTTTGTACCACTTGGGAGAGGTCAGGGTGGAGATGGGGGCTTGGCTGAGGACGCTCATGGAGGCCACGTTCGGAGAACAGGCCATGAAGATTGAGACGTTCGAAGGAGGTAACCAAGCTGGTGCAGAGGGAGCTGGGATCACTTGTTTTGAGAAAGCTGTGGTGTTCAGGCATGATGCGGGGAGGATGGCTAGATACAGGAGGATGGAGGTATTTGATATGTTGAGATGTAAAGCCAGGGCCTACTGTAACGTGACGAGGGACAATATTTATGATCTTCTCCAGCTTAAAACCGAGAGGGAACGTCCTTATAATTCACTCCTCAATATCGGGCTTACATTGCTTCTGAGAACTGGAGCCAGGTCTTTCAAGAACGAATCAACAGTGATTCACATCTTTGAAAAGGCGTGTGGAAAGATCCAAGGTTGCCACCTCTCCATTGCCCACTCAGATAACCTTACCTTCTGCGAACAGGTGTGACGTCTCTGCAACTTTGATTCTTATTCCTTAGAAAATTATCTCTCCCAATCACTGATGATCGATGAAACCCAGCTATTCAGTGAATTGATGCATATATATATAGAGGTTGTCAAGTTATGTTCATACCATTTATGGTATATATATACAGGTGAAGCTGATGAGCACCACGGACGTCCTGGTTTCTTCCCACGGAGCCCAGTTGACGAACATGTTCTTCATGGATAAGAACAGTAGTGTAATGGAGTTGTTCCCAAAAGGGTGGAAAGAAGTGGCAGGGCCCGGGCAGTATGTGTACCACTGGGAAGCGAACTGGTCGGGGATGAGACACGAAGGGGCGTGGAGGGACCCCGACGGCGACGACTGCCCACCTCATCTGGAACGCCTCCAGTGTTTTTTCTTTTACAAGAACGCCAGGGTTGGCCACAATGAGACTTACTTCACTGAGTGGACTCTGGATGTACTCAGCCAGGTGAAGCAGGCCAAGGTTAAACAACGCTCTCATGCCCAAATCCAATCAAGTGAGTGTCCATGCAGCTAGCTACGTCTTTTCAATTTTTGTTGGCGGAATGATCAGTATATAATTATTTATTTCCAATAATATTTTTTCAATATTGAAGCTAGCTAGAACTTTTCTTTCTCTAGCTTCTTTGTTTTAACTATTAGCGAAGGTTTTCAATGAGAAAATTAAGTCAATTATTTCTTCTTATTTAAATATTTGTGTCATGATCTTGTTAATTTTTCGTTTGACCACAAAATTAATGCTCCTTATATATGAATGCTTGCTTGGCTTCTCAAAATAGTTGTGTTTAGAGCAAAGCAAATGCGAGATATTTTTTCTTGGCAACATGAACTATGATTGAATTATGGCTTACGGGCATGGATAAATTAAGAGAGGTAAGAATTTAGTTATACTAAGGGTTAATTTATACGTTGAGATTCGAAGAAAAAGAATATTGCAGCCTCTTGGTTCTACTAAGGTAGGATTATAATTTATTCGTATGTGGAATAGACGTGGTTGCCATTTAATAAAAGAAAATTCCAACTAATTTCTCAAGATATTTGGTTGAGAATTTACATATTTTACAAACGGATGCAACATTTTGAATTAAATACTATATATTCTACCTGGCCATACGCCAAAAGCTCAAGACTTATTAAAACATGAAAAACTTATACTAGATATGATGGGGTGGGCCAACTCTGATATAATATCTCAGGTTTGGTCCAATCCACTGAACTTCAATATTCCACTATGATTTTGCGTCGACCAATATATACAACCACAGTATACTAGCTTGTACTCCGGAGTAGATATATACATTTTCACATTTCTTAAAAGATCCTACCACATGTTATGTCACCATCGCCTTATAATTAATCACCACCTTATAAGACCTCTATATGATTATGGTTTTGGATTCATTGGGTCAGAGAGGACTCAAACGAGTGAGATCGATAGGACTCAACTGGGTGAGAGAGGACTCGGTCACTCAGAGTTCTTCTCTAAACTGATTTATCTCATCTCGCAGGGGTTGAGAACTGCTATCTGACTTGAACTGACTCGGCCAGCCGACTTACATTTCAAGAATCTAATTAGTTGATTATCATATTTGAATAGCACAACTATGATAATATTGTTTCCTAGTTGAACTCCCATCCTATTGTCAAGAAAAATGATGTGAGTACTTCCATATTTTACTTTTGAGGTTTTACATGGATGACGTGGCAACTAGTTGCTGTCCAAGTAACAGAAATTTTAGGGTTTAGAGTTTACCCATAGTATAGGAAGATAATATTTAAAATAAAAAATAAAATCTTACCTATTTTATCTCCAAATTTATCTCTTACCTGGACTGCCATATACATTGTAGACGCCACGTCAGGATGTAAACCCTTATAGTAATAGTTTGAAGTACTTGTATCACCACTCTATTGTCAATCGTCCTACTACCAACTAGCCATAACCATGCTATACTATTATTTTAACTTTAGAACCAAATTCAGAATAGCGCGCCCTCAAAATTCATTTTCCAAGGGAAAATAAGTTTCAAAGCTTCCTTATAAACGATACTCGGGATTCGGTACCACACTACATGGTGTGATCTGAGTAGTTAATTTTAATAAAATTTATTTTTTGACACTGACGTCTGCGCTGGAGTAGCTCAGTTGGTTAGAGCGTGTGGCTGTTAACCACAAGGTCGAAGGTTCAAGCCCTTCCTCTAGCGCATTTAATAGACCCTATTTTTCGTCATGATAAATTTTTTATTAAATCATTCTGGTGCGTAAGTGATCATCTTCAAAGCCATGTGATCGTATCTATGCATCGCATTGGCGTATGAGTAAATAATAGTCTTGCTTGTTCCTCACTCCCACTATATTAAAGGGGCGTAATTTCTTTATGTTTTTTGGACCCCATCTTTAATTACTCTGTTCTGGGTTAAAACTAGCTGCTTTTGGGAAATTATTGCTTTAACATAACTACAAAATAAGTTGATACATCAGTAAACATAAGAAAACTACTACACCATAATACCAAAATAGCAGGCCACTTAATTTAGAGAAATCAAGATATGATATGAAAGTGAAAACTAAAAACTGTCCCCCAGTCTCAATTCAATTAAACTGAGCTACTGTGTCAGTCGACGGGTAAGGCCAGAAACTTGATGAAACTATGTGACAGCATTTCTAAGGATTCTAAAAACATTTACAAAGTCTTGATCAGGAAAAGTTTTTGCCCAGTTATTAGCTGGGAAACGACCTCTTTGTCTGTTTGGTAATTTAAGCAAGGGATCCTCTTTGCTACAATGAGAGAAAACCACCACGTTGCGTGCCCTGAGAGTATATTATAAGTCAACAAGAAATGCTTCTCGCTCTTGCTTGACGGTTAAAAAGAAAGGAAGATCGATCCAAAAGCTAAAGACTAAAAGGTGCAACGGGGACTGTCTATTACGTTTAATTGATTACCCTATTATGCTTGCTCAGATTGCCTTCTGAAAGCTACTAAGAAAAACTACTGCGATCCTCCAAACTGAAGTCAACTGTAATCAATGGAAAAGGTTTTGATTCCAATTCTCCCGTTCAAACAGTTATCAGAACTAGCTAGCCTCCGAGTTGATTCTCTTGGCGTGTGCTGCTTAATTAATTGGTTAGAGTGGTTCAGTTTGTCAACTCCTGCATGATATATATCTACCAATTCAAGTTTCTTTGCTCGCCTTTTTATGCAGTCGACAATGGATGGGAGTCACGAAATGAATAATTTCTACAAAGTACAATAATTAAACACTCAACAAAGGGATATTAATAAATTTAGATCTGTACAATATTCTGTATTTTCAATATTTTTAAATACGAACTGAGGTCTCGGGATTGGCCTCTTTCAGTTCTGGCTCGTATCCCCTGATGCTCATGAGCTAGCTCTATGTACAGTTTATTTGTATCAGCGGCAGGCACGAAATTAAAGCACCAGCTTCCAGGCAAAAGGGGTCCTCGTTCTTCTTCACAGCTGCCATGAAAATCTGCGTCTTTGTTTTGATCACCATTGTATCTATTCTGCTCATTTTCTTTCAATCACAGATCCTCACTAGACCAGAATGTAATTCTTACCCGGCCCTTTCTAGCTTCAAGTCCTCCTCCTGGGGCGTCTTCCGTCAGTACCACTTAGGCGACGTCAATATTGGCCTGATGAATATCAACACAACGTCCGGCATAGTCGTGAATTGCACGAACGAACTGATCAGAGCCATGTTGGCGAGGCTACGTGACGCGGTGACGTTCCAGCCATTGAAAGACCTCCGATTCGCCGGTTCTGCCATGCAAGGGAACACCTGGTTCATGAACTCCCTCAATGACACGTCCGAAGGCGACGAATCCGAGTACCTCTTCTTCCCGTCCGGGGAGCACCAGGGGCGTTTATTGTGCATCAAGGGGCATGACACGCACGATGGAGGTAAGAATATGTACGCACTTGCATGGCCTGACACTCTTCCTCGGGGTGCCACGGTCATGGACGGCTTGACGTATGTGTCCGACACGTATTACGACTATGGCAACATATGGCATGGCCTCTCGGCCATGTTACCCTTTGTGGGCTGGTACGAGCACAACGGTACATGTGCGGCGCCGTCCAGGTGGGTTTTGTACCACTGGGGAGAGGTCAGGGTGGAGATGGGAGCTTGGCTAACGACACTCATGGAGGCCACGTTCGGAGAACAAGCCATGAAGATTGAGACGTTTGAGGGATCAGCTGGAAATACTAATAATATTACTTGCTTTGAGAAGGCTGTGGTGTTCAGGCATAACACGGGGAGGATGACTAGACACAGGAGGATGGAGGTGTTTGATATGTTGAGATGCAAAGCCAGGGCATACTGTAACGTGACGTCTAGAGATAATAATTATATTGATCATCCTGCTGCTGTTGTGAAATTAGGGGGCGAAACGGCGCCCGTCGACATCGGGCTTACATTGTTTCTGAGAACTGGAGCCAGGTCTTTCAGGAACGAATCGATAGTGATTAAGATCTTTGAAAAGGCTTGTGGAAAGACACAAGGATGCCGGTTCTCCGTTGCACGCTCAGATAACCTTACCTTCTGCGAACAGGTGCGTTTAATTTCATGTATGCATTAATAATTAACCTTCAGAATATGTATGTTAATTGCATGACAATTAATAAGCATAACAAAATGGTCTAATAATTGTTGTTAATTAAGAACCATATATATATATATATGTTGTGACGCGTGCAGGTGAAGCTGATGAGCTCTACGGATGTGCTGGTCTCTTCCCACGGAGCCCAGTTGACGAACATGTTGTTCATGGAGAGGAACAGCAGCGTGATGGAGTTTTTCCCAAAGGGATGGAAAGAACTAGCCGGCGCAGGGCAGTATGTGTACCACTGGGAAGCGAGCTGGTCGGGGATGAGACACCAAGGGGCGTGGAGGGACCCCGACGGCGACGACTGCCCAACTCCTCTGCAAGGCCGAGACTGTTTTTCTGTTTACAAGAACGGCAAGGTAGGCCACAATGAGACCTACTTCACCGAGTGGACTCTGGAGGTCCTCAGTAAGGTGAAGCTCGCTAAGGTCGAACAAGCAACTGCCTCTCGTGCCGACCTAATAACTCGATCAACTGATGATCAGTGTCCTTGCAGCTAGCGAGTAAGCTAGCTAGATCTTTGACACACCTAATTGTTTTGGTGGAGACCCGGAGAAGGGACTGAGAAGGTGTACGCTTGCTGGATGGAATTAATTTTTCCTTCATATATTACATTTCTGATCACAAAGTAAAATAACAGTATAGCATGCACCTAAAAATGCGATGATTGAACTGCAAGACTAATTGACAAAAGTGGTGGCGGACCCAGAGATAGAAAGGGGCAATTTCATATAGGTTTGTATATACAAAATTCGAGTCTTTTTCTTTCTAAAGCTTTAAACTGCAAGACTAATTGACAAAAGTGCTGGGGAAAGAAGAAGGGTGGAAGCTGCCGAGTTGAGTCAGTCAATTGTGGGTTCCTTTTTCCATGTATGACGATTACACTTACACCAGCAACGTGTCTGATCACGGGATATTGGTCCAGTTCCTCCATCAGAATACTGATGTATGATCATCTGTCTTGCTCATTTGAATGGATGCAGGTCTTCCTTTCATTGTAAGCATTCATTAATATTTAAAGCGCGGGAATGGGAAGCTATTAAAAACATGTTATATACATTCTTAATGAACCATTTGGATTAATATATATATATATATATATATACTTGCCGTATCTTGAGATCGGATTCAACGATATGGTAGGTGACAAGCACCGTCATGCAGCTCTGCCTCTAATTTTCAATCTGAAACTAAAAAGAATTCAGAGGTCAATTTAGACGGGCGGATATATCACGAATGGTTGTCTATTTTTACTCGACGCTTTCTCTTAGTGATGGAAGTAGGTAGCAGTTCGTCTTCAGAGCGCGCTGCAGCAGGCGTACTTGTTCATTTTTTTGCATCTGATCCGTCTTCGGCTAGCAATTGAGAATGCAGCCCGTTGCAGTTCGTCGAATCTCCACTTGCTCAATCGTTCCAGATCCTCCACTGGGTCCCCAGCAAAAGGGGATTATCGACCTGGCTCCATGGGACATCGCCATGCTCTCTGCAAACTACATCCAAAAGGGTCTTCTCTACCACAACCCACCTCCCTCGGATCCTCCACTTGTTGATCGTCTCAAGAGCTCCCTCGCTCGGACGCTCTCCGTCTTCTACCCTTTGGCCGGTCGCTTTGTCACCTTGCAGAAAACAGAGTCCTTCTCCTCTGTTCATGAACAGTTGCTATATGTTTTTATAGACTGTAGCAGTACGGCTGGAGGTGCTGAGTTTATCCATGCCGAGGTTGATTTGGCAGTCTCGGATATCCTCGACCCCACCGACGTGCCGGAGGTGGTGAAGTCGTTCTTTCCCTACTCCGGCGCAATCAACCACGACGGCCACTCGTTGCCTCTCCTGTCTGTGCAATTCACGGAATTGAGAGACGGGGTCTTCATCGGCTGCAATTTCAACCATGTCGTCGGCGACGGCACCGCTTTTTGGAATTTCTTCAACGCCTGGGACCAGATGGCTCGAATTGGGGAAATATCCCCAAAACCCATCATCGACCGGTTCTTCCTCGACTGCAAATCCCCAATTTATCTTCCCTTCTCCGACCTAAATCAACACCTCCATCGCCACGTATCTCCGCCACTCCGCGAAAGAATGTTCCATTTCTCCGCGGAGACCATGAGGAGCCTCAAATCGAAGGCGAACGCTCAGCGAGGCAATATCACCACCGGAAAATCATATATGATCTCCTCCTTCCAAGCCCTCTGCGCCCTTGTGTGGCAATCCATCACGCGAGCCCGGCGTCACTTGCCCATGGATCAAATCACGGTCTGCAGGCTCGCAATCAACAACCGCTCGAGGATGGAGCCTCCCCTGAGCTCGGACTACTTCGGCAACTGTATTTACGCCTTAAGCAGCAGCTCCAGCAGCAGCACTAAAGGGGAGCTTTTGTCGAACGACCTGGGGTGGGCAGCGTGGCAGCTCCACCAGGCCGTCGTCGGGCACTCGGACGCGGCGGTGAGAGAATTGGTGAAAAAATGGCTGGAGGCTCCGCAGATTTACAACCTCTCCATGTTCGATCCGTGCGGGGTGATGGTGGGCAGCTCTCCGAGGTTCGAAATGTACGGGTGCGAGTTCGGATGCGGTAAGGCGGTGGCAGCGAGGAGCGGCTACGCAAACAAGTTCGACGGGAAGGTCTCGGCGTATCCGGGGAGGGAAGGTGGAGGAAGCGTCGATTTCGAGATTTGTCTTCCGCCTCAAACCATGGCTTTGCTCGAGTCCGATTCACAATTCATGGACGCTGTCTCTAATTTGGATTAACCACCTAACAACGCATCAATATCTCAGACTTTCAAGATTAGGGTACTTTTTAATAAGTTGGATTTACCTATTTCCAAACCTGACCCAAATTGTTAAAACTGTGTATTGAGACCTAAAAACATCGAATAAGAAACAGTTTTATTGGCTTCTTATAGTTAGTTACCCATCTGAGTACACATTAAAAGGGGGTTAGTCATAAGTGAAATTCTCAACTCCCTCGAATTTACGTCTTCGCAGCTTGTCGTCTGACCGTTTCTTTCATCATTTCTCTCTGACCGCTTCTCTCTTTCTTTCATCATTTTCTCTCTTGGCTTTCTCTTTATATCTTCTTTTCTCTTTCCCTCTTCTTTTCCATCTGTCTATCTTCTCTATTTCTCTCATTTATAAGTACTTGGTATATCGGATGTTGTGGTGATACACGACAACAACAGATTTTGCCACTTAATTGGGATATCGAATTTCTGCAATGTATATTTGATGAGCCCCATTTACAAAAAAAGGGAGAAGAGTGGAGAAACGTGTTAACAATTTTTGATCAGTCATGCAATATAATTTTCTTATGCGGTACTTACATATATACCTCAAGATTCAGGTTAATGGAGAAATTTTCTTCAATGTAGTTATCGACCTTGTAGATTTCCATCATATTGTAATTTAAAATTACCTGAGACGATTGACTGTAGAAAGAATGATTTTGCAATTTTGTGGTTTGCCTAGTTTATCTAATTCATGATATCATAGGATATGATCATTTTTTCAATAAATAAATGTTAAATCCATTCTCAATAGCCACATAGTTAGTAGAGTTACATTTTTTTATTAGATTTCAGATTGTTTAATAATTTTTGTTTTAAAATTTTTTAATATCTATATTGATTAGCTAAGATATGATACTTCCATCATTTACTATTATGTTATTGTAAGTATTTTAAGATAAGTTGTTTGTAGGATTCGTTAAGTTATTATAATAAATATTGTGATGATTTATTTTCAAAATAATTTAAATTTCATTTCCATATGTTAGGTGAGTTTGTTAGTCAACAAAGTGACCGAACTATATGCTCGCGAATTTGAATTATGAATTTTGTCAATTATTTATTTATGCCTTGAAATGAAATGTCGTAATTTCGTTTACGAAAAATTTAAATAACCCAAAGGTGGTCAAATTGCTCTATGAACAGTAAGAGGTAAATTGTTCTTTTTAATTCATTATAATTTTACATTTAAAGTGTTTAAAATATCATTGATTAAAAATGATATAATTTCTAATATGACTATGAGCATATTTAAATAATGATGTGTTTTGGTATCTACCAAGAGTAAAACTTTGATGTATTTATGTTATTTTTTCAATCTATCACATTGATCTAAGACTAATAGTGAGTACTTACATTTCATTTTTCTTTGTTTTTATATTGCTACTAACATTAAAGATACTCTTCCACAAATTAATAGTGCAAAAGAATAATTGCACTTTGTGAAAACTTTGTCCTACAACATGGATTCCGTCCCTCACAGCTGCGAAGAATGACAGCCATGGGAGTATGCATGATCATGTCATTGCAAAGACAAAAATAGTGAAACAATTAAGGAGGTTCGATATCACCACCATTGATGATGATTTCTAAATGGAAAATGCTAGCTGCACCTATGCGCAATGCTTATTTAATGTACTAACCAATCCGAAACCCATTTGTCTAGGGTTTATCCTTTAGAATTTAGGAATTTATAAAATAAAAATTTATTTATTTTTAAGTTTTTCAATTAGCTAATATGTCGGATAGGTACCGCTGCTTAGGTGAAGTTAGCATTACTCTTTCTTAATTCATACTAATCATTCATTACCTTCTAAATATAAGATATTCAAGTAAACTATAACTGTTGAAGTTAGTTTATTGTAGATGCAACTCTTAGTTGTGAATCATCAAATCTGTTGGTAACGCACTAACCTCTCTTGGTGAACCAATGTGTCTTTTGGTGACACACTATATCTATTGGTGAATCATTGTGTCCATTGATCTCCCTCTCTGTCCCTCTCTCTCTCTCTCTCTCTCTCTCTCTCTCTCTCTCTCTCTCTCTATATATATATATATATATATATATATATATATATATATATTTGTGTCTTTTGTAAACATATGAAAGACAAGAAGCCAGAGATCATTTTGTTCAATGTCTCTCACATTTCTCATAATTTTCACAGTAACAGTATTAAGAATTATTGAAGTTTAAATGAATTATCTAGTAAGTTTATCTAGGAGGAATATACGTTGAAGAATCAAGGTGGTCACGTGTCTAACCTACCTGACCTAACCTTGTGAAGCATGAAGTCAGTAAAAGTGAAAGAAACATATTCAAGCATAAAGGAACAAAGAAGGATGAGTACTACTGATGCAAAATCTCAACAAAAGGGGCATAAGGATGATAGATATTGTTTTTGCAAGAAAACTGGGTACTATCAGAAAGATTGCAGTAAGCATAAGGCTTGATTTGAAAAGAATGCAAAATAATTTTCTATAAGCTGCAAAAAAATTGAAATGAAATTCCTTCTCATCGTTGGTAGCTTACTTGTGGTCTACCATTGTGATCAAGGGACTCAAGATCTAACCACAAGTCCAATTAAATATTTTGTGCTTATAAGAAAATTTAAAGACAGTTTCGTGTAATAAAATTTCTCCACAACACAAACTTTTCAAGCATGTAAAGTCCACATAAAGAAAATAATAGTGCATACTTAATCCTAGAGTCATAACATGCATGTTTCTCTCTCTCTCTCTCTCTCTCTCTCTCTCTCTCTCTCTCTCTCTCTCTCTCTCTCTCTCTCTCTCTCTCTTTGACAAATTATAAATGATGCAAAGAAGTTTCTACACAAAATAAGATAGGCACAAACCAATTTATATACTATTCCAAAGGACATCATTTGATACTCTAATCAAATATCAATGGACAGCTGAGATTCATTTTCCATTAATTGATTGAAATAACCACCACCTATTAGACACCCTTTAATGAATTTAAAAACTTAATAAATTTATAATTGAGTGTTTATTGGAACATTGGGCAATTCCAGCATCTCCTCACTCCTCCGCTCTTCTTCTTGAACCATAGAAGAGGCCTTGCCTACCGAGTGGTTCAATTGGTGAACCAACCAAGTTGAACCAGTTTGACTTGACTCCCCTTGGTCAATGTAGGGCAAATCTGTAAATGGGATACCACTAATTTATTCTAATGTAGTAGACTAGTAGTACTTAACATTCGATATTAATAATATTTAATTAGTAAAATTAGTTTATGATTGTTGTGTTATTGTTACAGCGTAACAGTCTGGTGTCAAGACAAATAGGGGCAGAAGCGAGTCATGGATACGTATCGTGGATACAGATATGTATCGTGGATACACTAAGAAACATATGTAATAAGTATGGATGCTTTAGGAAAACTTATTAAAATATGAAAAATATATTTATTCATTAATAATATTAATATGAAAACACAATATTTTTATTTATTCAAGTATTTAAAAAAATAAACAAAATAACCATCCGAAACATTACCAACCATCTATTTCACTTGCAACATGATCTTGTGTAGCATAATCACAATATCATAGATACCACAAAAACTTTTAGATTAGTTGAAGAACGAAATATTGAGAAACATATGTAATAAGTATGGATGCTTTAGAAAAACTTATTAAAATATGAAAAATATATTTATTCATTAATAATATTAATACGAAAAAATAATATTTTTATTTATTCAAGTATTTAAAAAGATAAATAAAATAACCATCCAAAACATTACCAACCGTCTATTTCACTTGCAACTTGATCTTGTGTAGTATAATCACAATATCATAGATACCAAAAAAACTTTTAGATTAGTTGAAGAACGAAAAATTGAGATTTTAACAATTTTGACACAGAATGCTTAAATCCAATCTTAACCAATCCGGCCAACAAAATTAAGTATCTACCGCTAAAATTTATAAAATTGCAATAACCAATTTTCATCAAATAAAACTTTAGGATTGTCAAAAATAAGAAATATAAAGCGTGATGGAATAAACATTAATGTAGAAGAGAGAAAGCGTGATGGCCACTTGGCCATAAAACTATAATAAACAAAACAGAACAGAAATAACAAGACATAAAAAATATTTTTGTCCGAGGACTGAATAAAAAACAAAGAAAAATAAGTTATAAGTTGGTTTTTGTATTATTGTAATTCCTATATTTTTATTTCCATGTTAGTATCTTTAAATCCCATATTTAATTTCTATATTTCTTATTTTCATATCAATATCTTCAAATTCGTATGTATCTTAAGTTTCATATCTTTTCGCCTTGTCTCCTGGATAAGTTAGGAAACATAGTAAAAAAGAGAGGAAACTGGGTCTGTAAAAAGAAACTATCCCAGTTTTATGTTTCTTTTATGAAAACGGATACAAACCTTGCTTTTATTACACTTTTTTATCCGTGTTTGTTTTCCTTCTCCTTCGGTGGAAACAACACCAGCTAGCCGACTCGTTGACTAGCCGAATTCGACATTTTACACGTGAGGAGTCAAAACGTTTGTAATAACAAGAGTCAAGAAGGGCATATGTTTTGGCGCTACTCGTCTTGGAATCCGCGGTTTAGCTCGCGGCTATAAAAAGCGCGGTGGTCGTTGGAGTCCAAGAAAAGGTGCGGAGACATTAGAGAGTGTGGAGACGAGAGGCGGGAAGGAGGTCGGGGAAAGGCATGGGAAGCGACCAAGGAAGGAAGCCGAGGTTCCTCTGCCTTCACGGCTTTCGGACGAGCGCGGAGATAATGAAGAAGCAGATCGGAAAGTGGCCGCAGCGCGTCCTCGAGAAGCTCGATCTGGTCTTCGTCGACGCGCCGTTCCCCGCCGAGGGAAAGTCCGATGTCGAGGGCATCTTTCCCCCTCCCTATTACGAGTGGTTTCAGTTTAACAAGGTCGGATCCCGAGTTTACCGATTCCCCCGCCTCTGCTTTTTCCGTCTTACCGCATCGAACGGATCTCTTAGTTTTCAATCTTTTTTTTTTTTCGTTTCAGGAATTTACAGAGTACCGGAACTTCGACGAGTGTCTGGCATACATTGAAGAACAGATGATCAAACTCGGACCTTTCGACGGTCTTCTGGGTTTCTCGCAGGTCTGATTTTTTTTTTTTTTTGTTTGTTTGTTTGTTTAATCGGCCAATGATTGGTTAGGTTAATGATTACTTCATTAGATGATTTTTCAACAACGGTTGACCGAAGAATTACGTTCTTTCTGATTATTCTTTTCCCAAATTGACGGAAATCACAGGGAGCGATCCTGTCGGCGGGTTTAGTCGGGCTTCAGGCGAAGGTAGATAATTAATCTGCAGACCGTAACTTTACTTTTTTATTTCAATGGCTATTTGGAAAGATATATTTATATAGGTATGTCTATCTCGATTTCTAATTGGAGCTTCTCTCTGCCTTATTTTTCAGGGATTGGCTCTCACGAGAGTTCCAAAACTGAAGTGCCTTATAATTATCGCCGGGGCGAAATTCGCAAACCCCACGGTAGCGGAGAACGCCTACTCTTCCCCGATCAAACTGCCGTCTCTCCACTTTTTAGGTATTTCTTTTTTTCTAATCCCTGTCGTTTCGAGTTTTAAATTTCAGACCAGCCGTAACCCTAAATACCGATTGGAACGAAACGTGTGAAAACTCGAAATTTGAGCTGTTTGCGTTCGATTTAGGTGAGACGGATTTCCTGAAGCCGTACGGGACGAAGCTGCTAGAATCGTTCGTGGATCCTGTAGTAATTCATCACCCCAAGGGCCACACCGTGCCAAGACTCGTATCCAGTTAGTCACCAGCAGCGCCTATTTTAAACTTCAAATTCTCTCTCGCTCTAGTTTTTTATTAGTTACAGTTATTGAAGTAACTCTTGTTTATTTGTAATGTTCTACCTGTTTCAGACGACAAGAGCGAGGAGACGATGCTTGATTTCATTGAAGGCCTTCAGAAATCACTTTGTGGAGGCGGGGGCGGAGCTGTTAATTTTTCTGTAAGCATCGATTCGACCATGGCTGTCGCATCTGCTGCCGCGGAAATCTGAATTTTTTTTTGTCGAGCGCGGCCCTCTAGTATAGATTAAATTTTCAAAAATAGTTGTCTGATGTATGTGCCAAGCCTTCGTCTCCAACGGGGGATTCATTTTGTAGATTACAATTTACATACTCCAAATCTAAATCGTTTTTATGAAGAAACACCAAACTAAATAATCAAGGACACCCACTTTTCCCTTCTCGTAAGGGTATGGGCCAAAATCTTTTACGGGTAGAACTAGTCTATATCTTGCATGTAGTATTCATGTACAATAAAATATAAATTTTTTGTTTTCAATTTCTTGTTTTCCATATCCCCCATCTTTTGACGCAAAGAAAGAAATGTTTAAATTTTTGCTTCTCTCTTTTTTCTTTTTGTTTTTTGTAATTTAATTCTTGTTTCTCTTTGATTCTTTATGAAAGACTGGTTAGACATTAATTGAATGTCCACGTGGAAATAGAAAAGTCAAGAGACATTGCAACGGGTACACCCATCTTTCTGTTCTTAATTAAAATAGAAAGAGTTAAAACTCTCTTTTTTGTCTACTCTAAATTCGAAAAAAAAAATGAGCTTAAACTCCTTTTTTAATCATTGACAACTATGAAAGTGTTGAGTGAAAAAAAAAAAAGAAATGGCTGTACGTATATTGCCCCTTTTATATAAATGAGTAATGCTAGACACACCTATCCAACTTAAATGTTAATTTAAGTCCTTTAAAATATTAATTTAAGCTCTTAAAAATATAAAAAATATGTTTTTAATAAAATCTTATTTTCTAGAAGATAAACTCTAGTATCAATATTTTAGATTAACATCTGTGTGGGATAGGTGTAAGGGCTAAGTGCAACTAACATTATTTTATATAAATACCAACCAAATATGCCTATTTCTAAGATTTAAGATTTTGAATGGTTGAATGGAACACATTTCGATTCAAAATCTATTTTTCAGTTAGATTAACTTCTCAACCTATTGAACAGAGTCTAACTACCTCTCTTTCTTCTCTTTGCCTTTCACTCCAACAGTCCCATTATTAGATCGGACAAAAAAGAGGGCGAGCAAGTCCAACAAGTTGTCCAGGACCCACTTCTAAATTAATGGCTATGAAGCAACCACCGATGCATAGCTACGTGTAACTTATGATCACCAATAGGCTGTGGGATTAAGGTCTCGCTTCTAGAATCCTAATCCCTGTAGTGAAACCAAATGGGGTACCTCCTGACGTGGATGCCAAAGCTGGTACCCACAGTGACATCCACGTTGGAAAACCCAAAAATCCTGCTGCAAGCTATGGAGAGAGGAAGAAGGGTGAATCGTCTGCTGCCGTCTCGCCCTCCATGGAACTCAATGGGACCACATTTTCATGTCTGCGACGGAGCCAAAGCATACTGAATCTCTGGTGAAGATAGAAATTTCTGATGAATCTCTGATGACGGCGAGGGTCTCTTTTTCAGTCTCTTCATGTATTGTGGGACTCATTGAGCTGATTAATAAGGGAAGGTCTTTAGTTCTTTCCTTTGTTCTCTACTGGTCGATATTTCCTCTTCCCCCCTCGACTGGAGAAGGACCTTCCCTTATTGATTTGCTCAACGAATCTCACGACACATGAAGAGACTTCAGAACAAAGAGATCCTCGTCGTCTTCAGAGAATTATCCATGTCAGGAGGTACCAGACGGGTACCCATAAGGGTATGCATAGCATTACTCTAAAAGATCCGCTGTCACCTTATAACGGGGGTACCCGGGCCAAAATGTGTTATAAAATTAGCAATTTCTTGCTTCCTTGGAATATATATGCAGAGAAGTCTTTTTTTTGTGTGTGTTTTTTCCTCCATCTTATACCGCACAAATAAATGTTTAAATTCTTCTCTATTTTTTGGTAGACATTAATTAAATATCCACATTTTTTGAAATATAAACCCTGAAAAAGGCATTGAGGCGGGTACACCCGTCCTTTGGTCTTAAACTTTGTTCAGATTAAAACGGAAAGAACTTTGACACTCTTTCTTTCTTTGTAGATTAGGAATATTAGTTCAAACTCCTATATTAACACATGCTATGTTTGAAAAATATATGGTGAAGATTTTTCAAATGTTGATTAATACTTCTTTCCCAACCATATCCACTAAATGCCAAAAGCTCTCCATATATGGACTAATCTTCCACTTGTAGTTATACTTCTATTTACACAAACCGGATAGCAACAAAAAAAAAAAAAAAGGAAACCACGAACAATTTCTAAATATTTTTCTGAATTATGTTCTGAAATTATTTTTTTATTATTTATTTTTTATTGAGTCTACGTCTTAATCAGTAATATGTCTCTAATATTTTCCCGAACATCATATTTTTTTTAAAACATTTAAATTGAAAGATAATCACTTTATGGATATTGCTTACCCAAGGAGATAGTGTCAACCTAACAGTTCTTCAAAATAAATAAAACAGGTTTAGGAAACAAGTTAGTCATTAAGAAGGAGACTAGTAATCTCGTATTTTCTCTTAAACATTCATTTGGTTCCTCCATGACTTAGTATTATCCATTGGTTAATTTAGAAAAATGCTAGTTGCACCTATGCACAATACCTACTTGACGTCCCAATCAATCCAAAACACACTTGCCTAGGGTTTATCCTTTAAAATTTTGACTTTAAAAAATAAAATAATAAATATATATATTTTTTAAGTTTTCCTTTTGGCTGGTATGTCGAGATAGGACTAAGTAAAACTAACATTACTAGTTAACTTATTATAAAAGCTTTTAGGTCTTAGTTTGGTGTGTTCCCTTTTGTGGGTTGCTATTTGGTTTGCCTAATCACATTAGAACCCCCACCCACCCTAACTTTATAAAAACAATTTTTTAAGAGCAGTGATATAAGTACTGCAGGTTATTTTAAGAGATAAACTTGGATATCAAATATGTAAGATATTAGTTGTTTAATAAAGTATTATCAACCTATTCTATGGGTAAATCCTAAACCCTAGATTTTCTCCCACCTAGACCGCCAACTATGCAGCCACATTAGGATATAAAACCTCGAAGTAAAATTAGGAAGTACTAATATCATTTTTCATTTTTTAATGGTTCTGCCACTTTGAAATCACAATATGCTGGCAGTGGAGTTATAATACGAAACCAATTTGGAAAACCCCTCCTCCTAGTTGCTCGGTAGCAAGGTTTGTATTATTGGAAATATGTAATGTATTGGACCTTAAGGATACAAATGCATATCGTTGATATAGACAAATACACTAAGAAACACGCGTAATGAGTATGGATATGCTAGAAAAGCTTAATAAAAATATGGAAAATACAAATATTTTATTAATACTATCGATATGAAAAGCATAATATTCTTATTTACTTAAGCATTTCTTTAAAAAAACTTCATTACTACCCAAAATATTACCACTTAATCTCTTTTTTTCACCATGACCGGAGTCTTTTGTAGCATGGTCAAAATTTTGTTCTTTTGTAAAATATATGCTTTCATATTAACCACCAAAATCACCAACATCACCAACATCAGAATCTTGTATAATATCTTTGTTGTTTCGTACTTGGAATAACTCTTCACTATTTTTGGCAAGTATTTGTCTTTGTTCTTCCACCCATTTGTCAACATCAATTTTCATCTCTGATGTCAAAACATCAAAAGGTCGATGCAGAACATCTCCTAGTTCACTTAAAGAAATCTATTCATCTTTATTATCCAAGACATTTGTGAATCTTCTTCATCAAATATGTTTGTCGAATATATAAGATCAAATTATTTGTCCCTTTCTTGACATCCAGTGATATGTGCTTCAACTTGAATCTCATATTATAATGAACAAACACCAACTTTGTTAATTTCTCATACGATAACCTATTTCTTTGATTTATATGAATAAGTGAAAATGTGCTCAAAGTTCTTTTTACAAGTTGATGAGGATGATGTTTGAGATAAAATTCTTACAGCTATCTTTTTAAATAAAGATCATCTAATCCATAATTAACCCACCAATCAGCTGCAAACATATAAATAATTAAATATATTTTGAAAACATTAAAGTATTTATAAAAATGTAAAACAAAAAATACCTTGTTCAAACTTATTTGAGTATATTGCTACTTCAGGTTGAGATAATGGGTTGCAATATTATAAAATATAGAGTAAGCACAAATAATGAATCTATAGAATCATTTATTTTTTATATACATCATATAAAATAATGTACATGTTGCTTGCAAATCATGAGGAGCTGACGATTCCGGCCTATAATCAATAATGTCACAAAATTGTTTGTATGATCTAGGAGAAACTTATTAAATTGCTAACTTAGTTAATCTCATTGCCTCATATATAACACCCGTTGTAGGCGTTTTGTCTCCATCAGCCAATTTAAAATTTTTACAATTGGCTCTAAAATCTTAATTGCTTCATGCTCACTATCTCGAAACTGATTACTTACAAACTAAGTCATCTACTTCTTTTGTAGTTTTGTTTCTTCACAAATGGTAGTTGAGCCATTTTTCAAAAGTAAACATAAACTTAAGTCGTTGTTTGTGCGTAGGCTAGACGATGTTATCTAATTAGTAGGAAATTGTGTAATTCTTGGATGAACCAACTCACATCTAGTATGTTTTCTCATTAAATTCAATATCCAGTTATGATTATAGATTGTTATAATTTTGGTTTCTCCATCACAATTTGCATGATTTTTTTTTCTCCCATCTCTTTCAACATTCGGTCTATACAATAAGCTGCACATTGAGTTATATATGAATGTTTTCTTTTCTCCATTAGAAGTTTTGAAGCTTTTTTTATTGCAAAGTCATTATCTACCACAATCTAAATTATATACTCTTTTCCTATTTCTTCTACAATTTTATTCATCAACTTAAATAAGTAGTGGTCGTCTTTCACAAAACTTGATGCATCAACGGACGTTTTCCAAAACAACACACCATGAATTTATAATATATAGCATCGTCGAACTTGTCCAACCATCACATATAAGAGTAACTTCATATGTTTCCCACTTTTTCTTTAAATCTTTGATATAATCTTGTAGCTCTCCCATTTCAGCATTTAGATAAACATCAAAAATTTCTTTTGTAGTTGATATCTAAACTCTTTACCAAGTTCTTCAATTTAGAAAACCATATTTTTGTAATATAGGGAGTTAGCTGCATTTATGGGAATATGATTGTAAAGAAAAAAGTTTGAAATGCATCTTCCTAAACACCAGATTGTTTTCCCTATCCTCTAGCATTCTTTCTTGTAGCTGTAGGCACATAAATTTAAAGATCTTTCATTGAGGTTGTTATTGATGTCTTCCTCTTACGGATATGAGATTTTTGAGTATTTTGAGTTTTATGAAGTCCCCCATGATTACTACTTGACCCACCTATCCTTTTTAGAGTTCTTTCTTCCAAGTGTCCAACTTCTTGATGACAAATTCTAATAGCTCTTTCAAAATCTATTTTCTCTTGAGTTGACATACTTGCATCAACAATATCATTATCATCTTCATCATCATCTATATTGAAGCATTCTCTTTCCCTAGCACTTTATTTCAAATGTGATAAAAATTTATTCATCTTTTGTTCCACCTATCTTTTGCCTGTATTCTGATTTCGTAAATGTTCCTTCATAGCCAAGTTTACTTCATTGGCATTCTTTACAATTTTAGCAATTACTAAAACCCCCAGCTATGTGTTGTATCAGTCTAGTCACTCCTCTATTCATTGCATGTCCACACCATCAAAACTTGGTTTTTAGACGATTATTATCAATCATAAAAATATGATCCCAACCAATTTTCTGGTTATCCTATTCTTAGTGCCATCTAATATAGAAAAGGAGACTATCCAAAGGACTTGCCAAATCTTGGCAAAGACCAAGTTTAAGTTTAAGAAGAAAATCACAATAAATGGCAAGACATTACACAACATTGTAGAAACAAGATATCATAATTAACATAAACCAATTGAAAACTAACTGATGCAGAACATAGGGAGTAACTAGTTAAATTGGTGTTTTTAAGTTAGAGTTGATTTATAATTTCTTATTTATTTAGTATTTTCTGCTAGTCAACGTTTAATTAGGTTACAGTTCCTTATTAGGTTTACAATTAGCCTATAAATAGGTTGTGGATGGATGTAATTTGGGACGTTTTTGATGATTAATTGATTATAGTGAAGCTTCTATCTCTTTGATTTCTCTGATTTTTTTCACTTTTCTTCCATTTCTCTTTTTGTATCAGAGTGGGTATCGCTCCTCTGACCTGCAACTTATCAGTCGAAGTTTTCTCCTTTTCAATTTTTGCACAGATGACACCTCAAAGACGATTTGTGGAAAAGCTATTCAGAAAGGCTCTTTTCCTACACCGGAGGAAACTTTTTGGCCGCCACAGCTTCTCCTCCTCTCCATCGTCGCTTTTGGCACCAAAACAAGTTCCTGTCCTTCGACAACAAATTGTGCGATCGCCTTGCAGTTCGGTTCGCTTCTATGCAGGTCGGTTTGACTCATCGCAGTTCGGTTCGTTTTTGAGCGGGTCGATTCAACTCCACTGCGGCTTGAATCGGGTCAGTTCAACACGGTTAGACTTGGACTGGTTCAGCTCTATCCGGTTCAGTTCAGCTCGACTCAACTTTATTTGGGCAATTCGGCTCAATGTGATTCAACTCGGCTACGACTCGACGGGTTGACTCGGTGTAAATCGGTATGTTGTATCTTTGCTCCTTTGAGTATAGTCTGAGAGTTAATTAGGAGGTCAATTTTAATTTCACATTCTAATTTCTTAAATTTATTTAAGCCAAAAAAACTCTTTTGCACGATTATTTACTTGTGATTTTTTCTTATTATATTTGTTAGTAGAATTTTTAAATTTTCTTAATTTAAGTTATTCTTGTCGATCTCAGCATTTTTGTTTTTATTTTTTTCATCTTTTGTCTCTATAATGATTGTTAAAGAGCTTCACGCCCAATTCAATATACTTGAGGACAAACACACCAATCTTGAAAAAGGGTGACCACCAGTGACACAACGATGACAAACTTCCAAGACTGGCTTAACAAACTTACCAACACATTGGAAAAATTGACTAACTCGATTAATCGCTTAAAAAGAACCACAGACTGGTACTAGTTGTGAACTACCAAGGGGTCACAGCTCTATGGCGTCACCTTCCTTGACCGAAACAACCAACCAGGAATATTGCCACCACCTCACACCAATCCATTGTTCGAACACCTACTGCTGCTGAGAATTATACCTTCTCTCACTACTAGAAAAGTATCTTTGGCCAGCACTTGATTATTGATCCGCCGATGGTTTTGCCCCTTCCACCCTAAACCCTAAACCCTAAAGCCCATGTCGGACTCGGACATACGATTTCGAAATTAAACCTAATTTTCCTAAGTCCCGCCTGTTACGCTGTTTCTCTTATAAAAATTTCCCTTAGAATGAGCTTGCTCATGAAATTTTATTTTTTCTCTCGCCCATGCCCTTTTTGGCGTTCCCGCAGCCTATCTCCGGTGTGCCTGCAGCCGAGCTCAGGAGTTCCCGCGAGAGGTTGGCTTGCTCTGGCATAGGGCTCGAATGAGGAAGACGAGAACAATGATAGGTTTTTTCGCCATCTTCTGGTAGGTCTTTTTTTTCTTTTTCTTTTTTGTATGCTCTGTGGTTGCTTTCTATTCATAAAAGGAAGTGGAAATGAAGGATGGATTTTGATTTTGAGTTATACTTTATTCTGGTTTTGCCCTTGGAAAGGAAAATGGTAAGGGAGACTGAATATTAATTTCTTAAGGTTCTTGTAGGGAAAGGATAATGGAAATGGAGAAGACGGGTATCTATATGCTTGTGGTACAGATAATTTTTCATCCAAGTATAGGTGTGCACTGTCTCTCTCTGACGCCTCAGACACGCCGATTGGTTTCTACAGGAATTTATAGGAAATTATGGTCTCCATGAATTATATGACTTCCTATTAAATTATAACTGATTTGAGTCCAAGCAAACACAGTTTTTTTGTCCTTACCCACATATCTAATGTCATGGAATCTTACCTCGAGTTCTTTAACTACTAAGGATGTTCCAATACTTTATTCCCCCGTTCCTTTCCAGAATGGATCTCTTAACATTCCTGATTTAGCTGATCGAGATGATGTAAGCCAACCGTGTGAGTAAAAATTTCCAAGCTATGCAGCCTTTTTCTGCTTTGCAAATTGTCTTTGTGCTGAAATTGATATGTGTTGCAGGTGCCTCTGCCAGAACAGCCAGCGAAAGGCATTCCCAAACTGAAATTGAAGGCTCCATTAAGTGCAAATTTTAATATATATCATATACGTTTATGGGAAAATAGGTTGCAAGGAAGATGAAGGATGAGGAGGTTTTTCTATTCACACAACCTAGACTTTCGAGGTCGTGCATATCCAACGCATCCATATTTAACAATATTTGAGTGGATTTTATCACAAGTGAACATTCATTGATGGCGGAGCAACGACCTAGGGCCCCTGCCCTAGCACTAGCGCAACGTGAAGCAAGGATCGAGCGGAGAGTTCCCCGGATGGTGACAAAGAAAATCGGGTGGAAAGTGGAGGTCGTGTACCAGAGGGAAAATGGACAGTCGTGGAGGGAAGGAAACATGGGCGTTCGAATGACTTAGGAAATCCAAGACGATTCAAGGAGACAATCGATTCGTATCTCCATTCAGACTGGGGACAAGCACTCTTTTATACTGGTATCGCACGAGATCGGAGATATCTGCTCCCAGAAATTCAGATATGGGTTCGAATCAGACTCCTTTTTTTCAAGAGAACTGTGGTGGTAAGGGTCGTCCTTTACGATCTCCATCTACAAATGAGCGCAGTGGGAGTGTAAACTCGTGCATTACAGGGAGAGGAAAGTCCTAGCTCGTATTTACCTTCCAGAAATGGGGACAGGAGGAGTTTCGCCATGGCGCATTCTCAGCTTTTGAGAAAAAATTTTCGCTGGGGAGGAGCCTCTGGGGCAGCAGTCAGATCGAACCCCTCTTGTGCAGTCAACCTGTGTTCAAGACGCTCGAGAAAGAGTTGGAGGGAGGTCATTTCTAAGAGTCCCCAACATGTTATAGCTGAACGTGACGAGAAATGGTTTGTCAAGTAAAGGGTGAAACGAATGTACGAGTTGCAGTGGGGGATTATTGCCAAGCTCGATTGGCATCTGACCAAAGCAAATGAGCGAGCTGGTTGGATCCGTGAGCGCTAGAGTCTAAAATACTTGCCTGAATCCTTGTATTTGGGAGAGGGGGATTGGCCTGTCACGTTGCAAAATGAAGAGTCAAAAAAATCGGTGCTTGAATGGAAGCACACATGCTATTTCAAGTTGGGAAATGAAAAAATGGGAAGTGGTTGTTGACTATGGTCCTTTAGTCGTATGGCTGCAGATTTGGGGAGTACCACTGGAATTTTGGGACTCTGTGATTTTGAAGTTCCTTGCAGAAAAAGTTGGCGTAATGGAATTTATTCATGAGAATTCTGCAAACGGCAGAAATATGGCTTATGCTCGGTTGCTAGTAAGGCCGAAGGCCTTTGCAAGAACAATGGACCGAATTGCGATGCAGTGGTGAGTGTTATGCCATAATTTTGAATCCAGAGGAATTTATCCCTCCGTTTCACGTTGCTTGCAGAGTGCGGGAGGAAGAAGACATTGGGTCAGATTCTGACTCGGCCGAAGCGGCCCAGGCGGAATTTCAAGTTGAAGAAGCTGTGCGAACTGAACCGGGCCAGGCAGTAGCTCAAGTTGCTAACTGAACTAGCCTGGGCGGTAGCTCAAGTTGCTGATTGAACCGAAACGGCCCAAGCGGTAGCTCAAGTCACTGATCAAACCGAACCGGCCCGGGCGGTAGTTCAAGTCGCTGATCGAACCGAACCAATGGTTCCTGCTGAAATATATGCTGACCCGGTCGAGTCTCGTTCAATTTCAGAAGGAAAACACGTTGACCTGACAGAAGCGCTCTCTAACTCGTTGCACAAGCAAGTTGATTTGGGTGAGTCAACACAGGCTAGTGCGTCTGTCTTTTGCACAATGGCAGTCAGCGAGTGATCGGCTCCTTCCACTTCTGCCTCTCCTTCCGTCTCCGAATGATTCAGCCATACATTCTGGAGCACAAGAGGAGTTGCAGGCTGGAGGCACTCAAATTTCCACTGACAGGCAGCCATTGAAGGGGAATCGGGATAGGGAGGATCATGGGTCTTCTAGCAACTGTTTAGCTATCTTTCCATGTAGAACAATCCCCAACCCCGTGCCTTTTTCTTTCTCCCCTCCAGCTGCTACTTCGCTACAACATTCCATAAATCAGGCCTCCCCCACTCCAGTATCCATGATAATTTTCTTCTGTCACCCCTCAACAAAACGCACTCCCACACCTCTCCGGTTAAAATCCAGCAACTTAATTCACCAATGACAATTTGCGAACTTGCTCCCCTTCAAAACAACCCACTATTTCCTCTGAGAAAACTCCTAATTCTGTCCAGGGTCGATACAATATTCAACTCCAGGGAGGCGATATTATCGCTGAGGAGGTGCAGAATCAGATGGAGGAGCCAAGTAGGAGGAATAAGGAGGGGGTGTCTAAGGATTATTCTGAGGTTTTGGTTGAACCACAGAAAACCGATAAATTTTCTTGGGTGGCTAGGCTCAAACTAGATTTGGAAATGGGAAGGTATATGAGAAAGCTATCAGGCTTTATTGCCTAAACTAAGCAAGCTTGATGCACTCAAGCAAGACAAAGAGATTGAAAAGAATGACAAAATTCAAACCAGAGGCAGAGGTGGAGGGAGAGGAGTTGCACAGTCCACCAAGGCCAAGAAAAAATGATTTTTGTTACATGGAATGTCAGGGAGTCAGAAGTCATAGTAAAAGAATGGGTATTCGTTATTTGGTGCAACAATGTAAGGCCCAAATCATTATTCTACAGGAGACAAAGATGGATCTCATGCCTGACAGTTTTGTGAGGGATTTGGTCCATTTTAGTAGACAGGGATGGAAGGCAAAAAATGCCTCTGACACTGCTGGGGGTATTCTATGTATCTGGAACCCATAGTACGTTACTGTTCAGAATGTTTTTATTGGGATTATATTGTTGCTCTCAATCTGACTGACCTATCCAATGGGTCATCTTGGTCCCTCGGTGTGGTGTATGGCCCTTCCACTTATCCACATAGAAGGTGTTTTTGGGAGGAGTTGGCTAACACCTTGACACAATAGAATGATCCATGGTTGTTGGGAGGTGATTTTAATGCCATCAGCACAAGAAATGAAAAGAAGCCAATTGCTAGTTCTCTCACAGCCACTATGAGAGGGTTTATAGATTTTATCGGAGCAGCTGAACTTATTGATCTTCCTGCTTCAAGAAAGGCATTCACCTGGAGTAACTACAGATGTCCAGCCACTCTTTCAAGGCTTGATCGATTTTTATGTACAGCAAATTGGCTTGATATCTACCCAGAGGCTGCTTGTAAAGTTCTTGGGAAGACAGTGTCCGACCATTAGCATGTTCTTCTTGACACTAAATCAGATTGTTGGGGAGCAATACCAAAAAGGTTTGAGAATTACTGGCTCAAAGATGCCCAATACGTGCCCTAGGTCAAAAGATGGTGGAATGATTTTAATGATGATGGGCCATTGGGAGGAAGGTGCTTCAGGATGCTAAAAGCTCTACAGAGTAAAATAGCCAATTGGTCAGATTTCTCATCTTGATCAAATTGAGGAATCTAGAGACTTGAGTGATGAGGAGGTAGCCACAAGAATTGCAGCAACTACTGAATTGAATTGCATACTTCAAAGGGATGCCATTCGCTGGAAACAACGGTCAAGACATTGGGGCTTCTCAAGGGGGATGCAAATACCAAGTATTTTCATGCCATGGTGAAACGGGGCGCGACTTCCCTATACCAAAATATGCGATATGCATGGAACACGGACATGCAACAAGGGCGGACGCGCACATTAATGCACATGGACAACCAACCGACAAAGAGGCACAAGACCAACTATCAACCGATGACGAGGCGGATGACATGGCACGTGTATGGCGTGGCACATGAGGTGGCTTGTGACTAGGCAAATTAGGTAGCATACATGAGTTGGCTATGAGTTGGCAAGCACAAGGAGGGAGTGCTTGCTAGTTGGCAAGCACAAGGAGGGAGTGCTTGCTAGTTGGCAAGCACAAGGAGGGAGTGCTTGCTAGTTGGCAAGCACAAGGAGGGAGTGCTTGCTAGTTGGCAACAACTCATAGAGTTAGTGGGAATCTATGGGTTGGCATTAGTTGGCATTGGTTAGCAAACACTTAGAGAAGTGCTTGATAGGTGTCACCAACCATGGAAGGCTTTGTAATCTATAAATAGCCATGTACAAAGGCTTGTAAGTCATTCATTCATTCAATAGAAGAGTTCTTTCCTCCTTTGTGCTTGAGTTTTGAGAGAGTTCTAGCACCAAGAACGGCGTGTTCTTGTGCTAAACTTCTTCCAAGAGGCTGACTAGCATCCAGACGGGCTTGGAGGCTAGGCCGCACGCTACTTCGGATCAAGATTGTGCTTCGCATAATCTAGCGGCGTGACAACTGGTATCAGAGCAGGAATCAATCCAATGGCGACTTCGGAGGTAGAAAACGTTCAACTCAAAGGTAAGGAACGAATGTCTAAATCTGAATTTCGTTTTTCTTTAATTGAGGATAGGATTGAGAAGGTAGAGGCTTGTTGTTCGGAATTGGAAGAACAAGTCCGTGGGAACCTTAGTTCTGGAAATGGAAGTCCAGAAGTGGTTCAATTGTTGGAAGAAAATGTGTATAGCGCTATGGCAGTATTCCGAGGGAACCTTGATGAAGTGAAGAACGAAATGAAGAACGAGATGGATGAGCTACGGACAAGACTTGCCTTGTTCGAGCGTGTCATTGCGAACGGAGGTGCAAACACGAATGGAACCACTAGCAAGATCAAAGTGCCGGAATCGAAACCTTTCAATGGGGTAAGAGATCCTAAAGTCATTGATAACTTCCTATACCAAGTAGAAAAGTACTTCTTTAATGCTAATCTCAGCGAGACGCAAAAGGTTAGTACTGTTTCTATGTTTCTTGTTGATGATGCTCTTCTATAGTGGAGAAGAAGGGAAACTGATGTGGAATTAGGCACTTCTACCGTCAACACATGGGACAACTTCAAGAAAGAATTGAAGGCTCAATTTTTTCCTGAGGATGTGGAATATCAAGCTCGAAATTAGTTGAGAGCTTTGAAACAAGAAGGCACTATTAGAGAGTATGTACAAAAGTTTTCTTCTCTAATGTTATGCATTAATGATATGCCCGATCAGGACAAACTCCTTTCTTTCCTTGCTGGTTTAAAACCTTGGGCGGAGCAAGAATTAAGGAGGCGGGAAGTGAAGACTTTGGCCTCAGCTTTGTCTACGGCGGAGAGGCTTACGGAGTATGAACGAAAGACCAGAAGGATGACGAAAGGAAAAAGAGGTTTGAGATGAAACCTGAGAAGAACGACTCAAGCTTCAAGTTTGATGATAAGAAGAAGAAAACCGAGAAAGGTAAGTCCTATAGGAAAGTAAGATGTTTTGTTTGTGAAGACGAACATTTTGCTAAGGATTGCCCAAAGGTGAAAGTGTTGAACTCTCTTTCTGGAGAAGGAAATACAAAGCACAATGGGGGAGAGCCGCGCATGAGTTCTATGGCATTGCTCAACTCGGTACGGACATGTAGTGAAAAGACTACCCAATCGGTAAGGCCTAAACGAAATCTACTTTTCTTTGACTTAATTTTGAATGGAAGTAAGACCAAGGCCATGGTAGACACCGGGGCAACCCACAACTTCATCTCTGAGGAGGAGGTAAAACGCCTTATATTGAAGTTGGAAGCGGACAACAGTCGAATCAAGGCTGTAAATTCGGCAGCAAAGGCCGTAATTGGTGTTGCTAGAAACGTTGGTGTTACCTTGGACAGATGGGTGGGTACTCTCGATTTCACTATTGTTCCCATGGATGATTTTGGTGTTATTTTGGGGATGGATTTCTTGAACAATTGTAAGGCATTTGTAATGCCATATTTGGGGCTAGTAGGAATCCTTGATGAGGGTGGCCCTTGTACTCTTTCCGAATCACAAGTACACGATGTAAAGAGAAAGGATGCAATGTTAACGGCCCTGCAGCTTAAGTGTGGTCTTAAGCAAGGGGATCTTACCTATGTTGCAGCTCTTGTAGAGGACAATGAAGGAAACTCAACTCCAGTACCGAAAGAAGTCATCAAAGTCCTGGAGGAGTTCAAAGATGTCATGCCTAAGGAGTTGCCGCCCCACCTCCCCCCTAGAAGAGGAGTTGATCATACCATCGAGTTGGAACCGGGTACCAAACCCCAAGCAAAGGCACCGTACCGCATGGCGCCTAAGGAGTTGGAGGAACTCAAGAAGCAATTGGGTGAACTACAAGAAGTTGGATTCATTCAGCCCTCCAAAGCACCGTAGGGAGCGCCGGTGCTATTTCAAAGAAAGAAGGATGGTTCTATGCAACTTTGCATCGATTACCGAGCACTAAACAAGGTAACCATAAAAGACAAGTATCTTATTCCTTTGATTGCTAATCTCTTTGATCAACTGAAGCATGCAAGAGTATTCTCTAAGTTGGACTTGAGATCCGGATATTACCAAGTTCGAATTGCGGAGGGAGACGAGTCAAAGACCACTTGTGTAACCAGGTATGGCTCTTATGATTTTCTTGTTATGCCTTTTGGTTTAACAAATGCCCCGGCTACATTTTGTACTCTTATGAACCAAGTGTTTTCACCCTTCCTTGATAAATTTGTAGTCGTCTACTTAGATGACATTGTGGTGTATAGCCCAAACCTAGAGGAACACGTCAAACACTTAAAACAGGTTTTCAAGGTGTTAAGGGACAACTCTCTCTTTGTAAAGAGGGAAAAATGCTCCTTCAGGTTGGAAGAGGTGTCCTTCCTTGGACACTGGATTGGTGGCGGACGGATTTGGATGGATCAAAAGAAGGTTCAAGCTATTTTAGAGTGGACCGTGCCAACAAAGGTGGGGGACTTGAGGAGTTTCCTTGGCCTGGTGAACTACTATAGAAGATTCATCAGAGGATTTTCAGCAGTAGCGGCACCTCTAACGGACCTCTTGAAAAGAAACAACAATGGCATTGGACGAACAAATGCCAAGCTTCATTTGAGAAACTGAAGCAAGTTGTGGTGGAGGAACTCGTATTGAAGCTAGCCGACTTCAGCAAGCCATTTGAGGTAATAACGGATGCCTCTAACTTTGCTATTGGGGGTGTTCTTGAACAGGATGGACACCCTATTGCATTCGAAAGTCGGAAGCTAAATGACATGGAACAGCGATACACTGTTCAAGAGAAGGAAATGACAGCAATTGTACATTGCTTACTCACCTGGAGGCACTACCTATTGGAGTCCAAATTCGTTGTAAAGACGGACAACGTTGCCTCAATCTACTTCCTCACACAAAAGAAGTTGAGCCCGAAGCAAGCACGTTGGCAAGACTTCCTAGCGGAATTTGACTTTGAAATTGAGTACAAATCTGGCAAGACCAACAATGTTGCTGATGCGCTTAGCCGCAAAGCCAACTTCGCGTGTGTTGCCGCTGTGACTCAAGTTAGTACCTCTATACTTGATCGAATCCGTGCGGGGCTACGGAGTGATGCCACAGCATGTCGCTTGAAACAAGCCTTGATCATGGGCGAAACAAGACGCTTTTGGGTTAGCGACGGACTGCTATACACGAAAGGGAAGCGTTTATTTGTAACAAAATATGAGGGTTTGCGCAAGGAGCTGCTACGCGAGTTCCATGATACCTTGTGGGCTGGACATCCTGGCCAAAGAAGGACTATTGCACTCTTGTCTAGGCACTACTATTGGCCCGGACTTGATGCTGATGTTGAGGAGTGCGTGCGCACCTGTTTGGTATGCCAACAAGACAAAGTTGAGAGACGAAGACCTGCTGGCTTGTTGGACCCTCTTCCCATTCCGAAGCGCCCATGGGAGTCTGTAAGCATGGACTTCATTTCTGGCCTAAGGCGAGCTGAAGGCTTGGGTTCCATTTTGGTGGTGGTGGATAGATTCTCCAAGTATGAGACTTTTATAGCCATCTCAAACGATTGCACAACCGAAGAAACAGCCAAGGCATTCCTATCATATGTGGTGAAGCTTTGGGGTGCGCCGGAGACGATTATAAGAGATAGAGATCCAAGATTTACGGGTAAGTTTTGGTCCGAACTTTTTAAGTTGCTTGGAACTACTCTTAACCTTTCCACCAGCTTTCATCCTCAAACGGATGGGCAAACGGAGCGGATAAATGCCTTGCTTGAGGAATACCTTAGGCATTTCGTTAGTGCAAATCAGAAGAATTGGCCCGAGCTCCTTGATGTGGCCCAATTCTCATACAACATGCAGAAAAGTGAAGCCACAGGGCATAGCCCGTTTGAACTTGCAACTGGCCAACAACCATTAGTACCAGCAAGCATTATTCCGGAAAAATTGAGTAAGTGTCCAGCAGCCCACCTTCTACTTAAGCGTTGGAAAGAAAGGACGGAACTAGCCCGATCATATCTGCAACATGCCAGCAAGCGCATGAAGAAATTTACGGATTTGAAGCGGCGAGATGTTGAGTTCAAGGTGGGAGACCTTGTTCTCATAAAGATGAGGACGGAACAATTCAAGTTGTTGAGGACTAAGAACAAAGGTTTGATAAAAAGGTACGAAGGACCCTTTCCCATTATTCAGAAGATTGGGAAGCTAGCATACAAGGTGCAACTACCGAAGAGGATGCGTATTCACAACGTATTCCATGTAAGTAACATCAAACCTTACTTTTTCGACTCAGACCCCCAAAGAATTGTAAAGCCCAGAGCACCCCTTGATGTATCCACTACGTCAAAGAGGCAAACCACGTTCCACAGAATTCTTAGTGAAGTGGAAGAGAGAACCAAAAAGCGAAGCAACTTGGCATGAAGCAGCAGAGCTTTGGCAATTTGAGAAAGAGGTCGAAGCATATCAGGAGCGTATGCAGACGAGGACGTCTGCCTTATGGCGGTGGGAGCATGAAACGGGGCGCGACTTCCCTATACCAAAATATGCGATATGCATGGAACACGAACATGCAACAAGGGCGGACGCGTACACTAATGCGCATGGACGACCAACCGACAAAGAGGAACAAGACCAACTATCAACCGATGAAGAGGCAGATGACATGGCACGTGTATGACGTGGCACATGAGGTGGCTCGTGACTAGGCAAATTAGGTGGCATACATGAGTTGGCTATGAGTTGGCAAGCACAAGAAGGGAGTGCTTGCTAGTTGGCAACAACTCATAGAGTTAGTGGGAATCTATGGGTTGGCATTAGTTAGCATTGGTTGGCAAGCACTTAGAGAAGTGCTTGATAGGTGTCACCAACCATGGGAGGTTTTGTAATATATAAATAGCCATGTACAAAGGCTTGTAATTCATTCATTCATTCAATAGAAGAGTTCTTTCCTCCTTTGTGCTTGAGTTTTGAGAGAGTTCTAGCACTAAGAACGGAGTGTTCTTGTGCTAAACTTCTTCCAAGAGGCTGACTAGCATCCAGACGGGCTTGGAGGCTAGGCCGCACGCTACTTCGGATCAAGATTGTGCTTCGCATAATCTAGCGGCGTGACACATGGCTTCAAATAGGGAGACGAGTAAGTAGAATATGCTCCTTGATGGTGGATGGAGTAGTGTTTCTGATAAATATACTATGATTTACAGTATCATTGATAATTTTACTAGTCTATACACGGAGGATGTTGCTACTAGACCTCGGTTACCAGGTGTGTGCAGCCATGGGTTAACCCCAGAACGTGCTGAGGAACTTGAAGCTCCTTTCACTGCTGATGAAATCGATGCAGCCGGTTAGTTCATGCCAAAAAACAAAGCTCCTGGGCCGAACGGATTCAATGGTGAACTTTTTAACTCATCCGGGAGTTAATTAAGGCAGAAGTTACTCAGTTGCTTCATCATTTTCATCAATTTGGTCTCACTAGCAATGTTGTGGGATCTACCTATGTTTCCTTGCTTCCTAAAAAGAGGTGTGTTGAAAGAATTACGGATTTCAGTCCCATCAGTCTTGCCAATAGCATCTACAAAATGATGGCTCGTGTACTTGCTAACCGATTGCAAAGAGTTATGAATTATATTATCAGTCCTAAGCAACATGCTTTCATCAAGGGTAGGAATATCATGGATACAGCAATCTGTACTCATGAAGTGCTTCCCTTATGTAGCCAAAGCAATGAGCCAAGGGTTGTACTCAAGCTTGACTTTGAGAAGGCTTTTGATAGAGTGTCTTGGGGATATATTCGTTACATGATGCAGCAATTGGGGTTCAAGAGAAGATAGAGGAAATGGATTATGTCGTGCATTCCTCATGCAAGATACTCAATTCTTATCAACGGTGGATCACATGCTATATTAAGCTAAGTATATGTCTCAGACAGGGGGACCCTCTTTCCCCTATGCTTTTCAATATTGCAGGAGAGGGTTAAAGATACTTATTGAACCTTGCCATTGAGGAGGGCTGCATTGACGCTGTATTCAAAATGAGGGGTTGAAGATCCCTATGGTTCAATTCGCTGACGACACCATTCTTTTTTGTAATAGCACGAGAGAGCAAGTGGAGAATGTTAAATATATTTTAACCATATTTGAGATGGCTTCGGGTCTAAGGATTAACTGGGCCAAGACTATATAAACTAGGTTTCATGTTGAGGATAGTACTCTAGAGAAAATGACAACACTGTTGGGATGCAGGTCGATTCCCTTCCCTCCACTTATTTGGGACTGCCCTTAATTGTTAATAGAACTCCCAAAACGTTATGGGATCCAATCATTGAAAAACTCCACAGCAGGCTCAGTACTTGGTAAAGAAATTTTTTATCTAAAGCTGGCAGGATTATATTAATCAAGGCATGCCATATTAGGATTCCCACATATTATCTTTCTTTTCTTCATTGCCCAATCTTTGTGGCTTCAACTATGGAGAGGATTATGAGGAACTTCCTTTGGTCAGGAGCATATGAAAAATCTAAGATGCATCTGATCATATGGGAGGATGTATGTCAGGATAAGGAAAAAGGAGATTGGGGATTCGGAGAATCAAGCATATTAATTCGGCCTTGTTGTGCAAGTGGCTATGGAATCTTAACACAAATGGGGATTTTGATTGGAAGCGAATTGTTACCGGTAAATTTTGGAAGTGAATTGTTACCGGTAAATTTTGGAAGCGAATTGTTACCGATAAATTTGGGAGTAGAAATTCACATTGGTGGTTAGATGGCTCAGGTGCTCAGGGATTATCCCCAAATTGGAGGAGAATTGTTAAACTCTTACGATTTTCTGTTAGAATATCTCCTTTCATCCAGGCATTGGAAATAAGATACTATTATGGACTGACTTATGGTTAGGGGACAGTACCTTGGCCACTCGATTTCCTAAAGTGTTCCTTCTAGCAAGAAATCAAAGTTGCTCCATCTCAAACATTGCTCCCAGTGGACAACTTAGAGATGTGAATTGGGTTGATCATTTAAGAAGAAATTTGCATGATGCTGAGGCACTTGAATCTCTGACTTGCTCGGGTTGCTTAGTAGCGTTTGCCTTAAGAGAGATAATGACTATGAACTGATCTAGAGGCCTGACCAGAAAGGCTCATATACTGTTAAATCTGGGTATTCATGCATTGCTGATATAGGTGTTAGCAATCATCCAGTTGCTATTGCGTGGTCCCTATCATGTCCAAGGAGACAACTCTTCTTTAGTTGGTGTGCTGTGAGAGAAAGACTACCCACTAGAGACCTCCTTCAGAGGCGCAGAATGCACATTGCCTCTAATATGTTCCCCTTGTGTCAATTTCAACCTGAAACGGCTAACCATGTGTTAATCCATTCCCCCTATAGCTGGAAGGTCCGGATGTCTCTTCTTGGTCTTTTCGGTATTGATAAGGCTCTACCTTGCAATACGATTGGTGTTGCCTCATTGGTGCGCTCAATGAAATTGGGGGATAAAGGTAAGATCATGTTCAAGTGTTGTGTGGGTTACATCCCATGGATCATTTGGAAGGAACAGAATAGAAGAGTATTCCATGGCCAAGTGAAACATTGGAAATCTATTGCCTATTCTACTCTATATTTGATTGTGGGGTGGCTCAAAGCCCAAAAGTGTTTCTAAGAAGTGGAGATAACCCACTTATGGAGATCATGGATAGAACATGCACACGAGGCAAGGCCTGCCAAATCAGCTATACAAACCTGGACTCCCCCTTCAGATACTAGAGGAGATGTAATTCTCATCTGTGGGCAACCGAGGTCCGGCGGGCATTAGTGGTCTCATCAGAGATTCAAGAGGAGATGTAATTCTGTCATATTCTGGGCCGATTGGTGTAGCTGACTCTACTGTGGCTGAAGCTTTCAGCCTCCTACAGGGGGTCAAGTGTTTTGTTTCATTGGGTCTTACCGGTAATTTACATGTCAAAGGGGACTCTAAAGTTATTCTATCTTAGGGTGCTGTGGAGACTAAGCCTCCTGGGAGATTCCGCTTCCTTTATACAGAACTTTCAGCCTTATCAAATTCTGTAATTTCATGGACTCATGTACTTCGCTCGGCCAATGGCCGTGTTGATTCTCTTGCTAAGCAAGGTGTGCATCAACAACATCTCCTTGTTCTGAGGGCATCCTGAGCTACTTGTATCTGCCCTAAGGGGCTTATTCTTTCAGTTAAATTCTTTTGACATAAATGAAACACAACTTTTAAAAAAAAAAATACATCCATATTTAAATCATCTTGGTTCAGATATTTGCAGAGGGGTCCTTTGAGTTTGCTGATGGGCACCCACTTGGGAAGTCAGGTTTACGTTGGTTAAATCATCTTTCTTATTTTTCTTTTCTTCTAAGTTCTTTTTTTTTTTTTGTTCTTTCTTTTGATTTTATGTTGTGGAGAATATTTTTACCTTCTAGACTGGTGCCAATATGGTATTTATGGAGGCAGAGTGAGGCATCTCCTTTTTACTTTGACGAGTTGCAAACTGATTGTTTGTCAAATTGTGGACAACTTTAGATGTCAACTAATTCTTTCTTTTGGATAAACTTGAGTGTTTTCCTTAGTATCAGCATACATGGAAAACAATTAAAAAGGATATATCCAATCTCTACATATATTTGTATCATCATACAAGGAAAATTAAACTGACAGATCAAAAGTGGAGAAAGTCCTAAGATCTATATGCCATTGTTGACTTTCTTTTGCAATGATCAGTTAGGGGCAGCTGCTGTGAACCTCATTGCTGGGGAGAAGCCTGCAGATGTTTACTCAGGAGTTGCGTCAAGGTATTATCTACTCTCAAGGTCTAAAAGCTCATTTAGCATTACCAAACCTTTATTTTTTTTGTCGTACTGAAATTTTTTCTAGTAGTGTCTTCTGAAATATTTTCTGAATTCCTAAATTCATGTGCATTCAAACAGCTCATCTCTACTCAACTGGAGTGCAATGTTTCCTAGGTAAGACCGTGCAGTTTCTATCACTCAGTGAAGTTTACTGGTGGACATTTTAGCTTATTCCTGAGATGAACCTTCCTTTCAAGTTGGATTTGGGTATTGTGGTAGGACAGAAAAATTTGGTCTTCAGCTTCTCGCTAGCAACATTCTTTGGATATCAATTGGGGGGTTCACTCAACCGTTATATGGTTCACTATGACAGTTACATTAAGTTTCTTTAATTTTGATATTTCCTTCTTTCTCCATCTATTTGCCCTTAAATCCATCCAACTAGCATTTGTCGATCCTATTCCTTTATGCAGCTTGTGACACTTCATTTGTTCACAAAGGATTATTTGAGAAGCACCAACCAGCTACAGAGAATGGCATCCATGCCACTTCACTTTTTGGATATCCACGCACCACACAAAATTTTACACATATCATTTGATCGATCATGATCAGGAGGGTAGTCAAGTGAGGAGGACACTGCTTCGGCATGGTGATAGGTGCTCTCTCTCTCTCTCTCTCTCTCTCTCTCTCTCTCTCTCTCTCTCTCTCTCTCTCTCTCTCTCTCTCTCTCTCTCTCTCTCTCTCTCTCTCTCTCTCTCTCTCTCTCTCTCTCTCTCTCTCTCTCTCTCTCTCTCTCTCTCTCTCTCTCTCTCTCTCTCTCTCTCTCTCTCTCTCTCTCTCTCTCTCTCTCTCTCTTCCGTAATCTAATTTTTTTTTTTTTAAACATTCCGCCGGTGGTTGTTTGCGCCGGGGGAAGAGGTTCCGCCGGTGGAAGAGGTTCCGCCGGCGGAGGCCCAGTCTTCGGCAGAACCTCCTTCCGCCGACGAATGCTCCCTCCGCCAGCGGAATCGTTCCGCCGACGAAATCTGGACTCAACTGCCGACAAAATCGGAAATCTCCATTGGCGGTTGATTTCGTCGGTGGAACCATTCCTCCAACGCCTCCACCAACAACAACGTCTCACCCGCCGACGACATCTCACCCACAGCCGAAGCTTCGCGGTGGGTTTTGGCTTCTCCGCCAGCGAATTCAACCGTCGGCGGAGACAATATTTCTAGAGTGTCTGAAGAATAATACCCACAACCTCCCCCGCCTACTCGGCAGGGTTCTAAATCCATGGATAGACATCGTAGCCCTCATCACTACCAATTGCATCATCCTAGGTATCCTCATGATATCGTAGTTAACATATCTCAGAAGGGTCAAGGTAGATGCCTCTGAGTTCGATGGAAAATTGGATCCTGGTGCGTTTATAGATTGGTTATACAACATGGAAGATTATGGAGCATAATCTTCGCCAAGATGAAGTTGGTAGGTTCTGCCAAATGCTATTGGCAAACTGTTCAACGTAATACTGAACGATTGGGACATCCACCCATTTCCACTTGGGTTGAGATGACAGAAAAGTTGAAAGAAAATATCTCCTTCATTATTGCAAGGACCAGTTATTCAACCAATTGCTAAATCATAGGCAAGGATCGTCTAGTGTAGATTATTATATTGCTAAATTTGAAGAATTGTTATTGAGTGATATTAATGAGGATCCAAGATTCTTAGTGTCCAGGTTTGTTAATGGGTTATGAGCGGATATCACATGAGAAGTCACTGTTCATGCCCCAGACTTTTTAGAGGAGGCATATTGTAAAGCACTAGAATTTGAGAAGTACCTACAATTGCTTCCATCTAGGCGACCGTTTAGCCTTTCAAGTGACCATCGTCTTGCCCAACTGACTCCATTTACTAGAGACATCACTGGAACACAACCATCCATCTTTCGAGCTCCTACAACTCATAGTCTTGCACCGCATCATGGTGAGCATAAGGTTGCCCAAACCACTTTATTTGCTTCTCGATCAACAATAGAGTGTCATCATTGTCATGAGAAAGGTCACATCCTTTCTCCATGCCCAAACCGCACATTAGCGTTGGAAAGTGTTAATGACAACATACTTAAGGAGGAGTCTAATGTTGTTATTATTACTCCAATGGAGTATCCAAAAGGTGAAAATGATTTATGCAATGACTCTCTTAGAGGCCCAACCCACCAGTTTGCTTTCATGGCATGTATCTTGCGCATTGCAGCTCCACAAGACATGAGAACTGAGACTGATGAAACCTCAATAGCATATCCCTCTATTTTTCAAACATAGACTAGTAGTCAAATGGATGTGGTGAAAGGTTTACCCGGCGGGTAATAAACGGGTAAAACTTTCACGGAACTAAACGGATACGGACAGGTAAACCGGGTAAACGGGTAATAAACGGGTAATAAATGGGTAAATAGTAAAAAATATTAAAATCACCAAAAAAATTAGAATATTAATTAATTAGAGAGTTAGAGAGTTAGAGAGGGAGGGAAAAAATTAAAATATTAATTAATTAGAGAATTAAGTAACTAGTAATTAAAATTAATGATATTCCTTATAACTTATTAAGAATTTAGAGTATATGACTTGATATGAATGTCTTGAAAGGTATGTCTATCCTAATTTGTTATGGACCAACATTGAATTATCAATTATGTAAGCTTATTGAAATAAGATGAAATTATCTCGTGTATTTGTTAATTACTATGTTTATCTTTGTATAATTTTTTATCATAAATTATAATATATTTATTTTTGTATGACAATTGTTTATATTTATAAAAATAATTGTTATTTGTATAAAATTTGACATTTGTAAGAAAAATGAAAATATTTTAATCTTAGATTACTAATACTACCTTATGTAGTTAATTATGAATTTATATGATCTATCCTCTATGACTATTAAAATTTGAGTGTATGACTATGATTCGATGACTCATTGACTTTATGAGACAATGAGTTAAAGTCAATATATATTAATTTTTAATAATATCCAAAATATAAAAATATTCAAATTCTTTCTAAAGTTTTTAACTCTTCAAAATTTTATAATAACTGATAAAAAAACATAATAAGGTTATTTATATAAAAAATAAATATTTTATGATTAAATTAAGTAAATATATAAATTTACTATATTACCCTTACTTAAACGGTAAACGGGTAAAACGGATTAGGAAGAGCTATTTCCGTTTCCGTTCGTTTATTAAACGGTAGAGCAGGTAAACGGTAGAACGGTAAACAGATAATAATATTTTATTTCCGTTTTGTTTCGTTTATTAATCGGTCGGACGGTAGAACAGGTAATCGGCTCCCGTTTACATCCCTAATTGGGATCCAAGCAGCTGAACGTCCTCCCTTAGCCTTTGACTTGTGGTTGGCCTACTTGCAGTCTAACTCGACGGAGTCGAGTTCTTTTCAACCAGAGTGGGAATGATACATAACATAGGGAGTTAGTAGTTTAATTAGGGTTAAATTGTTGTTTTTAAGTTAGAGTTGATTTAGAATTCCTTATTTATTTAGTATTTTCTCTTAGTCAAAGTTTAATTAGGATACAAGTTTCTTGTTACGTTTACAATTAGCCTATAAATAGGCTGTGATGGATGTAATTTGGGATTTTTTTTATTATTAATTGATTATAGTGAAACTTCTATCTTTCTAATTTCTCTGATTTCTTCCACTTTTCTTCCCTTTCTCTTTTTTTTTCTTCCTCTTTCTCTCTATTTCTTCTTCTCTCTCTTCCTGTTCTGTGCCTGTCCTACATCACTAAAAACCAAACTCTCGGTTACCAACTCCAACCATGCATTGATAGAAAATACCAACCATGTGGTTACATGCATTTAATTCATCCTTTAGCAGTTTGGTTAAACTATATTTTCCAATAAAACCTCACCCTCCTTACAATAGTTTTTGCCCTCAAAGATACCCCAAGACCAAATCAAGAATGAAACAAGTGCAAATAAGATATTGCTATGTCAACATAGAGCTAAAGGCTCAATGCCAAAATGCATGGAGTATAAAGTCAATCTTCAGTCTCATGAGTACAAACACAAACAAAGAAAGCAGCCCAACATAGTTGGAAGTAAAAAAAAATAGAAAAAATCAAGAATCCTAAGAAAACATGTGTTGACTAGTTATGTTCAAATCACTTTAAACAAAAGAAGTAGCCCAGATTTTCATAAGTGGCAACATTTTTCTTAAATAAAAAATAGACACTAAAAATCCCTCACAATTTTCAGGGAGCAAACTATGTCACTTCCTTGTCACATGTTGAAGCCTTGTCTTGTTACCATCAAAATCAGCAAGAAAGTAGAAATTCCAAGAATATTCCTTTGTTGCAATTCTGTGGGGCCCAATCTAAGTATGGGCACTGGGTTGGGCCAGCCTAGTATAGGATAGGTGGCCTAGCTTTCCATGTTACATCAACTCTTGAGCTTTTGACATATTGGCTAGGTACCTAATATTGGTATCAGAGCAGCCACTAGGTCACGTGTTCGAATCATAGAGGGGGCGACCTATGGAAAGGGCTACCTGGTGCCAGAGTGACAACCGTCACAAGGGTGAAAAAGGCTACCTGGTCCAATGTGAAAGATGTCATAGAGTGGGCCGTTGTGGACGTTGGCACAGAACCATGGTGGATTCTTACAATCTTGTGGGGCCCAGCCTGGGGTATGGGCACCGGGTTGGGTCAGCCTAGTATGGGATAGGTTTAAGGGACTAGTTTTCCGTGTTTCATGCAGATTTTAGCATATTGGCTAGGTACCTAACAGCCCCCTATAACAACATGTGGTTTTCATGATAGGCTGATGGGTCCATATATAGATCGTTGCCAGTCATTGACAATTTTTTCAAAAAAATTTCAAAAGGTTGAAAAAAACAAGATTATACTAGAAGAGGATCATAAAACTGCATAGGTTGTCTGCTACCTAAAGATTATTTTTTCCATATGTACAACATGGTCAACATGCACCACAAGGACAAAACAACAGGAAGATTTTCTTTTCTTTGTTTTTTCTTCTTGTGTATGAGATACAGAAGAGACCCAAAACTAAGACTTGAACCTGATTTTCCAAATCCTGAAAGCATGGACATAATTTTAAGCTAGAAACTACTGCTCACGATCAATAGTCCTGATTTTAACAATTTCAGAAATGGCTTTGCAGCATTTTTTTACTGCAATAGAAATGTCTCTTCCACAACCACATAAGCAGACTCCATAATCCCCGCCTAACTCAGGTTACCTACTTCTTAACTATTTCTCTCATAAAGGCAAATAATTTTTTTCAAAATTACCTGCAAAGTAAACTCTCATTAAGCTTTTACATTTAGTCTCTCCTTATGCTTCTTCAGCTAAATAAATAAAGAAGATGAAAAAGTAGCCGCCATCACTGGATACATGAGAAAAATTTTGCGACATCATGGCCACAAAGGAACTATGGGATTTCTAATAGCTTTTTTTACTGATTGCTGGAAAATTTGAATGCATAAAATAACTTTCAGTGGAAAAGAAACAGAGGGCTCAATGGCCTTGTGTAATAATGAGTGGTTAAATTTATTGAACTCTCAAGTTCTTAGCTATGTTAGTCAAACACAATGAATTAAGCAAAAAATACACCATAATTAAATAACAGGTCACAACAATAAACCATGATGAAACCAAAAGAGAAAAACAGCTAAAAAGCCAATACATACAACCAACAAAAAAAACACAACATAAGAAACATAACCGGAAACCACCAAATCCTGTGTGAAATGACAAAAATTCTACTTCGGAAGAAAGACAAAATATATCAATGTTGTAAATAATCCAAGTGTCCAATATTAGATAGTCCAACCACATGTGGTTGCCTGTCATGGGGCATATACCTTGCCATGGAAGAAGCCAAAAAAAAAAAAAAAAACTCATTATGCAAACAGAGCTACATATTTTCAATCTCTTAATTTTACATGTATTCTCTTTGGTGGCACATATACCTTCCAAGTAAAGAAGCAACAAAAAAAAAACTCATCAATCAGAAAACACTATACATAAAAATCTTATTTACATATATTCTCTGTAGTGCCATCCTATAATTGATTGCAAGGATAACAAGTTACTGGAGTTTCAATCGGTAGCAAGGAACTTAAAACAATAAAATCAAAGCACCAAAAATATAGTATTTAATTACGAATACATGCATGAGGTGCCTCAGAAGCAAATTCTCATAATTCATTGTTGAATCAGTAACTTAGAGGGAAGAAAAAAAGACAACATACTTGTTTCTCGATAGACTAATATCAACAATTACTAATAAGACTTCTATTCTTCAGAGATTGTATAAACATAAATGAAAGTACTTTGCTTGAAGAATATTATATTGTTATAAAATTAAACAAGCAACAATCACTTGATTACAAGAAGAATGGAACTAACGAAAAGAAGTACAGAAAAACATTTTATACCATAAACAACAAAGAACATAAAACAAGAAAATTGCAACTATAAACAAGAAGAAAGAAAATATGGGGAGAAAATAAAGCTATTGAAAAGAAATTATAGAATAACGTACCTTCAATTTCAAAGCGTTGTTTATCCTAACCATTGGAAGAAACACTTCTCATGTCGACATGTTTCTTTGATAAATTTGGAAACATGCCTAAAAGGGATGACACAAAGGTTTGTTTCCTGTAAACGGAAACTCCATTTATTTAGTCTCCTTAGCTAAGGAAACGGATTTATGTCTACTGATACAAGCTGATATGTGTCCATATTGTAAACTGTGTTTGGTAGTTGCTACTAGAGATTAGTCTCACATACAAATGCAAGTAGAAAATATCCTGACTTATTAGTTGAAAATAGTTTTTTTAACTCGACTAGACATTTTGGGAAGGAAAATGCTAGTTGCACCTATGCACAATACCTATTTGACGTACATGATGTAACTAGCCAATCCGAAACACAGTTGCCTAGGGTTTATCCTTTAGAATTTAGGATTTTATAAAATAAAAAATATTTTATTATTTTTAAAAATTTCCTATTGGCTGGTTATGTCATGTACGTCAAATAAGTGCCGCATTACTCTTTTGAAAAAGACCTAAACTCAACTTTACATAGTATCAGAGCCAAATTCATATGTGGCCTCCACCCATATTGGCCATATGTGAGAGCACAGAAAAAAAGGCCCACATGTGAAGGGCTTTATTAGAGATTTAGTCATACATACAAATGCAAGTAGAAAAGTCCCTTGTTTATTAATTAGAAACTGAAACTTCCTAACTTGCTCGTCAAACCCAACTTTAGAGTTGCATAACTGAATGAATAATGAGGCTGAATTACTTAGTCTAACACTAACACTATGTATTTATATAAAGATCTTACACACTCTTGCTCAAATAGAGGGGAACCCGCAGTTTGTTATTGACATGTTTCACGAGCAGTAATCATCGCACATCAGTGTCGCGAGTTCAATAGTGTTTGATGCGTTTGCCAAACAAGGTTCCATTTTGTCTGGAAGAGGCAAGTAAATTCATATTTAGAAACATTTGGCTCCTACTTTTAGGAAACAATACTTATTAGAAGACGATTTAAGGGCTTTCTATGCCTAAAACTTTCTTTTTTGGATGACTATACTTACATAACTTGGTTTTACGAACTATATTCTATTCTTGTAATATAAATATGGATGCTTGTTTTCAGATAAAAATGGTTTGTCTTGAGAATTGAGAGAAGTGGATGAGAGAGGGTTTGTCTAAGAGTAATGCTATATCCACTCACAGAGTGGATGCCCTCGGCCACATTCTTACGTGGATGGCTTATGTAGCCATCCACGTCAGAATCTGACGAGGCATCCAAAAACCCCGGTCCCCCCGCCCCTCAACATTCCCCCTCTTTCCTCCAGCTGGCGCCTCTCTCCCTCCAGCCGGCGTCTCTCTCCCTCCAGCCGGCGTCTCTCTCCCTCCCGCCCGCCCGCCTCTCCCTTGCGTCGCTCCCGCCCGCCACTCCCTTCCGCACCAGTATCTCCCTCCCGCCTCTCCTGCCGGTGATTCTCTCCCGCCCGCCCACGATTCCATCCATCTCGCCATCTCTCTCCGTCTCCCTCCCGTCCGACCTCTCCACCCGTCTCGCGAAGTGCCCAGAAGGGCTGAAGATGGCTGACGCCGAGGCGGGTGCTGCTGGGATCATTTTATCTTAGGAGTATTCCTTACCCGTGGCCAACGGGAGCAACATCTCAGAAGGAGGGAGAGGGAAGGACCGAGAGGGAGGGGATGGAGGGAGAGGGAAGGACCGAGGGAGGGGATGGAGGGAGAGGGAAGGACCGAGAGGGAGGGATGGAGTGAGAGGCGGGCGGAAACGAGGGGGGCGGGCAGGAGGGGAGGGGGGGGAGGAAGAGTCCGGGCTGGAGAGAATCGCGGGCAGGAGAGGCGGGGGGAGGCGGGACGGAGAGGCGCAGGGAGAGGCGCAAGGGAGAGATGGAGAGAGAGGCGGGCGGGAGGCGGGCGGAGAGGTGGGCGGGGAGGCGGGCGGAGAGGCGGGCGGGAGGCGGGCGAGAGGCGGGCGGAAGAGAGGTGGGCAGAAGAGACACGAGGGGAAGAGAGACACTGGGTTTTTTATGCCTCGTCAGATTCTGACATGGATGGCCACTTAAGCCATCCATGTCAGAGTGTGGCCGAGGGCATCCACTCTACGAGTGGATATAGCATTACTCTGTCTAAAGATGGTTGAACAAGTTAGAAGTATCTAATCTACGTGTGATAACTCTTCCAATATAAGATGGTGCCATTTAAGGAACAGCTTTCGTTTCACTCTTTTTTGCTAGCCCCTCAAATGTCAGCAAAAGATGGCCTCCTTTTTTTGTTTTTGAAGTACTCTGCTGAAAACTGGGTAACAAAATATAAGTCTATAAACATATTAATATCATCGGTCTTACATATTAATTATTCTTATCATTGAAAATTGAAAGTTAAAACCAGTTTCTGAGATTTCACATAGAATAAAAGACAAGTTTCACCAAAATCACCTCTCAAAATTTATTAGAGTAATGCTATATCCACTCGCAAAGTGGATGCCCTCGGCCACATTCTGACATGGATGGCTTAAGTGGCCATCCATGTCAGAATCTGACGAGGCATCAAAAACCCAGTGTCTCTCTCCCCCTCGTGTCTCTTCCGCCCGCCTCTCTTCCGCCCGCCTCTCCCGCCCGCCTCTCCCGCCCGCCTCTCCCGCCCGCCTCTCCCGCCCGCCTCTCCCGCCCGCCTCTCCCGCCCGCCTCTCCTGCCCGCCTCTCCCGCCCGCCTCTCCCGCCCGCCTCTCCCGCCCGCCTCTCCCGCTCGCCTCTCCCGCTCGCCTCTCCCACTGCCACGTAAGCCATCCACGTCAGAATGTGGCCGAGGGCATCCACTCTGCGAGTGGATATAGCATTATTCAATTTATTATTGTCTGGCCCCTAGATCACAGAGAAAAGGAGCGCGAGGCAGTACCCCCACTCTTATATTAACGGGCATGGATAGAGCAGCCACGAATGGATTAGCTACGCGTAATCTACAATCGCCGGTTTGGCAATAGCAATTTGGCCCCGCTTCCAGAATCTTACACACTGCACACTCCGGAGCACACGTCTACGTCCTGCGGCGCTGGGAAAGAAAAAAAATGGATGGACCTCGTACAAGGGAGAGCTCCTGCCCTTAAAATGTTCGCATGGAGAGTTACTAGAAGAACCATGTTTTCATGCCTTCTCCCCAATATCCTTCACTACAAAAATTTTGCATTCCCTGCTCAACCATCTAATTTTTCTCTTTTGTCGGTAAGAGAGCTTCACTTTCTTCCTAATATCTTGCATTTGTCAAAGCAACAGGAACATCAATCTATGTTCTTTTTGTTATCCTTGACAGTGCTTGTCGAATTCGGTGTCAGCCTCATTTTCTGATAATTTCTGCCGACGGTCGCGTTGTAACGTACCAAGCGCGATGGGTGATAAAGCTATATCGTCCATTGGAAATTTATCGGATCCGGACCACATATCCTATCTCACACAGCGAGAAGCTACTGAAGTTGATGAAATCCTTATGGGACCCCTTGGGTTTAGTGTCGATCAGTTAATGGTCAGTCGAATTTGAGCTTGCACGTTGTAATTCTTACTATCATGTGTCAAACTTAGTCTTGTATGTTTTTCGTATTTGAATGTTCACTTGTTTGTACATTTTTCAGGAACTGGCAGGGTTGAGTGTTGCGACTTCCATTGCAGAGGTACCGTTGGGTCTCCGTTAGTTTATTGTCATTGTTTTCTTATTCGACCTAATCGATACTTTAGCTTCATAACTTTTTCGTATCAGGTTTAACTTGTATACGATACACCACAATTTGACTACTATTTTTATCTTGGTTGAAGTCTGTATCTTAACCATACCAATAACCACTGGAATTTTTAGCATTTAACTTTGTTGATTATTCTCCCTAATACTTTTTTGCAATATAGATGAGGTGCAAAGGGAGCATGATCTAGGCCTAGCATAATGAATACCCTGCTTTAATACCAGGTCAAAGTTGGGTTCAGCCCAACCACAATTACTAGCCAAATTAAGCATACCTACAATTTTGCATTCTTTAGATGTGATGGACCCAACATTTAGTAAGATCATATTTAGACTTAGCGAGATTGAATAACAGCGTAAGTTATGTTGCATGTGATTCATGGATTTGAGATATGCTGACAGGAGCTATTACATTGCTTGGACTTGGAGGGGCATTTAAATTTTTTATCAGCACAGCTGAAAAGCTATCTATTATATTGCATATGATTGGTTTATCTTTGCTGACAATAATTTATATTAATGATTTTAAGAATGCATTTTGAAATTGATTGACTAGGGTATTTTAATCGTTTCTTATTATAGTTATTCGACTTCAGTACTGTATCTGACCTCCACCCCGTGTCTCCTATTCAAATAAATTTTTTAAAATTTAAATAGATTAACTCTTTTGGCATCACATTTATGATCCAGAGACTAAAATGATTCTTAAATGTATTTAATAACAAAGTGAGTCTCCCAGCATAGCTGAGAGGATATTGGAGGTCCAAGTTATCTGCATAGATTATTGAAACTCATTGAGATCTGACCTTGCTCATATGCTGTTTGTTTTTCCTTTGTTGTTGTCTCTGAAGATTACAAAGGTCAGATCTACAGAACTGATAGAATTATTGAGGGCAATATTCAAGGTCGTCTAGCTTCTTCCGGATCCTAGGATATTTTGAACATTTCAATGTTTTGTTTGTGCATATTAGTTACTTCTTTTTGTAGCTCTTTGATTTTAAAAGGGAAGTGTGATTTCAATAGTAATTAAGTCACACATTGCTGTTAGCTCTTTTAAATCACCTTTGTTATGAAATGTCAATTCTTTCAGGTCTATAGAGCAAATGAGTACAGCCGTGTTCTTGCTATTTGTGGCCCAGGAAACAATGGGGGTGATGGCCTTGTGGCTGCTCGTCATCTTTATCACTTTGGATATAAGCCTATCGTATGCTATCCAAAACGTACCCCGAAGCCTCTTTACAGTGGTCTAGTTACACAGGTACGGCATTCGTTATTCAATCATGTTGAATCAAGAAGACAAACAGTACAAGAAATCATCTAATGCATCAAAAGATATTATCACTTTATTAAGTTTCTCTACATGCATCAAATTTATATGTGCTTACTTTTTTACTCTTTTGTAATATTGTAGCTTGAATCACTTTCTGTCCCATTTGTGTCAGTAGATGACCTTCCTGTTGATCTAGCAAACGAATTTGACATCCTGATTGATGCTATGTTTGGGTTCTCATTTCATGGTAAATGCTAATCCTAGTCTTCTATTAAAGAAAGTACTGAAAGTTTATCAGTAAATAATGTTTAAGACATTCAGGTAAACCTAGACCACCATTTGATGATCTCATCCGAAAGTTGGTATCCTTGCATCAGTATGATAGTTTGCACCAGAAACCATCTGTAGTTGTGTCAGTAGATATTCCTTCTGGTTGGCATGTAGAAGAAGGGGATGTAGATGGAGCTGGGATCAGGCCTGACATGCTTGTAAGTTTATAACTATCTAAAGTAAATAAATCTCTAGATGAAGGAGCTTTTTCTGATTGATCCATCAATCATGAATCATTTTTTATTTTCAAACCGTGTTATTTTTAGGTTTCATTAACAGCTCCAAAACTATGTGCGAAGAAGTTTTCTGGAGCCCATCATTTCCTTGGTGGTAGATTTGTGCCACCAGCCATTGCTGAGAAGTTCAAGCTTCAGCTTCCACCTTATCCTGGAACTTCCATGTGTGTGCGAATTGGCAAACCTCCTGCTGTTGACATTTCAGCTTTAAGAGAAAACTATATATCACCAGAGTTTCGTGAGGACCAGGTGGACGCTAATCCTATTGATCAGGTATGGTAAAACTCCTTTTTAGGAGACTTGGTTCCTGAAAGAGCTTTTGCTTTATGTCATGGAAATATCTCCTGCAGTTTCAGAAGTGGTTTGAAGATGCTATATCTGCTGGTTTGAGAGAACCTAATGCAATGGCCCTATCAACTGCTGGCAAAGATAGAAAACTGTAAGACTGCTTCCATTTTTTTGCTCTTTCATCTATTGCTTATGCCCATGGCTTTTTTAAAAGCAAACTATTATTTATTGATTTAATATATTTTTAAAAATAATCTATTCGTGTGGAGAGTTTTTTAACGTGGAAGATGGTTTACTTGTTTTCTAGAAAATGTCATTTTTGCACAGAATCTCCCATAGATAAGAGCCACAATAAGATACCTGTTCTTACATAAACTACACTTTGCAGCAGATATAAAGACTAGTACAAAACAAAATAAAGAGAAGCAAAGACTTGCATTTACTAATAGATTATTGGAAAGGAAAGCATATTCTCCTCTGATTTTTCCATAGCTGATTTTTTTGTTTTCATAAGGGTTATCCTCTCACTTGTTCCAAAGGTTCATGATATATCTTAACTGTTTTTTTTATTCTCTCCGCATGCAGCTCTTCACGCATGGTTTTGCTCAAAGGGGTTGATGAACATGGTTTTGTTTGGTATGAAAATCTCTACCCCATATTAGTTAAGGCTGGATCATGTTAAATTAAATAAAGTAGGATAGAAACTAATGCCATATTTCCTCGTCTTAGGTATACAAATTACGAAAGTCGAAAAGGCCATGATTTATCCAGTAATCCTCAAGCTGCACTCCTTTTCTATTGGGACGATTTAAATCGCCAGGTGATGTATAGCTTTATCCTTATATAAAGGCATGTGCCTGTTCCCTGGAAAGATTTCAAAAGTTCTGGCTTTTTTAGGACTTATTAAAATGTTTCACATGATGGATTTATCAGAATTTTTGAGGGTCCAGCATAGTCTTTCCTCAAAGAAGACATATTAAACGTGATTTTTAGATCTGCAACCACTTTATTTAAAGAAATTTGATGAAGCCAATATTAAAATTCTCTTAAAAACCACAGTTCTGCCTTCTAATGTTTCCGTTCTATGAGCCCTTTATCTCATATACTTATTTTGATTGCCTATGTTTCTTACTTGTCAGAGAAACAAGGATATTTTGATGACTTCACACTTACCTATGTCATGTACCACCTTCATCGTCAGATAGATTGTTATAGTAGAAATTCAATAGCATAATTTCGTAGGTCATTATACTTTTTTATTGACCTAAAAATAGAGTTTATGTATAAGGGAATTTTTGTCAATCTATGCTCTTAATGGTTGAGTAGGGCTTGTTGGCTGCTCAACAGGACTTCTCTTCTTGGTCTTGTCGTGCAACTTCTCTCTCTCCCTATTTCTTCACCTCTTCGCCTCTCTCACCTTAATTACCTCTGCCCTTCTCAAATATAATTACTCAATAATTACCATTTTCCTCATTAAAAAAAATTCATTTACCTGTGCCATGCCAATTTTTTCTACCCTTTTTTCATTTGTAATTTAATCTGCTAGAAAATATAGGAAAATTTTTACTTATATCCAGGAAAATGCTTTTCTGAAGAAACTGGATTTCTATGGTTTATTGGGTGAATGGATATTGATAATGGACGTTGAAATTGTATTTGTTCTTGTTTGAGTTATAAATAGGGAAGAGGGATTTGTAAACCCGAGTGTCTCCCATCCTCTTTCTTCTTGCAAATTTCAACTTGGTATCGGGATGGGGTTTGTGAGTTGACATCATGTTGTGATGATGTAATAATGGGGTTTGTGAATTGACATCAACTTGTAGAGACAATGAAACAAAATCATCTTTCATGATGTTCCATAGTTTTCTTCTTTATTTTAGGTCAATCATTCCTCTTGCTTTTTTTTTTTTTTTTTTTTTTTGAAAGTTGAGGTTTTATTTCATAAGAATTCAATCCCAAGATGGGTTACATCAATTTACTAAGGAGTCCAAACAGTGAGCAGTTGCTCATTGACACCCTTTTTAGCTAACTCATCTGCGGTCTACCATTGGCATATCTAATTACATGACTCCAAGTTACAACCAAAGATGCAAGATCACTTATCTCATTGAAAGTGGACATGTCTCCACGAAAGTTTGGAAGCTCCCTTGCACCATGAAATGATGGTCTTCGAGTCGCCCTCCACATGAAGAGGACTTGAAAACCTTGAATTCTTTTAACATCTCAGGCCTTGAAGGAGGCTGACTGCTTCAACGGTAATAGAGTCTGAAATGGCTATCGGTGCTGTGTAAGTGAGTAATACTTTTCCTCTGTGGTCCTTGATGAGTCCTCCTACCTCAGATGGCCCCGGGTTCCCAAGTGAGGATCCGTCAAAGTTTAACTTATAGGAGGGTGGAGGGGGGGCAATGATTGCTGAATAGATGTAGTACAAGATCTGGCTTCTCTAGCATGATCAGCCCATGACCTCCAAATTACACTAGAGTCAACACCATGAAATATAGCCTGAGTTTTCAACCATCCAACAATCTACTGGAGAAGTTGATAACAGAGAACTCCCCAAGGCATAGCTTAATTCCGGAATACCCTGTTGTTTCTTTCCCTCCAGGTGGCCCAAGGAATGTAACCTATGTAACAATTGTACATAATGCGACCCTTTGGACCATGCCCAAAATAGCTAATGAGTGGGAGGAAGCCTACTAGATTTTGTGGGATTACACAATTGATGCCGAACATGCTAAGGAAGAAATTCCATACTTTCCAGCTGTATTCACAGTGAATGAGATGGTGATCAGTGGTCTCTGACTCATGCCCAACATAGTGGGCAACTGTTTGATGGGATCTGAATTGCCCTTCTTTGTAATAAGTCCTTGGTTGGAATTTTGCCTCTAAAGCAGCACCACCCAAAAAAGACCATTTTCTTGGGACTTGAGAGTGTCCAGGCAGCAGCTGCCATATCTAGCTCTCCCCCCGCCTCCCAGTGAGGCTTCTATACCCGGAGCTTGTTGTCTTTTGAGTGGGTCTCCATATGAGTCATCTTCATTGTGTCTGTTTAGGTATATTTTACTCAGTGCACCTAGCAAATCTGAAATCTCAATGCTTCAACATCATTTAAGGTTCTTCTAAAATATAGGTCCCAATTAATATTCCCCATCTGGCCATTTGGAGCAATATCAGTATAGCTTTAGTGAAGGAAGATAAAAGATGAGAGAAAAGTGAAGAGATAGGAAGAAAGGGAATAGAGAAGGAGAAAAAGAGGTTGTAAGGTCTATATGACCTACAACCCTAAAACATGTATAAATAGAATCCGAAAATAAAAAATTACAATGATGCCATTCATGGCTTGAGGAGCAAGTAAAATAAATAATAAACAAATAATAACTAACTAAAGTTTAATAAAATTACTAAAATACTAACTAAAGTTTAAATTGAGTCTTTCTTGAAAACCTTTAGTAAGTAGTAGAACAGTTTGGCACAATTATCAAGACAGTAAATATTGAGTTTTTCCACCGACAGTGAGGCCAACAGTACGAGTCCAACGACTCAGCAGTACGAGTCCAACGACACTACAATATGAGTCCAATGACGCAGCAGTACGAGTCCAACGACGCTACAGTACGAGTCCAACGACGTTGCAGTACGAGTCCAACAACGCTGCAGTATGAGTCCAACGACGCTGCAATACGAGTCCAACGATGCAGCAGTACGAGTCCAACGACGCAGCAGTACGAGTCCAACGATGCTGCAATACGACTCCAACGATGCAGTAGTACGAGTTCAACGACTCAGCAGTACGAGTTCAATGACTCAGCAGTACGAGTCCAACGACTCAGCAGTAGCAGAAAACCCTTTTTAAAGGCAGCAAGTTGTGCATCTAGCACTTACACAAGAATTTAGACCATTCGCCTTCCGACAATGGCAAAAGAAAGAGAAATATTGAATCTTTAGCTTCCGATCACACAACAAATAACATTAGCAGCAGAAACACCGATATAGCAGCACGAGCTAGAGTTTAGAAACACCAGAAAACCTTTTCTAATTCGAAAAAAACCTCTGGCGCTGTTCCTGAGGTCGTGTAAAACACAAGTTTTACGTACCTGGAAGCTCTGAAACACATTCAGAACTACCTATGACTAGAAGTGGCATATTTTCGCTGCTCAAAGACAGGTTTTTTTGGTTCGGCACGAATTCGATGCAGTGTCAAAATTTAATTTTTTACCAGCAGCAGTAGTACAAGTCGCAGATACAGGTTCCTGCGAACCCAACAACAGCAAAGGAACTCCCTTTAGGAGTAAACCCATATGCACAATACTTCAATCAGTAGTAGATGCTATTATCAAGGGATAATGGCAGAAGAACACAGAAAAAAGACAAACTTTAAGGATCGCCCAGAATCTAAGACCTTTCTAGAACTTCTAACTTGTACAACGAGCTTCGAGGAAGAAGATCCCATGACCTCTGTAAGTGACGAGTCGTCACATACAGACCCGCTCTGATTCTATGTTAGATTTAGTGAAGGAAGATAGAAGATGAGAGAAAAGTGAAGAGAGAGGAAGAAAGGAACAGAGAAGGAGAGGTCTTTATGACCTACAACCCTAAAATATGTATTAATAGAATCCGAAAATACAAAATTACAATGATGTCATTCATGGCTTGAGGACCAAGTAAAATAAACAATAAACAAATAATAACTAACTAAAGTTTAATAAAATTACTAAAATACCCCTAATTCTTAACAATCAGATATAAGGCAATTTTGGTCTCTTGCAACCAGGTATAAACTCGGGTATTTCTCAGCTAACGGTGTGTCTCCAAGCCAAACATCAGTCTAGAATCAAACCTTGTCACCCTTCCTTGGCTGATGGAAGATATTCTGCTTGAAAAAAATATGAATTTGGTTGTTCTTATCCAAATGGGAGATGACAATCTGGTTCGCACTGGGTTAATCCACCACTGCCTAGGCCTGCTATTAAGTTTCCACAACCATTTCATCAAAAGTGCAGCATTCGTTTGTTTAATCTTTCTGATCCCTAAGCCACCTTCTTTTCTGATTGCACAAACCTCCTCCCAATTTATCAGATGCATTTTTTACTTCTCTACAATACCAGACCATAGGAAGTTCCTCATTATTCTTTCGATCACTGCTGCCACTGATGAGGGACAATGAAGGAAAGAGAGGAAGTTGGAATGCCAATTAAGCAAGACTTAATCAAAGTAAGTCTTCCTGCCAAGTACTCAATCTTCTATTTAATTTCTCAATAATTGGGTCCCAAAGCTGTGTTGGAGTTCTGCCAGTGAATAGGCATGGCTGCCATCTCTTGTAAGGAATTGTTCTCAGTGTGAAGTCTATAATAGAGGATTTTGCCCTATTGATTTTCATGCCAGAAGCCATCTCAAATATTAATAATAAACATTTCACCACTCTCAATTATTCAAAACCCCCTTGCAAAAAATAATAGTGTCATCTGCAAAACTAAACTAATGGAATACTGAGAAGTTCTCTATCCACAATAGGCTGCAGCTACCCCTCTTCAATTGCTAGATTAAACAAATATCTAAGGCTGTCCCCGGCAATATTGAAGAGCAAAGGAGAGAGTGGATCTCCTTGTCTTAACCCTTTAGATGATTGTATAAAGCCATGTGTACCCCCATTAACAAGAATAGAATATCTAGTTGAAGCAATACAAATCATGATCCACTTCCTCATCTCTTACCAAACCCAAGTTGTTGCATCATACATCTTAGATACTCCCAAGACACTCTGCCAAAGGCCTTCTCAAGGTCAAGCTTCAGAATAACCCTTGGTTCCCGACTTTGTTTACATTTGTGAATAACCTCATGGGTACATAGTGTTGCATCTAAGATGTTCCTTCCTTTGATAAAGGCGTGCTGCTCAAGGCCAATTATATATCCTATAATCCTCTATAATTGGCCAGCAAGCAGTCGGACAACCACCTTATAAGAGCTACTAACCAAACTAATTGGCCTTAAGTCAGTAACATATTCAACACACTATTTTTGGCACCAATGCCATGAAGGTGGCACCCAAAGCTTTACTTGTTAACCCATTTTGATGGAAGTGCTGCAGGAATTCCATTACATTATTTTTAATAATAGGCCAGCAAGACTTGAAGAACTCACCATTGAAGCCGTCAAGCCTCGGGGCTTTGTCTTTGGGCATGAGTTGATTAGCCGCCTCCATCTCCTCAGGTGTGAAAGGAGTTTCAAGTGCTGCTGCTCGGTCAGGATTTAGCCAAGGGCAACTTATGCCCAAAAGCTTTGGTCTGACTAGGGTATCCTTCGTAAAGAGCTTGGTAATTTCTGATTTATCAGAGGTGAACGTGTCATCAACATTGAGAGAGCTTATTCGATTGATTCTTCTCCTTCCCGTGGCAATAGCATGAAAATATTTTGTGTTCCCATCTCCCTCTGGCAGTCATTTGTGTTTAGCCTTTTGCTTCCACATGATATTCTCCTCTCACAATATTATTGAACTCTATTATTGTTGATAGTCTCTCAACTGTCTCTCCATCATTGAGATCTCTTGTCTCTTCAAGGTTATTTAATTCACTTATCCGCTTTGTCAAATTTTCCCTTCTCATCGATTAGGCAGTTTTTTGAGTTTTTGACCAAGCTAACATGTTGTTCTTGAGACTCTTTAGCTTTTTGAAAAGTCTCCCTCCTAAAGCCCAGTGTCTTTAGTGTCTCTCCACCATCTATCAACATAGGTGGTGAACTTTTCATCTTCTAACCTCTGATTCTGAAATCTGAAAGGTGTGCCTCCCTAGTTATCAAAAATGGTATCTAGCAGAACGGACCAATGATTAGAAACAATCTTTCCCAATACTCAACAAGCAGTCTGAGGACAAAGTTCAAGCCAATCGGTATTGTAAACGAATCTATCCAATCTAGAAAGGGTCGGTGGCCTTCTTCTGTTACTCCATGTGAAACTCTTTCCCGAGGTAGGAAGATCAATAAAATCAGATGCCCCCATGAAATCAACATATCCTCTCATGATGGCTGTGATTGAAGTGGCTGGAGGATGCTTCTCATTTCTGGATAGTGTGGCATTATAATTGCCACTAGCAGCCATGCACCTTGATGCTGTCCCACTGTATTTGAAAGTTCCTCCCAAAAACAGCCCTTTGTCTATAGGTAGAAGGTCCATAGATTGCACCTGTGAACCATACCTTATTGCTAGAGAGATCTGTTACCTCGGCAATTATGTAATAATCACCAATAAGATGACTTTGAACAGTAACAAATTGAGGGTCCCAAATACAGAGCATACCACCAGTAGTACCCATGGCATTCCGGCCTATGGAAAGGCGCCAATTCTCTCGCTACACTGTTTGTCATTTGCTCTAGCTTGGTCTCTCACAAAAAAATTAATTGGCCTCAATTTTTGCTTATTAGGTCCTTTATGGCAATTCTCTTACTAGGACTTCTAACTCCTCGTATATCCCAAGTTATAATGATCATTCATTTATTTTTTTCTGACTCCCTAACCACTCTTTTTCCTTTTGCCTTAGTTTTGGCGGTGGAAGGGGACTGGCGGTGGAAGGGGGCTGTTTGAATGTAATTAGTTGGTGCTGAAAGTCTACCCAACCACCTTGGAGACTCATTGTACCCTATAGAGAAATCTAGAGTCTAGGAATTTCTTTGAACTGTCAATGGTATCATATACCTAGATCAGCTAACTCCCACGCTGATGCCTTAGCTCGTGAAGGTGTGTCTCTCCCTCACCGGGAGGTGAGAGACCCACCTTAGACCCTGGAAATGTAATGGCAACACTGTAATTTGAAGTTCAACTATCAATGAAATAGAAAACCTATCTCTTCAAAAAAAAAATGATTCATGACAAGTATATAGGGGCAATGTTTGTTGGAGTATTGCTTTTAGGAAAGAGCTTAACCCGGACAAGAATTCGTGAATCAGCAGCCTTTTTTATCAAAAAGATAGAAGATACCCTTATATGGACTCCAGAGCCTGATGGCGAGTTCTCTAATGACTGCTGTTTTAGGTTGCTAAGTTCAGCATACTAGAAGGAACTGTGCCAACCTGGCTTGGAAGCTTCCTTGTGCCTCCAAAACAATTTAAAAAAAAAAAAAAAAAAAAAAAATTCTCGAGCACTTGTAAAGCAAAATATTCTCTTTGGACAACCTCATGAGGAAGTGAACCTTGGTCATTCGTTCATCTTGCAGGCCTTAGGATGAGACCCGTCCTTTTTATGATGCACTGCTTTTTCACCTAGTAAATTTGAACTGCTTTCTTAAGTCTCTTTGGCCTCAATTTCTGCTCATCAGTTTCCTTCATGACCTTGTTACTCAGTGCATGACCTTGTTCCTTCATGACCTTGTTCTGCTTTTGGGCCTTGGATGATCTAGCTTCAGAGAAACCGAAGGTCATCAACTAGGAAGTGTCTCTCCTCTTGCATCCTTTTTCCTTTTGCAGTTAAAACAAAATCATTTTCTGGATTTACTCTGTCAAACTATGACGGCTTTCCTTTCTTCTGTGGTTTGATTGGTACAGTCGAGTTTGTTGTTGAGCTTTCCAACTTGGTTTATTGTTTGGAAATGATCGAGGATAAGGTTATGGGAAGCTCATTGTGGTTGGAGACTCTCTAGTGGTTATTAATTGGTGTTGCAAGGAGATTTCCCCTCCTTGGATGCTCTGGAGTCTTTTTTCTTTTTAGCTTTAGATCTCGCTGAAAATGTTCTGGGATCAGCAAATTGTGTAGTTAACTTTTGCTTCATATTGGGTTTCCACAAATCCGAGGCTCCTTGGAGGCTCTGGAGTCTTCTTTTAGCTTTAGATTTCGCTGAAAATGTTCTGGGATCAACAAATTGTGTTGTTAACTTTTGCTTCATATTGGGTTTCCACAAACCCGAGGCTTGCTCGATACAGGGTTTTCCTACCATTCCCTTTCTCGCTCTGAAAGGATTTTCCTGCCAATGCCTCTCTTGTTTGAGATTGGATGTTATGCAATCCCTCTGTTACTCAAGATGGGGTTTTTCTGTTGAGGAAGGGATTTTCATCTCCCCTCAAGACGTATAAGGATTACTACTGTATGAGTTTAATTGTGTCAAGTTAAATCTAGATATCGTTACCAAAGATATGGGAGGTGAATTCATCCTACGGTAAGGCTGCATCTCAATATGCTGTATCAATGATTTCTTAATTTGAGGTCTTCGGTTCCTGTCCAGCATCCACTAAATGATAAGAAAGTGTCTTGATTACTTTGTGGTACTGAAATTTAATGCCTGACATGTTTAGATCTGAAAATTCATCTGAGGCAGACAGTTGTCTGAGAAAGTGGAGTCTTATACCATTGCATTTACTATACCAAATTTGACAATTATAACGGTTTCAGAATGGTGGAACCTCAGGCATGTTAGTAGTAACTTTTTTTTTGAAGAAGAAGAAGAAATTGGCTTGGATTTCATTCATGTTTAATTCAATATTACAATTTGTTTCTACATAATCCTACGGTGGGTCTCTAACTTCCATCTGGGGAAGTGCGACTCCTTCTCTAGCTAGAGAATCTGCAGCAGCATTTGCAGATCTTGGTATGTGTACCCAGGTACAGTGTGTTTTGCCCTATGGCCCAGATTTCCCTAAAATAGATCAAAAGCTTCCATGGTGGTTGTGAGTCTTTATTGCACCAGCATATGACGTTTAGACAGTCATCTTCACCAGCAATTCTCCATTGAGCCTTTGCTGGTAAGTTTTCAGTCCTTGTAGCATTGCGACTGTTTCAGCTTCTACCGAGTCGGTGTTTGGTAGTGGTCCCGCATAGGATAGTATGATTTGACCAGTGTGGTCTCTAAAAACTCCACCGAATCCGGCCGAACCCGGGTTACCTCTGGAAGACCCATCCACATTAGGCTTAATGGTACCACATGGGGGCGGACTCCAATGATTACCTGGGTTTCAGGTTGGGGAGAAGGGAGCTTTGCTATACTGTCCCATGAGGCTCTTAGGCTTACCCCATTTAAATCATGGAATTCGATTAGGGAGCTAATCCAGTAGAGGATTCTTCTGAGCTAATCCAGTGACTTTTACAATTTTGTCTCTATGAAGAGGAAGAAACTTGTTCTGTTTTGAGCAACAACTCTTTATCTTTTGAAAATGGTGATGCTTTCTGTATTAGAAATTAATGAAATCAATTGAAGAAAAAAAAAGACAGCGATTATCCTATTCAATAACGAGTTGTTTAGGTGTTACATCATTAAGATTCGTTGCCGGGTATAATTTTCCCTGAAGCACTGAAGGGGAAGGGAGGAAGCATGAAGTAGAGGGTCCCTATTTAGCCAGCTGGTCTGACACATCTTTAAGGTGCTTGCAGTTGAGTCATGTCATCAAAGAACTCTGAAAATTACAAACATGAGAGAAGGATTGATTATATTAGATTGACATTAGCATCATCATCATCATCATCATCATAGTAACTATTTTCATGGATGTTTTGGGGTCTGCAGTTTTTGGAACATGGAGAAAGTTAACAATATCACTTCTTGCTTTCTAGGTGAGAGTAGAAGGATCAGTGGAAAAGGTTTCTGAAGAGGAATCTGATAAATATTTCCACAGCCGACCTCGAGGAAGTCAGATTGGAGCAATAGTTAGCAAGCAGGTTAGTTTTGTTGTTTTAACTCTATGCTTGAATTTAAGAGATGTTAACTAGTTTGATTAAAAAAAGTATGTTAATTTGTAATTGTTTATAGGAAAATGCTAGCTTCACTGACGTGCAGTACCTATCTAACGTACCAGCCAATCTGAAACGCAGTTGCCTAGGGTTTATCCTTTAGGATTTAGGATTTTATAAAATAAAAATATTTTTTATCTTTTTAAGTGCTTCAGATTGGCTGGTACGTTGGATGAGTACTGTGTGTAGATGCAGCTAGCATTACTCTTGTTTATAATGGCAGAAAAATTTCTCACAGAATTGCTTGTTTTCAGAGCTCTGTCGTACCTGGGAGGCATGTACTTCACCAAGAATATAAAGAGCTTGAGGACAAATTTTCTGATGGGTCAGTTTAGAAAATTTTTACTTGTTGCCATAAAAGATAGCCAAAAATGTTTCCTTTTCTTGATAATTCTGCATATCATCCAGTTTAAATATCTTAATAGAGTATATGATAGTTGCAGGCCACGAATTACGGTTCAGCATGAAGTCTTGGATTATTTACAGAGTAGTTCTGTTTGCAGTTTATTAGTTGATAGAAGATGGAACAACAGTGTGTTTCTTGTTGTATGTTAGTTCTGGTTGAACTCTTATATTTAAAAATCGAGGTATACTAATGCTGGGATGTTTGAAACTTATTTATTTCTTTTTTTGAGTGCGTTGGCATACCATTGGTTCCAACTGTTTTACTAGTGATAGGGATATTAAAGGGAGGTCTGCTGGTGATTATAGATCCAGCCAGATAACTCTTCTTTTTTTCCCTGTCCTTTATCTTATTTATTTACATATGCTAGAGCATTCAGACTGATTCTAAAATAATGAACGGAAAAAGAAGAAAAAAACCATGGGCATTAGGATGCATTCCCACTCTGTTTCTTGGCATAAGTTCTCTCTTCCTATATTCACTCATTAATCCATTTTCTTCCAGATCTATAGTTTATAGGACTAAATGAGAAAGAGGGGAAAGCGACATAAAAGCAAGGAGAGTTGTCTGACTAGTTTTAGTTGATCAACAGACAAAGCAATTGATCAGAGTATGTTGAATCTGACTATGACTCATAAATTTAGTACTGATCATGACAGATAACTTGGAAGTAGAATGGATTGATCAGATTTTCTAGTATGATACCGATGAATGAATAACAAAAACTAGTGATGGAAATGAAGTTTATGTTATGACTCCTAACTGACCTATGTTAATATATTATGTAGTATGGTTGTTGGGATGGTTGTTGGGATATAGTTTATTAAGTTTTAAACCTATAAAACTATGTATGAAGCTGGCATTGGAATGATAATAAAACCTAAGCAGATTTTCTAGTGTCTATCAACTGATGAACTGAGTAAAGAAAAAGCGAAAAGAAGAAGAAAAAAACTAGTTTTAAGATTGACTAAGACTTCTAGTTGATTCTACGATTAGAACAGTCTGTATTTACAGTCGATTAATCCAGGTTAATATGGTTTCAATCGTAGAAGCTTGATATTAGATTGTACAGAAAACTGATTCAACTCGACCCGGTTTGGCATTCAACTCTTTTGTTTGGATACACAAACTCCGCAAATTACCGGTGAACAGTCATTTTGCCTTTTAGTTTTATTAGGAGTTTCATTTTACGTAGTTGGATCATTAACATTTTTTGGTCTTACATTCTTCAAAGTACTTTGTTCTTCAAAGTCCATTAAATTATTTGATATGAGTAGAAATTGGGTTTAAGCGAGACCGTTTGTGTCTCTCTTCAGGAATTTTTCCTGTACAATTGAAGGAAAATGAATCTGACTCAATTATTTTTCAGCATTTTGTTATACCTGTCCTTTTTTCTTTTCATCATGACCGTGAGAGACCTTGAAGCCTATGAGGCCAACATGACGAACCTCAAAAAGCGAGCTTGACCAACTCACTTTGAACAATTGACCAAATTCATGATGTCTGTGCTCAAAGAAATCGGGAAAAACAATTGAGAGAACCTAGTTGGGAAGAGGGTCAAAGAAGTACTTCCTACAAGAATGAATCTTGCCACAACCAAACCTAATCCTTTGCCCAACCGCCAACCTATTGTTGAGGACGATGAAGAATAATTTATAAGTTACTGGTGGACATCGTAGCCACTTGGATCGACCTAGGTATTCTCAAGATGACATGGGAGACATGTCTAGGAGGGTTAAGGTAGATGCCCTCGAGTTTGATGGAAAATTAGATCCAAGCGCATTTCTCGATTGGTTATACAACATGAATGATTATTTTGAGTGGTACCAAATGAGCGATGCTCAACGCATTCGTTTCACAAAAATGAAGCTGGTAGGGTGCCAAGCGCTATTGGCAAAACTGTTCAGCGACACACTTTCGAAAGATTGGGACTTCCACCCATTTCTACTTGGGCTGAAATGACAACTAAGTTGAAAGAAAAATATCTCCTCCTTACTACAAGGACCGGTTGTTCAACCGGTTATTAAACCACGAGGCAAGGATTGTCTAGTGTAGACAATTATATTACCAAATTTGAGGAATTGTTATTAAGGAGTGACATCAATGAAGATCCGAGGTTCACTTTGTGTCTAGGTTTGTTAATGGATTACGGCGCAGATATCAAGCGAGAGGTTACTATCCATGCTCCCGACTCTTTAGAGGAGGCATATCATAAAGCCCTCGAGTTTGAAAAATACCTTCAACACCCTTCCCAAAGGCGTGCTTTTATCTCGTCCCCGATCTTCGTCAAAGTCGATGACTTCATCGCCTAGGTTAAACCCTCGACCACAACCCACCTTATCGGGCACCCACAATTCCTCTCTCCGCAAATTTTCCTAGTGAGAGCAAAGTTCTTCACAATCCATACCGCTTCTCGGAATAGCATAGAGTGTCATTATTGTCATACAAAAGGTCACATCGCTTCCGTTGTCCAAATCGCACGTTAGCAATGGAAGCGTGTTGATGAAACCTCACTTGAGCACGATTACGAGATTGTTGCTATTACTCCTATTGAGGACAACGACTCAAGCAAATGACTTAATTGATGATGATCTCCCTACGTGACACACATCATCTTTTACGCTATTATGCGATGCATCTTGACTACTCCAGCTCCAAGCGACACTGGAAGCGTATCGGCATATTTCACACTGTGGTTCCTCAAAAAAAAACAAAAACCTGTAAAATTGTTATTGATGGGGTAGTACCATGAATGTAATTTCTAGCGCAGCTCTCACTCGATTCAATCTTCATACGAACCCCATCCATATCCTTTTCGAGTTGCACGGGTAGATAAGACTTCTCTTAGGTCCACGAGGCGTTGTTTAGTACCCCTTTAGATTGGGCCATATTCGGAGGATTTATCTTGTGATGTTTTACCTATGGATGTTGCTCACATTTTGCTAGGTCGAGCCTTGGTGTATGATCATGATGTTCGGCATTTCGGAAGAGATAACACCTACTCATTTATGCATGGGACTAAAACTGTCCTACTCCATCCGACCAAACCTACTCCCGCACCACAAGCTGTTTCCCTGTTCCGACCCCTGTCACCGCTAACCGCCTCCAAATATTGTCTCATAAGCACTTTGTGCAAGCAGCACCTTGAATCTGGCATCATTTTTGCACTAATCAACAAAGATAGTTTTCGCTTCCCTACGGATGCTCCGAGCCACAATAGTGTTCACCCCTATTTGTGAGTTTCGAGGATGTCATGCCAGTGAGAATCGCCCAAATCAATTACCCCTATGAGAGACATCCAACATGCCATTGACCTCATCCGGTGCCCAATTGCCTAACCTTCCACATTATAGGATGAGCCCACCGAGCGCGAGCTGAATTGAATAAACAAATAGAGGGTCTATTACGAGAAGGCTTTATTCGTCATAGCCTAAGTCCTTGTGCGAGTTCTGTCTTTAACCCCTAAAAAGATGGCTCATGGAGAATGTGTGTGGATAGTAGAACTATCAACAAAATCACGATCAAATATCGATTTCCTATCCCACGGTTAGATGATATGCTCGATGATCTTGCGGTGCTAAAGTGTTCTCAAAAATAGATCTACTGAGCGGATACCACCAAATTAGAATTCGCCCAGGTGATGAATGGAAAACTGCCTTTAAAACTCAGGACGGGTTGTATGAATGGGTGGTAATGCCTTTTGGTATGTCTAATGCCCCAAGCACCTTTATGCGAGTCATGACCCACATTTTTTCGCCCTTTTATTGGCAAATTCTTAGTGGTCTACTTTGATGACATCTTGATTTATAGCAAATCGAAGAGTAACATATAGACCATCTTCGCCAAATCCTAACTACTCTAAGAGCCACAAAATTATTTGCCAACCTCAAGAAATGTGCCTTTTTGCAACAACAGGTCCTCTTTCTCGGCTATATTGTCTCGTCTCAAGGAATTGCTGTTGACCCTGAGAAAATTAAGGCTATTCAGAGTGGCCTGAACCAACTACTTTGATGTAAGCTCGTAGCTTTCATGGGTTAGCATCCTTTTTTATAGGCGATTTATTAGAGGGTTTAGCTCTATCTTTGCACCCATCATCGAAAGTGCACGAAAAAGGAGACTTCAAATGGACAACTCGCCCATAAGGCTTTCCTTGACATTAAAACAAACTCACCACCGCACCTTTGTTATGCCACCCAGATTTATCCAAAGTCTTTGAGGTTGCTTGTGATGCGTCGGGAATGGGAATAGGAGGCGTTCTCAGTCAGGAAGGTCACCCGATAGCGTACTTTAGTGAGAAACTTAATGAAGCCAAACAAAACTACTCCACTTATGATAAAGAATTTTATGCAGTAGTTCAATCTCTTCGTCACTGGCGCTACTATCTATTGCACAAGGAATTTGTACTTTACTCAGACCATCAAGCCCTACGCTACTTGAACTCCCAGCGCCATTTAAGTAGTAGACATGCAAAGTGGGTAGAGTTTCTTCAAGATTTTACCTTTGTCCTTAAGCATTGTGCGGGCCAGGACAATAAAGTTGCTTGATGCTCTTAGCGGATGTCCCTTGTTTTGCATTCCATAACCACTCATGTCACGAGATTCGAGCGTATCTCTGTAATGAATACCCCAGTTGCCCTGATTTTGGTATAATTTACAATGACACCGAGACGGACCCTCACGTCGGCATGTGGGATATCAACCGTGATGGTTACCTCTTCAAAGGCACTCAATTGTGTATTCCTCGTACATCCCTCCGAGAATTTTTTATATGGGAATTACATGCAGGGGGCCTAGCTGGACACTTTGGTCGAGATAAGACCATTGCCTTGGTTGAGGATCGTTTTTATTGGCCTTCTCTTAAAAAGGATGTCGCTCGAATTGTCTCTCAATGTCGTACTGTCAACTAAGCAAAACCCATAAATGAACCTTTGGTTTATACACTCCTCTCCCTCTTCCACATTCCCCACGGGTGACCTTAGTATGGATTTCGTCTTAGGCCTCCCAAAGACAGTTACAAAGCATGATGCAATTTTTGTAGTGGTTGATCGTTTCTCCAAGATGGCTCACTTCATTCCCTGTTCACGGACCACAGATGCATCCCATATAGCTAAATTGTTCTTTAAGGAGATTGTGCGCTTACATGGCCTACCTTCCACCATAGTGTCTGACCGTGATGTTAAATTTGTCAGTTACTTTTGGAAGACACTTTGGAAGTTATTTGGTACTACTTTGAAGTTTTCTTACGCTTTTCACCACGCATGATGGTCAAACAGAGGTGGTTAACCGTAGTTTGGGAGATTTACTTCGTTGTTTGGTTGGGGACAAGCCAGGGACGTGGGATGTCATTTTACCCATTGCAGAATTTGCTTACAATAACTCCGTCAATCGCACCACAGGTAAAAGCCCATTTGAAATTGTCTACGGCCTATCACCCAAACAACCTCTTGACCTTATTCCATTACCCCCTACCTCTCGACCTTCAGAGTCTGCCCACACTTTTGCTGAACACATCCATAATCTACATGCTAAGATAAAACGACAAATTACTTTGAGTAATGAAAATTATAAACTTTCTGCTAATGCACATCGTAGGTTTAAGGAATTTCAGATTGGTGAGTATGTTATGGCTCGTCTTAACCCTGCACGTTTTCCACCCAATGCCGTAAAAAACTTCATGCTCGTTCCATTGGTCCCTTTGCAGTTCTTCGTAGACTCGAATCCAATGCATACGTACTAGACTTACCTCCTGATTTATCTATCAGTCCTATATTCAATGTGGCAGATTTATTTGCTTACCGAGGCACATTTGAGCCTCCCGTGTTACCTTCTTCTATGGTTGCAGGTCCCTCTTCAGTTTTGACTCCCCGATTACCGACACATTCTAGTGCTCCGCGCGATGTCATTGTGGATGTTCTTGATGATAAATATATTACTTCTTTGACTGGAGGTATTCGCCAATTCCTTGTGCGTTGGAAAGAACGTCCTTCCTCTGATGATACTTGGATTACTGAGGACGAACTACGTCAGCTCGCCCCTACTTTGCTGGAGTCGTATTTACAGTTTAACTCACCGGAGTTGAGTTCTTTTCCATTGGGGGAGAATGATGTAGCACGTGATTTTAAAGTTTATGTTAGGCGCCGTCATAGGACCCAAAAGTCCTAATTAGCTGCTGACCTATGTTAATTTAGTATTTTATGGGTTAGTATGGTTGTTGGGATGGTTGTTGGGATATTAGTTTATTATGGTTTTAAACCTATAAATAGGCTATGTATGAAGAACAGAGATAGATTGGAATGATAATCAAAGTTTTCTCCTAAGTTTTCTCTCTATTTCTTCTCTATCTTCTTCTCTTCTCCCTCTTCTCCCTCTTTCCCTCTATTCTTCTTTCCCTCACTCCCCGTCCGGCATCAACTAGTTTTAAGATTGACTAAGACTTCTAGTTGATTCTACGATTAGAACAGTCTGTATTTACAGGATACAGGATAATATGGCGTAGAAGCTTGATATTAGATGTACAGAAAACTGGGAGGCATGAAGCTTTTTGAGGATACAAATAATTACCCAGTCACTGTTTAGTCTTTAACATGTGTGGCTCTTACCTTCAAAGTGTTGCGTGATATGTAGCTTTTATATCTCTTCTTTCCCTGCTGAAGGAAAAATATCTGAGTTATAGAACCTATGTTAGATTTAAAAATTCAGGTGGCTGAAAAGAAATTATAAGATGAAGTACTTTGTGAACTAATCAGAAGCAATACATAATTTAAAATGAGGGTGTGAAAGTAAGAAGTAGAAATAAGAATTCACTTTGTCAAAGTCACTTTGTAGAAGAATTCAAATAGGATGTGTAAGTTTAGCTGCTTTGACCTGTTCAATTTGTAAATATTCATCATAAATCACGGGACTGAGAGAGATCAAATTAAGGTACTTTAACACAAATTAAGTGTATCTATATCTCTCTGGATAAAATTCAAAAGAATAAATAACTAGAAAAAGAATGAGTTTGAGACTTCCAGAGATACTTTCCTTAGATAAAATTTAAAACTAGAGAAAGTAAATAGTAAAAAAAAAACACTTGAGGGTTTTGAGCTTACCAGGTTCGAAGAAAAAAACATTGTCCTTGATGATTTAAAATCAATTTAATTGAAGATAAATATCAATATAAAGAAGAGGATCTCATTTAGTGACCCCAAAGTTCAGAAGAACATCAAGGGAGAAAACAAGATGATAATGTATTTGGACTCTCATTATTTTCAAAAAAAAAAAATAGATGGATTAGGAATTGAAACAAGAATTGTACCCTATCAGTAGTAGAATATCTAGGAGATACTCGAGAAGAAAAGGTTCAAATTTATAACAAAGAAAAAATTTAGAAATCTGGGATTATAGTAATGGTTTATGGTTTTGTACTTTATAGTAGAAGTACAGGAAACCATAAACTTGAAAGAGCAAAACATGAACATTTTTTTCTTCTCAACGTTTTAGCTGATGTGGCTTGTGTCGCTTATCCTTGTAATCTTTAAGTTTTTTTTTCTATATATTTTTTGTGTTCCAATGGGACATTATACTTCTGCTCCATATATATTTGTCTATTATTACAGATGGTTCCTTGAATTCTCTTTATTCAATTTAAGGTCTTAGTAGACAATTAAATTTTGGCCTGTAGTATTATTACAAATTTATGATTTATATGTTTCTATTCTTAACTTGCTTTAAATCCTTTTAAATTTGCCTAAACTTTTGTGATGACTCCCTTTATCTTGGGGTTTATAAAGGAAAATGTTTCCCATGACCAAAATTATGGACTTTGCATCATTTTCTTCTTTCTTGCTTCACCAAGTTAAAAAGTAATCTTCTTTCTTACTTCAGATTCTTTTATTAAATTAAGTGAGATTTACAGAAAAAAGATACTGCTGCCCCCAGTTGTGTTTTATAAGAACGTGTCAACTTCCCGTCAACTCTAAAAACACTACAAAACAGAACACGACTTCTCACCAGCTAATAACAGAGACACTTTTAACTTCATTAAAACAAATTCCCATATAAGGCAAGGTAAATGATTAAATACCAGGATTTTATTGGAAGAGGCATATATAAAGAGTCAACTCTGCAATTGGTGTCAGCAGAGGTGAATCTTCCATTGCTAGATTACAAGAATGAGATTACATTACTGTGTATGACAGATTTGAGAAACCTGATAACAAGCCCTGGATAAACTCATTGTGGTGGATGACCATCTTGGCTATCAGCTATGCATTTGTTGACTGTATGTTACTCTCGTGGTGAGATTAAATATTTAAATCAGCTCCATGACATGGATGCATGTCAATTTGGGAAGTAAATTAATGAGTGAATTTGGTTGACTCATGCAGCAGAACCATATTGTGATTACACTTTCAAATTTTATACATAATATTTGTCATCTGTGTCTATTAACATGCTGTACACTTTCCTATAAAGTAAACTGCAGAACTTTCTTAACATCATTGATCGATTCTTCATGCTCAAGAGCTTGTATGTTTGTAAACGTGCAGAAGCTTGATTCCAAAACCCAAGCACTGGGGAGGCTACAGGCTCAAACCAAAATCAATAGAGTTTTGGCAAGGTCAACAATCTCGCCTTCATGATAGGTAAACTCATCTTCTGATTTGTTCTCAGTGCTACTTGATGATCTACCCATTACAGTCTATCTTGACTAATTCTTGTCGTTGTCAGATTGCTTTATACCGTAAGGGGGGAGGCTGATGGAAAGCAAGTGTGGGACATTGTTCGCCTCGCTCCATGACTACTTATTCTAGTCTCTGCTTTATAAAGTTCTTAGTTATCTATATATGTTTGAACACCCTTGAAAACACCAAATAGAGTGGCTATGAAATATCAATAAGAGCTGATGTAAATCATTCTTTAAACAATGCAAATGGGAAGACATCGCCGCAGGGGCTGGTTTCATTTTAATCGGAATTTTGTGAAGTATATTGCCCACTTGTCTCTAACGGTCACTTTGGCCGAGAGGGGCCCGTGTCTCGTGTATTATTGAGGGTGAGGCGAAAAGCAAGCACTGATGCTTTATGAGTTTTTTTGTCTGCAGACCTTCCCTGTGCTGAAGATGCAGACCTACAGTGCTTGGGTAAAACTCTACGGTTGCTTGTCCCTAATCTGATCAGATTTTCGGGGCACAGAATCAAATCCCAAACCCCAAGTGGGAAAAATTTGGCTGTGCATGCAGGCGCCAAAATGCAGGTGAATGATCACAACTCCACGGTCAAATGGGGATCAGGATTCTGTGGCTGCTTTAAGGTCTCTCTGGGGAGCCACAGGAAAGATTTCCTCTTCCACTGGCAATAAGTCCCAGTTTCGGACAGGGTCGCATGATGGCTGTTCCGGTTACATCTCTGTTTCTCGTCTCAAATAATGGGTGATGAGTACATTGGGGACAATTTCATGGATGAGGGTTGTGATCGTCCCCAGCCGCTGGTGCCCTGCTTACTCGTCCGCCTTAGCCTGGCTAAGATAAATGCTACCGAAGGTTAATAGTGTTGGAGCCTCGTTGCCGAACAGAGAAACAAATCTCTATGTTGATATTTCTCAAATCTCTATGTTGATATTAATGGCTTCTCATGTGCAAATAATGGAGGTTCTGGCAAATAGAACAATCCTAGCCTAGTAACTCCGACTTTCAGTAACCTCCAGGTCCACTTGGGTAGGGCCGAAACCTGAAAGAGAACGAGAATGGACCCCACGGTGAAGCCTCTCTAGATTGTGTTCCAGCCTCCTTTTGGCAGGTATTTTAAAAAAACCGTCCTGCTTTACCGAAAGTGTCTTGAAAGAAGACGAGACATAAACGAGTGGATAACCTGCTGTGCAGGTTCAGCTTTTCCCAGATGAAAGAGAAGGAGAGAGGTAGAGGTTGAGATCGACACTCCAGTGCTTTGAGTAGAAAGACACGCTACTCAACTTTACCTAACCTAGAGAGCAGATACAACAAAAACAGGACTTGAGTGAAAGTGTTTAGGGAAGTTCTTGTGTAAAACATAAAAAAAGAAAAAGAAAAAGAAATATAAATAGGCTGAAGGCTAGAAGCAGAAGAAGAAAGTTTTTTCTTATTCTTTGTTAAGTGGAAGAAAATAATATGAGATTCCTTCTCACCTTTAAAACATCCAAGCAGGTTTGCTTCCAACAGTTACATAGAAGACTTTAATGGTCTTACATTTTTGCATGTCTTCTTCCTAAAAGTGGGTGGAATGATTGATTGGACCCACTTGAACTATTTTGAAAAGCTGAGTAGAATGTAGATAAAGGAGGATAGCTTGGGTGTGGTGCTCTAGCAATGGATATCACCTGAGGCTCCACATCTGGCTGGAGCTTTCTGGATATTTCAGGTTGGATTAAGACAAGGCCGTCACCCCATCCTTTCTCTTCTTTTCTCTCTTTTTTTTTTTATAATATTTTCTGCAAATGCTTTCAGATATTGAAGACTACAGTCCTTTTCAAATATAGAGAAAAGGGTTTCGCCTTTCTGTTCATTTAATTAAAGCATTTGCAGAACTTTGCTTCCAGAAACCAAGATGTTTTCTCCTTATAGAGCTGAACTAACTACATCCCGCTGAACTAACTACATCCCGCTGAACTTTGCTTCTGAATGTATATTCAACCTACAAATACCATTTTCACATTAATCTCTCTTCCCCTAAGAGAAGACTTGAGTGCAAACTTACAGAAAAAAAAAAGGAACCCAAGAGAATATTAACAAAAAAAGAAAAAAATTACAGACAACATATGGCGGAAAGTCAGAAAAACCCCAACAATATTATCAGAGTTCCTCGTGTGGGTGGTCGTCCACTGAAGCAAGCAATGGTCTACAACCTTGTCAAGAGAAGAATTCAAGCTTATTGATGTGTACTAGGCAGTTTATATGATAGTCTGCTTTTGATTCCAGTCTTCCTTTGAAACTTTATGAAACTCGCAAAATGCTTCACATGATTGAGAACGAAGGGCCTCCACTCAATCCATCAGTTGCTGGGGACCCACCAAAGGAATGGCCCCTGCCAATTGTTATGGTACCCATCATGAGGTGGAGTATACCAACAAGTGGCTGCACATAGTACTCCATCTTGACCGTAAAAATCGATTTCTTGAATTTTGACCTCTTAATTAGTGCACTGTAAGATGCTGAAAGTGGAAGCTGCAAGTGGAGCTTGACGAAGAAAAGGGGTTAGACGAGGCTCTGTTTGAATTTGTACGGAGTCAGCCCCCAAGGTAGAAGAAACTGTGATCTCCAATACGTAGTGTGGGTTTTCAGAATTGTTATGGTCTCCCCTTCCTTCTTTAAGTGTGTAGTATTCCAACATAAGATACAAAAGGTTGTACAGTCATTATCAAGATGCAGTCCTTCGCATTTTCTGGGTTTCTGGAAGAAAACTATCTGGACCAACTTTGAATTGTTAGCAACTGCTAAGTGATTCGGAGATTGAGCGGATTGATTCCAAGAAATCCAACCCCCTCTGCCTGATTTATTCAACAATCATGGTCTGCTTCATTATCCAAATGAAAGTGATACAGAGGGAGCTGGCCATTTTTCATAGCATCGACCATCCATCTCACCTAAATTCAGACCTCGGAATCAGCAGCCGTCGTCATCAGTTAAAAATGAATTCCCAAATCATTCTGTCTCTTTTGAGGATAATCTTATTGGATGCTGCAGATGAGCCACTTCTCGGTTGATTGTTCCTCGAAATCACTCCCGACTGATACGTTTTGACCGTGGAGGCAGAGAGGGTTGGTGGACTCTGCTACCTCCCAAACATGACGTGAAGATTAGGACATTTCTCAAGCTGGGTTTGACGATCCACTAACGATGGATTAACCAATTTAAATTTTCCTGCTCCGCTTTTTTCATTAGAATTATAGAGGGTATGTTCTGGTTCAACTCCTTTTGAAGAAGCAAACAAGTAATCAGCGTTATCCCTCAAATTGCAGCACCAATGGCAGGGAAGTGGCGGTGGAAACTGGCTCCAGCAGTTCTCCATCAAGTCACACCTAAAAAAAATAAAAAGTCCACTGAGTGGAACTAATGTTAGATTTAATTGCAACGTGAGCATTCAATTATTTTATGGTCCGGACAGCTCGATAGAATTGTCTACATTCGGATGGGTGGGTGGAAACCAGTGGGAAGCTTCAAATGCAAACAGGCGAAGACGAGAGGTGAAACAAGGGATATGGAGAAGGTGGATGGGGGGGTTGGGGGTGTGTCGAGGAGAACCCGTACATTTCGTCAAGAAGCAAAACCCTACTACATAGTAAAAGAAAGAGAACAATTATGGAGAAGTGGACCCAAACAGGAGTAAGGCAGTTAGACGACAAATCCGCCATTAATGCACGTCAAGAGCGGATCTCATAAGGAACCCCAAGAGGACCCAGAAGTCAGTTTGGTCGAGTTGCATCGTCCTCCTCTGAAAGTATGCTATTGTTGAGTCGCCATCAATTCTTTCGAGGATTAATAAGGAAAAGAGTTTCAAGATAAAAAAGCTGAGGTGCTCCTCCGGCCATGGTCATCACTTAACTGTTATTCCGTAAGCATTCTTGATAAGATCCCAAGGACTCATTAATAAGATCCCAAAGACTCATGCCCGCCCCTTTGTCCTTCCATCTCACAAACCAAACTGGTCTCCGCCTTCCCTTTAATGACACACCCAACAACAATCTTTTAGTGGATGGTTCATCTACCTTCTCACGCAAGCAAAGAAGAAGAGAGGGCGGGAGCAAAGAAGAAATTTTCTCCGGTTAGTAGTTAGATGGGATGGATTGCTATAGCTAAGAAGGATGCAAAGTGGGCATGAAATGAAAATTGACTCCATGCACTTATTAATAAGACAATATACTCGACAGGAATAAGAAAAGACAATAAAGGAAAAGAAATAAGAACAACAAGCTGCTTTCCATTTTTTTTCTTTTCCAATTCCTACAACAATGTGGAGCATTTTGTTTTGTTCAAACAATCACAGCACCAGATAAAAATCTCTGACTACAATTTGAAGAAAGGCGACTAACTTGCAGCTACAAAAGGCAAGAAAAAACAGTTTTTCCACTTCATGCATGACTTGGGACATTTAACTTGGTTCTTGCCCAGGCAATTTAACAAATTTCGGATATGACAGATCTACAACTCTTCTCATCTTGAGATGTAAGCAGCAGCTACCTACTCCAAAGTCTGAGGGAAGCCCAGCCCCGGGCCTCACTTTTATGATTTCAAAAGCGGGGAAGAAATATTAAAAGATTAAAATGCCTTACAGTACAACAACATCACTTGATCTGCCCATCACATGATCATTAGGACCTACAATCATCGGTCCATCCCATCAACTAAAAGATTGATCATTTAGAAGGGAGATGCAGTTCTCCATAAATGCACTACAGCCCAATCCTGAAAAACAATTAGGTGCCTGGCTTCACCTTCAGTGACAATGAGCAGGGCCTCTGTCCAGACCAGTAATACCAATTTCACCACATTAGAGGCTCATTCAAAATCACTTTCAACCACACATGATTGTAACAACTCTCCCCAAGAGGTAAAATTGGAAACTCTACAAGATCTTCACAAATTTCGGGGTATCCTTCCTGGGCCCTGCAAGAGATCGATAAAAGTATAACTTCTCCACCCATTCAGCATTTTCTTCAGCTGTTTCTGATACCAAATCATCATCAACACCTTCCTCTTCAATCACTTCCACCACCAAGTGGGGCAACCTCCGAGCCACCTCCTTGCAGCCTCTAAGCGATAGCTTGCAAGAAGACATCCACAAGAACCTCATGTTGTAATAATGGTGCAATCCGGAGAGCAATCCTTCATCCCCAAAAGGGCAATCTCTGATCTCAAGCTTTTGTAAGTTGGAGCAACCTTCCAGCACATACCTCAAGGCATTGTCTGTGTCCCCTGCAAAAGCAACTGACAGTGTGCGCACCAACTTCCCATACTTTCCTATGTATGCAAAGGCCTTATCAGTAAGCAGACCAGAAATAGCAAGTCTAGTGAGTTTCTTGCAGTTCATAACGATAGCTCCAAAACCTTCATCCATAGGCTGGCCTGTCACATGATCGGGCTGGTGTCGACCCATTATACAGAGGCGAAATACTACGAGATCAGGACAATTATTGGACATGGTAATGACTGCCACGTTGGTCATAAGCTGGCAAAAATAGAGAATTGATCTGAGCTTCTTGCAACCCTTCGAGATTGCTATGAGACCTACTTCAGATACTAAAGTATTGCTGTCCTCACTGGCATCAAAGGGAAAAACTCGAAGCTCACGCAAATCCTTGCAAGTTGAGGCTACAGCTTGCAGCCCTTCATCACGAATTGAATCAAGAGCCTGGAGCAACAAGAGTTCTGGTTATGCTAAGCGTTTTCACACATACTAACTTCTGAACCAAAGGGATGCAATGTTGCATTAGAACAGAGTATTATTCACTAATGGATTGTAGACATATAAACAGAATTTGTTGATCAGATATGAATGAAAGATATCAGTTGAAAACCAATATCAAAATTTTAATTTTTGAACTAAAACTCAATGAAAGTCTGCTTATTAAATTAGACATTAGCCATTCACTGCCCCCATGCAACATCTTTTTTTTATTCTGAATGCTGACTATACACTCACAAACATACCTTCTCCTTACACCTCACACTGAAAGCCCATTTCCCAACCCTCTGCTCTTATCCACTAAAAACGGAAGATGATAAATAAGAAAAATGATGATTCCACGATAAATATGGATATTCAAAAATAGTAAACAATTCTATCGCACATGAAAATGACTTTTCAGTAAATACAAACTACATACCCAGAACTTTTGGAGTCTATGGCAGTGAAAAATCACAGATCGTAGCTGGTCACTGTTGATATTGGCGTAGCTGAAATTAAGTGAAGTGAGGTTCGCACAAACTGGAGTAATTGCTGGCAGATAATCTGGTAATATATCCCTAAACCCCGACAGACAGGTTATAGCTTTGCAAGTGGAAAAAGCAGCAGAGAGATCCATTTCTTGTTGGTCTCCCTGCCAAGGGTCAGTCGAGCTAAAAGAACCTGTCCCAAGATGCGTCAATTGTGGGGCTCGAAGCATCAATCTTTGCAGCTGCCCTACAGAGATTTGCTGATTCAATCTCAGTTTCTTTAACATGGGAGAGCGAGCAACCAGCCTCTCCAGTGATTCAAAGTTCACTTCTGACACTACACAATCAAATGTAAGTGACTCCAGGCATGTTGTTGTCTCAGGGAAATAGGAAATCCAGTCCACATCCTCATCTGTGACTTCATCTTCGATCAAATCAAGCACTTGGAGCTGCCTAAAACATTATTTCAAAGAAAGACAGTGATATCAGAGGGAGAAAAACTAACCATCAATACCCACAATGCCTAATGACTAGTAAGAGATGAGGAATCCTCGCATGCTCACACTTGGGAAAAGATGGGCAAAGCAGAGTGCAGCTTAGAAACTAAAAGAGTAAATTCAAACACTCCTAAGGCAAAAGAAAAGGCTAAAACAAAATTTTGGTTTCTTAAATTGAATGTAATATTCATAGCACATCAGAATCCAGGAACCAGGACAAGCGTATAACAAATCGATTATCTATGAACCATGCTCCTCACTATTAAGTCCAACTGGCATTCCATGCAACGTAGGTTACATCACTAAATTTTCCTAATTCGAATGCTCAAATGATTAAGTAGCGGAGATAAGATCCTACATTTTCAAGTCCATCATATAAATGGTTCAGAAAATAAAAAAAGAAAGAGAAAGAGAAAATATTTCCATATGTCATAATCCACGGAGCAACCCATGATCAGGTTGATCAGACAATGTCTAATGGAATATCTGGTTCCTGATTTCATGGATATTCATGAATCCAAGATGACCAACAACAAAACCATCGATTTCGATAATTTGAATTTTCTTGCATATGCTACCTCCAAAGGAATAGGAACTTTCGAAAAAAAAAAATCAACAGCAAAGGCATTCCACATATGACGATCTAAAAATGCTTCAACTTTCCAAAAAAACGAAAAACAATCTAAAAATGCCTCAGAAGAAGAGTAGTTCTGCCGCTCAACACTCACCTGCACTTGCTAGCCACCTCAGCGAGCCCAATCGTTCCAAACCCATCACAGCAGATAAGGACAAGCTCCCTAAACATGGGCAACGAGCGAGCTAATAAAGAGAGATCTTCGTTAGTGACCGTCATTCTTTTCAAGCAGAGCTTCTCGAGGCGCGGGTATGCGGCTCCCACGGTGGCAGCCCAGGGGCGGAAGAAAGCCCCCCACTTTTGAGGGACAAGGTCGAAGTCAGCAAATCTAGGCTTGCCCTTGAGCACCACAGCCTGGACGCCGGAGAAGCGCTCGATCGTTCTCTGCGGCGACACAGCATAGCAGTTGCCAATGAATAGCTCGGAGCGGGTGAGCGCCTCGGCGCGGTACCACGACTTGCAGACGAGGGAAGCAGCGTTGCGGTCCCGGCGGGAGGTTAGGAAGCAGAGCACGTTCTCGAGAACGTTCTCGAGGACCTGATCGGGGAGGCAGCGGAGGCAGAGGGTGACTCGCCCTCGCGGGTCCTAGTAGATCCGGTGCTTCCGAAGCTGCCTCCCCTCTCGTCGTCCTCCGACATCTCCGACCTCTCCTCTCTCATCCCCTCACTTTCTCCGATCAAATCTCGGCTCCTCACATCCGAATCACAGACCAAAACCTCGAAAACCAGAAAACAATAATTAAAATAGGAGGAATAGCATTTATTCGAAACCCTCCGACATCTCTGACCGTTGGTCTCCAATCCGAAGGCCCAAATTCGTCAGACCCATCAATCGAACGCCTCCAGAACCTCCATTTCTGAATCAGAAACAAGAAACAGCCTGCAGGGTACTGCAATCTTAGACTAGATCTTTCCTCTCCTTTCTCTTTTTTTTTCTTTTTCTTCTTCACGGAAAGGAGAGTCCAAAGCCGAGAGTGAGGGGGGGAGGTATGGAGAGAAATGAAAGACTTAGTTATTTATTCTATTTGGGGGCCTCCCATCTAGACTCACTCTGCTGTCTCTCTCCCTGCATAGGGATTCTCTATTTTTCTCTCTCTCTCTCTACTTTCTCTCTCTAATGCAGCAATGCCCCAAGGGCCAACCCCCTTACCATCTCTCTCCATTATTTTGCTGTGGTTTTCTTTAATAGCCTTTCTTATTATATGCTTCTACTATCAATATCTTTTCTCTATTCTATGCATTCAACTCTCCCCTTCAATCTCTAACCCTTTTTCCCTCCTTTGTTGTCTAGTGAGAAAAAAAAGAGTGGATATAATTGAAACCCATTGTAACTCAGGAAAGAAGCTCCCAAGTCTGGAATCAACCTTCAGGATTCACATCATAGGAAAAAAAAAAAAAAAAAAATCTGCACACCCCAGCACACATCTTACATAAATCCCAAAGTGCCCTCTCTCCAAACTCTCTCTTTTTCCCATGTGTCCCTTCCAGCCTTTGATTGGCATTTGCCCACTTTGATCATTTAAAGGGTGATGAAACCCAGGGAGTTTTGAGGGTGGGGGTGCCTTTTGATCTCCTTAATTTTTCTTTTTTTGTGAGTTTTGAATCCTTAACTTTGGGATTTTATTGGTGGGTTAGTTGAGATTTCCGTTCAAAGCCATCACCTGAAAGGCAAAACAGGCTCTGTAGAAGGCAATGTCCAATCACTTTTGTCTAATTTCAAAAAGCCTCCCTAAGTTCTCCCAAGTGCTACCATAACTCGACATCGGGTTTGGTCATTACATGTACTTAACCCAATCATTATTTCTAAATTAATTGTTTACTTTCTTGTTTAGTTCCGAGTGAGAGAGAGAGAGAGAGAGAGGGCCTTTGCTTTTGTCTAGAATTAGAACAAAGCTTCTAGGGGACGCAGGTCGGGGGCCCCTTGGAGCCTCGCTGGCAAGTGCCAAGTGGGCAGTGGCGATTTCGTTAATAAGGGTAGAAGAGGGTTATAAGACGCGAAATTACATTAATGGCGCCGGGCCCCGCTTGCCCCCGGCTCGGAGTGCTGGTAGATTGTTTTTTTCCAGGAGGAAATGGTGGAGAACGAATCTTGGTGGGGTATACGTACGCCGGGAGGTGTACTTGTCGATTGGGGGCCCCCCTTAACCGAATTTACCAAAGACGCCACGGACTTAAAAGCGGGTCACGCTGTCACGCTACTCTCTTATTGGATATTAAAGGAGAAGTACGGTTCGAAGGTACACTCTACAGTCTTACACCAGCTGCCATCCCGTAAAATGCTGGCTGGTCCGTGTACATCACACTACCTATCAAACATATTAGACAAATGCTTTCTTACAAACCCCGTCCAAACCCAAGCCCAACCCCAAGCCCAAGCCCATTACAGACGGGTTTTTTTTTCCTTTTCCCGTTTTCCTTTTACTTTTTAGTGTTGTTACTAATTGCCATCTAAGTTGCATCAATATTTTAACCACTACTTTTCCTAATTTAGAGTCAATGTGGATAGCCACTAGACGTGACCAAGTACGATGATGCACTCGCTATCAGTGGGGTTGGACCACACATCGGTATGCGTCGAATCACTTACGACAAAATTGCGATAATCATGGTTTTCTTAGCAAATTCTGTCTACCCTATCGCTAATATAGAAAAAGAGTAAGTATTTGTAAACTTGGTTCTACTAAGTGGGTAGTAGCGATAAGGACCTTCCCCAAATGAGATATCAATCCATGAAGTATTTTGGTGCTAATAAGTGAAATTTGGCTCTTGTTCTAGCAATCCCACAGGTCATATTTTGTGTACACTTTGGTCGTTAGGAGTATTTTCCAAATAGAGGGGAAAGGGGAGGGTCAAATGATCAAAGAAGAAAAAGAGAAGTGGGGAGGTTTGTGGGTGGTTGATCATGGACTCCTTATAGGTAGAATCATCACCATAAATATGGAAATGAAAAATAAAAAGTAGAGTTGGCAGGAAGGCAATATGATGTTCAATTGGGCTAGCTTCTATTCTGCTTGCCCAAGAGAAGCTCATGAGAAGCCCTTCCTTTTTTTTTTTTTTTTTTTTTTTTGTCTTGACTCTTGGAAGCTGAGGCTGACCACAAGAGTGGGATTACACATTGGAGTCCATGGTGATGAAGATGACATAAAAAGTATATGTCGATTTCATCTTGTCTAAAGTTTCTTTTTTTCCTTTTTTAAGTATTGGATGAGAAGGAGAATGAGATGGACTTTTTAATAGATGCCTCTTTATTATCCATATCTTAGGTAAATATTTGGGTATTTCTTTCCTGGCCTGACCCAAACCTGCGGGATTCGGATCGATCCGGCCGAGTCCCCGAACCATGGTAATTTAATTTGAAGCAGTCGAGATTCCGAAAAGAGAAAAGCTTGGAAAGGTTTCGGGATAAAGGGAATGAAGCTTCGAGAAGGGAGTGTAATCAACAACGCTAGCGAGAGATGCGAAAAAGAAGAGACGGAGCAGAATTTGGCTCTTCGCGGAGATGGCCGAGACGGTCGATTTTGCACCAGTGGCTTCGATCTCGATCCTGCTCGGAGGCAGACGCAGAGGAAAAGAAGACGACGACCAGGATTTGGCCTTCTGGCTATTGGATTTATAACCCTGGATGGAAATCGACAGACGAGACATTGACGGACCATTCAAACAGTAATAATAGCCATTACCAGATGTGGCCGACGAAGAAGCGAGAATTCCATGGACGCGCGAGTAAACAGCATCTACAGAGATTGCAAATTTACCGGAAAAGTGGAAACTGCAAATTCTAGACGCATATACCACCGCAGCTCTTTACCGCCATTTCTTTTATTTTCCTTTCTTTCTCGTTATTCCAGCAAAATCTCCCCACCAAGGTCGAATCGGACGCTATCATTCGCCGAACAGATCCAAATCTGGTCTAAATCAATCCCTATATTTCTTCCGTGATTTGGCCGTAATCTGTCATTCTCCCCCGCACCAAAAGCAGTCCTCCCACTTGCCCTGCACCGCCCGCAACATCGCAGGGAAAACAAACACGCCCGCCCATTCCCATACCAGAGATTCTTATTCTTGCACCGACTAGCAACAAATTGAACCTGTAATTTCAGTCACTCTGCGCGGAAAACGAGCGGCATTTCCGGGCTGCTGACGTGAGGGGTGGGCCCTTCATTAGTGGAGGCCCAATACAGCGAATGAATTCTTTAGCAAGGTGACGGATCCACCCCCTGGTCCCACCTCTGAGCCCCACCGTGGGACCCAGCAGGGTGTACGGTCGTAAGCGTTGCAACGCCACCAAAATTAACGTGAATTGCGGGATGTGTCGTATTGGGGGGTCAAAAGGAAGGAGGGGCGAGGGGTGGGACCTCAGCGACTTGGCGCGTTGTAATTACACATTTTCGGGGTGGCGTTATGTGTCGGAGTTTTCAGAAATACACGAGGAATGTGGTTAGTGTAACGATGGGTCGTAGTGCTGAGCTGCTTGACGGTGCCCTAATGGAGGACGCATCCCCCTCCCATTTATTGCCCGTGGCCTCTTGAAGAAGATGTTACGAACGGTTGGATTAAATTGATACCACCTGGGGCTCGCGACAGGCTTTCAATCTGTAACCACATGCCCACTACACATGGTCAGATTTTCATTTATATCTATAATTCATTTATAAACTTTGAGAATCAAAGACTTTGGAAGTGTCTAATTTATATGATACGTTAAGTTGACGTCATTAGTATAGTTTTTGTTTTCTCATAGGATAAGAAAAACAGTCATTTATTTTATCTTCTATAGCAGGTCCGTTTCCACCCTAACTCTAAGCAATGAGTACATTTTCCATCCACTATACTGGAACCCATTTTTTCAGGGATCTTTATGAAATGGATTATTGGGTTGGATTAGGTAAAACCCAAGAGAAAAGTACTTTAGACTGTCCCCTAATACTTTGACACATTTTCTTTGGAAAAAAAAAATATTGTACACACTATAGCATCTAAGTATACGTGAATCTCAAAAAAATACACATACACTTAGGCACATTCTCTATTTATATGCACATTTTAAGGTGTACATATCTTAGATATAAATTCAATACTTTATACCCACACTTTAGGTACACAATTTTAATGTCACATAAGTACCCTAATCTAAATATATTCCAAAAAGTTCTCAATCAAAGCTTGATTTTTATTATTTCTAATTTTTTAAAAATATTTATTTAATGAGTAATACTAGTTGTACCTAGTGTTTTAAAAACCGAACCGAACCGGCCGGTTTGAACAGGTTCAATCGGAACCGGGACTTTAAACGGTTGCTCAAAGACCCGGAAATATCAGAAAACCGGTTGACAGGCCGGTTTTGAGCAGTTCAACTGCTGAATCGGAAATTGGACCGGACCGGTTGAACCGTTTTTCTTACCTTTTTAGTATTTTAATAGTTTTCTGTATTTTTAATCTTATTTTTTATATATATAAATCTTATTATGTATTTTTTAATTAGAAAAAACTTATACCGGTTGAACCCGATTGATCCGAATGAACCCGATTAATCCGGTTGAACCTGAATCGGAGGCTCTACCGGTTCGATCACCGGTTCGGTTTTTAAAACATTGGTTGTACCCCTATGATGTAATACTTATCGGATGTACCAGCCCATCAGAAACAGTTAAAAAGATTAAAAAATATATTTTTTATAAAATCTTAAATTCTAAAGGATAAACCCTAGACAGCTGAATTTTTGACTGGTTGGTATATCCAATAGGTATTACGCGTAGGTGCAGCTAGTATTTAAAAAAAAAAATATAGAAAAAATTAGTGTATTAATATTTTTTATTTAAAAAAAAAGCTCTTGGATCTGACACACTATTCCAAGCAATGCTAAAGACACACAACACCAAGTACTTTCTGGGCCTCACCTAGCACTAAATGGATTCAATTTGGGCCCTTGATATGGCTACTGAACAGAGGGATTGGATCACGGCTCAAACTTCTTTGTTGGTCCTTTGCGGGCTCTGGCTTCGGCTTCATCTCTGTCAAGTCCGGACCACTTTGGAGAGAGACTCCCTCTGTCCCTCTGTCCCTCTGCTCGCGAGATCCGCTTCGTATCTTTATTCTTTCCCCTCTTCTCACGAAATGGAAGCAGAGGGGTTCTAGCTTTCAATGAACCAAACCTTCTGGCAAATTGCAGAACCAGAAGTTCCCCCCACTGCTTCAGCGTCATCAGTTCGACGAATCTGCCCCGGGAGGCGAGAAAGAGAGTTACTGCAGCATCGTAAGTACTTCCTTCTCGATCTCTAATTGTTGAACTCGATTTTCTGCAATTCACTGTAATCTTATCAAGTCCTGTATCGATCGATTTGAGGAAGTCGGCTGAACTGAGAACGATTCCCCAAATCATTTCTTTATCGAATGATTGATTCCCGCCTGTCGTCGTCCTCCTCGGTTGTTCTGGTCAATGACGATTTGATGAAATTCGAAGACGAATGTCTGACGTTATTGGAGTAGATGAACGGCCGGGATTCTTCGTCCGACGAAATTGGACGTCCAGGATGAGCGCATGGGCCATATCGCGTATCGACCGTCCGATCGTCATACGCCTGCTCGGGCCTTCTCCTTCGGCCCGTTTCCAACTGTTTTTAAAGTTCGAACCCAACCGTCAAAACAACCATCTAAAAACAAGGAAACGCGCCTAGATGCTAATGTTAGAATTTAAATTATGAGACTCATGTTAGAACCCTCTGTCATCTTATAAGAGCAGTTCTCATGTGCGTCTCATTTTGAGAGTGCATTTCTTTATTTGTGTCCTGCCTTCGAAGTCGTTTCTCTTTTCCTGCATTCGTTTCTTACGAGGAAGGATTCAAACAGGCGGGGGAGCGTCGTCGCCATCGGAGGTGCATCACCGTGCAGAATCGGAAGAAGTAAAATAGGGGAGGGAAATCCAAAGTTTGGGGTTCCATTTCTGTATTAAAAAAAAAGAAATCGTCGCGAGGGATGGATTCAGATCCGAAGAACTCCGAGTCGAACAAAAAGACAGGCGAGGAGCAGCACTCTGATTACGCGCCCTATCCGAAACTCGATCCGAAAGACGTTGCTCCGGTGCAGGAGGACTTCAAGGACGTCGCTATCGGATCGTCTCAGTCGGAGCCCCCACAGGACCCGTCACCACCGGCGACTGCACCGCAGAAAACTGTGAGATGGAGCCCTGATTTGGGGTCGGGAGCTCCGCCTGCCCCTGCTGCCACCACTCTGCCTCGCGACTCAAATCCATACGTTTCGGCGTCGCCGGCACCGGCATCCTCTTCAGCTCTCGATACTGCAAAGAGTAAGTTTTTTTTTTTTTTTTTTCTTGTTGTGTTGATTATTGGATTGAAATTTGTGACGTTTCCTGATTTATTATTCTCGGGTTGGGGTTTTTGAGAATTTTGTTAGATTTAGTGGGTCTCTGTTGATGTCGTCCATCTTATTTTAAGCTTCCTTCTGTTGGAGGAAGGACGAACCATTTCGAGTTGAATATCGATATCTTCTTCTCGTTTCTTTCTTTTAGCAGCCGGAGAAAACCTGATGAGATGATACATGGGTCATTTGGCGTCTTTCGTCATATTTTGCTTATGTTGTTTTGGAATTTTATTATTGGAAATGAGAGCTGATTTTCAAATTTGAGCTTTCACCTTTTTGTTTATGTCAATTAAAATTGTTGATGCAATTAAAACGCAGGACTTTTCTTCTGGCCCTTCCAAATAATCTATTTGATTGATTAATTATCCATTGTTATTAGATACTATGGAAAGTGTTAAGGATGTGCTTGGTAGATGGGGAAGGAAAGTGGGAGAAGCGAGCAAGAAAGCAGAGGATCTTGCTGGAAATGTTTGGCAACACTGTAAGTAGCTAAATTTCATATCCTATTTACAATTCTATTTTAGTATATGAGTATTTATGCTTTCCGCTGAAGAAATAAGAACCTCATTCAAATGATATTTGTGATATTTACGCTGATGGATTGCCTACTTCTTTTTATTTACTCTGGAAAAGGGTCAAAACCCCCCTTAGAAATGCCACCAAAACTTTGATAATTTTTTCATCGGAAGATTAATAAGTGTATTTGACTCATAAAATGGCACTAGTTTGGTTGAGAACTACCCTTAGTTCACTGCTTCACTTTTCTTCTTCATCACTGTCCAACCTGGACCTGTTGCAGTTCATGAAAAATATATTTTCTTTCCTACATTATAAATGTGGAGATCTGTACTTGAACATAGGAATTGGAGTAAATAAATTCTGCATCATAGATGGGATATCTGCTCTGATCAGTTTGGCCTTGAGCCAACAAGTGAATGAGCAAAATCCCACCCTATTTGGCCTCAACGTCGCATCTGTAGTATCCCCTTCACTGTGGCCTCAATTGGATGCACTTCTGGTTCTCTTATAAGCTATCATCTTAGCATTTCTTCACTAGAAGCCTAGAGAAATCCCTTGAATTTTGTTCTTGAGAAGTTGGAGTGTGTTTAACCACTTGGAAAGGGTGATTAACATTAAAGGGGGTCCTTAACACCGCTGAAACCGTGGTTTGATGGAATATAGTCCTACTATTTATCCTTTTCAGCAATGCAAAGGCAATTGAAAATTGATGTATAATTTCCTTTGGAGAGGGTCTACTCATGGATCAAATACCACTTGGTGAAGCGGTCTGAAGTCTTGCCAGCTAATGGTGTTTAGAATTCTTTTGTCACATCAGAGGTGTTCGTTTAATGGAGATACTGTTGGCATCTCTCCAGTCTGGGAGAGGATCAGCCTTTGAGCTTCCCTGTTAACATGTACATGGTTAATGCTACTCACCTTACGGTGGATGTTACCGAATTTTTCTCATAAAAATTGTCCCATTAGAGAGACAAAGAAATCACCTCTCTAAAAGCGATGTTGATGCCTTGACATCTCTCCCTTGCCATTTTGTTTGAGGATAATAGGGATTTTCATCTTGATATGGCTCCTCTCCCCATGCAGCACCTTACCTTTGCAGGGGTAAGCAGACACCACCTTCTGATGTCTGGTGCCTCCTACTAAAGGCGTCATGAAGATGGCTCTTTGTTTTGGTAACCTAGTGGTTTCTTTGAACGGAGGGACTCTCAGCAATTTTCCTTGGGGATACTGGATACTTATTATGGTTGTTTGGGCACATCTGATTCCATCTTGTTTGATTTGATTGTGCTTCGTCATGGCGGGTAATTTTCCACAGCCATTTCATTGTCGTTTCCATATTGAAGGTGAGTCCAAGTGTGTCACTGCATGGTGTACTGGTTAGCAGGTTCCACTCTGGTGACATTACATGCTTCCATGAAATTCAGGACTTATCTTCTGTAGTCGTTTATTGGTGTCATTTATCTAGCTTGGCTGATGGGCTTACTGACTTATTAGGAAGAGGGGGTTCCCATCCAATTTCTTGTTGTAAGGTGACCCCCTTGATTTTGGTCTTTCGGCTTGTAATAAATCTCGTGTCTTCTTAAATAAAAAAAGGCGTCTATATGCTCCAGAATATTTTTAGTTCATCACTATGTTTGCAGTACTTGAGGATGCCAACTGTGTTTTGGTTTTGATGCAAGTGTTGGAGGAGGTGTGTCAATTTTTTTGAGTCAATTGCTGATTCCATGGTTAATGACACGATTAACCACAACACGAACTGATTTAGGTTCATTTAATTTATTTTACATGCCTAATTGAGCTTGTTATGTAGTGAAATGGAGTTATAGGGAAACAATTTTGATTTATGATCTCTATGTAATTTACTCTGAAATATATTTTTGTTTCTTCTATATTCCCTACAACGTGTATATGTTGCTATTTGATCTTTTTCGCCTATAATCTTATTCAGATAAAATAAATTTCGCAGGTGAAGATCAGCAGGCAATTTCAAGCCTTTTGGTCTCTTACCCTTAGCTTGCCAATTGAAATAATGAGCTCAAACCATTACATGTTTTTGCCTCAGTGGATATGGGAAGATTACGGTTCTTTTATCTCCATTCTCCACTGCTTGATAACCCCTTTTTGTGTAGTCTAATCATAGTTATCTACAAACTCTTTTTGCTGTGAAAGTCATTTTCTAAAGAATGAGCCTTTCCCAAGTTATGTAGGATATTGGTCGAAAATGTTTGTACACACAGCAAACATGGGTGCGTGCACACACATGCGCATGTATGCAGTACACACACGTTTTAAAAACAACAAATTAAGATCACAAGTTCAAGTTAAGTTGTTTGTTTATGTTATCAACTATCTAATGTAACTTGAGTGGTATTATCAATCAGAAATTCATCCTTATTAAATCACCTTTAGTATAATCTGGAGTGTTTATATGTTCTTGGTAATTTCTTGTTTGTTTACTTAATGTTTGATAAGCTTTCTTTGGTGTTTTCTATTTATTACGGTTTAATTAGTTCATAGAAATTTACACCTTTCTCCTTCTGCTTCTTATTTTCTTCTCCATTTTCCATTTCCTATATTGGTTTCTATGGTCCTATTTGCTTTTTTGTGGCTCTTTATCTTTGCCTTGTGTTGCCATTGGTTGTGGTTGAGTACGATGTTAAATTGTAAAAGCCGAAACAGCACTATACATTGAGCCTATAACCGGAAATCGTGTTCTTATGATGGAGGAGAGCTGAACTCTTGAAAAACAGCTGTTTATTATCGACTTCTCATCTCCTTTTTGCAGTGTGTGCTTAACATGAAGAATGTTAAAATTTCTTTAGCATCATATGCTATTCATATTCTCTGTTATTGAATCAAATGCACTTTGCGCTGCTGCAACATTTGTTTGTTGTAGTTGACATTTTTTAGTACATCACCACCAGAGTAACCACGAAACAGAAGGGGTTAAAAGTCTTGTCTCAAATTTATGTAAGACTAGAGGTGCAAAAATTCTTTAGCATCTTATGGTTTTCATATTCTCTTTCTTGAAACTTTCTTGTACCAGTAGATTCCTCAAGCTTCTCGTTTTTTGCCTGCATTATATACATGCATTTAAAATTTTGCGATTAGCTATTCAGCTATAAATATGATATTCAACCATGTGTAAAATAGCATTGAGGTGTAGTTCCATTTTGGTTCCTTCCCTTGCTTCTTGGTCTCATTGCAAGAAGATAAAACTGTTCGGTTCTTGAGAGCTCTGGTGCTTACAAAGTAAATACTGCTAGGAAGTTATTCTCTGTTTGTCTCTGCCACTTGTTTTACAACCTCAATTCATTTCATTGTATGACCTCATGCTTTTTGGATGATTTGGCCTTTTCTTAAATGTGCATTGATCTTGATGGATTTTCATGATATCAGTGAAGACAGCCCCAAGTGTTACTGATGCTGCCATGGGAAGGATTGCTCAGGGAACAAAAGTGCTAGCTGAAGGAGGCTATGAGAAGATCTTTCAGCAAACATTTGAGACAGTTCCTGATGAAAAACTGTTGCAGTCGTATGCTTGCTACTTATCTACATCCGCAGGCCCTGTCATGGGAATTATGTATTTGTCCACTGCAAAGCTTGCTTTCTGCAGTGACAATCCTTTGTCATATAAAGTTGGGGATCGTACTGAATGGAGTTACTATAAGGTATTTATCTTTAACATACACTTTTTTTTTTTTTTTGAATTTTTATGTACTTTTTTTCCGAGCTTATAATTAGATAAAAGGCATGTAGTCTGTGATGTTATCTTGACTGGGCTGCTTTGAAATACCATGGTGGTTAAAAAATGAGATAGTAGTGCCTGGAGATATGTTGTCTTTGATCTTGCTTTTCTCTTTGTTGCAAAATTTGAAATGTGGTGAAAGTTTTGCAAGTTTTGAAAAAGTACTTCCAAAATTTGAAATGTGCTTTACGACCTCCTGTGATTCTATATCAAGATTGAAGTTGATTCTCTTCCAAAATGACTAGCCACTTAGGTGGCCCTGTTAGTCAACCTTGCAACTCATTAACTTCTCTTTTATTTATTTATTTTGAAGAGGTTGGTCTGGTGATTTCATTCAGAAGTAATACTGATTGTTTAGATTACAGATTTTCTGGGATTTGGGGTTCCCTCACTTCTATTTGTGAAAGGGAAACTCCTTCCCTAGCTAAGCTATCAGCAGAAGAGTTAGCTGATCTTGGAATGTGCTTCCATTGGTACTTTAGTATACTTCCTAGGTGCCAGATTTCTCTGAAGTAGATTACTTCTCTATGGTGGGTCGGTAGTTTTGTGGCACCAGTTTATCACATTTAAACAATCCCCTTCAATCTCCAATGTCCCCTCCAGATTTTCTGCAAAGATCTTCATTCCTTGTAGCATGGCAGCAATTTCAACCTCTTCCGAGTCTGTGTTTGGTAGTGGTCTAGCATAGGATAGTATGGTCAGCCCCTCGTGGTTTCTAAAGATCCCCCCAAAACCTGCAGGTCCAGGATTTCCTTGTGAGGATCCATCAACATTTAACTTGATAGAGCCAGTTGGGGGTGGAGTCCAGATTGCTACTATGAGTGTTTCTGGTGTAGTATGCAGTCTGGCAATATTAGACTATGCCGATCTGAGGTTGATGCCTGGGAGCTCTTGGATCTCTGATGTGGAGTTTAGCCAGTATGTTAGGCTACTAAAGATAATTTGAATGAGATATTCACATTCAGTAGATATCTTCTTGAATATCCTTTTATTCCTCTCATCCCAAAGTTTCCATGGGACGAAAATGATGCATGCTCCAAGCATGGTTTTACCTCTTTTAGGTAATGTGCTGGTTTTCCATAGTTCAATGTAGGATGGCAAGTCGAGAACTGGGTGTGCCTGTATCTGAAATAGGTTCCAGAAGTAGGACCATATTCTTTGCACATAATTGCATTGCACTAAAATATGGTCAATTGTTTCTGTACTGTTTTCACAGAGGGGACACATCATCGAGGGTAGAGACATGCCTCTCCTTGTAAGCTGCTCCTTGGTGAGAAGCTTTTGATGTAGAGCAGTCCACATGAAAAACTTGGCTTTTGGGGGGGCTGAAAGTTTCCATGCTGTGGCTGCTAGGTGTGGTTGCCCATGGGTGTGATGGGATAATTCCAAGTAGGTTTCTTTTACCATGAAGTTGCTAGTCGGGCTAGGCTCCCAGATTAGCCTATCCTTTATGTGCTGGTAAAAAAAAATGCTTGCCTAACAAGGAGTCTAGCTGGCTCAATTCTATTGCCTCCACATCTCTTAATTCCCTTTGAAGAATGTAGACCAGTCAAATCCATTTTTTGTTTGTGTTGCAGGAGTCCTTGCACTGTCATTGTTGGTGCATTAGTGACCCTATACAACCTTGAAAAGGTTGACATGAGGGGTCTATCACTTATCCATGTGTCAGCCCATAGCTCTGTCCTATCCCCTCTTCCTGGGAGATATCTTATGTGAGATCTAAATACTACCCATTGCTTGTGTAAGGATTTCCAAATGGGAGATAATTGGTTTGATGGGTGCCACCCTAGGATCCAATCAGACTCATGTACTCCGAGTTTAGCATGAACAAGGAGTGTCCATGCCGGTGGGTCTGGTTGGTTAAGTCTCCAGCACCATTTCAACATTAGTGCTTGGTTAAATGTTTTTATACTTCTCATGCCCAACCTACCCATTATTTTTTGGTTTACAAGCCTCTTCCCACTTCACCAAGTGATGCTTAAAGTTATTTTCTGACCCTCTCCATAAGAAACTGCGCATGATCTTTTCCATCTCATTGGCCACTCCCACTGGACATTGAATGAAAGAAAGCATGTATGTCGGAATGCCATATAAGCATGACTGCAGCAATACTAATCTTCCAGCCTTAGATAAATGTCTTCCCTTCCACATTGCCAACCTGCTGCGTAGTTTTTCCAGGACTGGGTCCCATAATTCTTTTTTTTTCTCTCTGTAAATACTAGTAGCCCCAGATGGACGAGTGGGAGGGTTCCAATGGAGCAACCCAGTGCTTCTGGAGAATCAGTCAGCAATTCATGAGGTACATTTATACCTATCAGTGCCGACTTTGACCAATTAATTCTCTGCCCCGTGGCCATTAGGTCCAATCCCGTTTTAAGTCTCTTTATTTGATCTAGAGACCCCTCACAAAAAATCACCATGTCGTCAGCAAACTGGACAATTGGTGTGATTTGGGTGTTTACTTCATTAAAGGCATCAGTGAGCCATTTTACTTCCAACAGTTTCCTGAAGTATGATGTCATTCCTTCCCCTATGATGTTGAACAGCAGAGGAGAGAGGGGATCCCCTTGCCTTAATCCTCTAGTTCCCTTAAAGTTTCCGAACAGTCCCCCATTAATGGATATAGAGAATTTAGCTGAGGATATACAAGAATATACTTATCTTCTCCATTTAATGCTGAAGCCCATGACCTTCATGATTAAATCAAGGTCTTTCCAATTGACTCGATCGAAGGCTTTTTCAAGGTCTAGCTTGAATAAGAATTTTGGTTTTTCTTGTTTTGCAAAGAGATCAACCGCCTCATGAACTAGCATGGCTGAAACCAGAATTTGTCTTTCTTTTATAAATGCACATTGCTCTTTGCTTATCAATCTAGGCAACACTGATTTGAGTCTTGTAGCTAGAACTCTAGAGATTATCTTATAGATCCCGGATACCAAGCTAATTGGTCTATAATCCTTAATTGCGATTGTAGAAGCTCCAATGGAATTCTTTGTTATTCCATTGTCATGGAAGCCCTCAAATAATTTTAAGAAATCCTCTTTCATGAAATGCCACGCCTCCCTGAAGAATTCACCATTGAAACCATCAGGGCCAGGGGCTTTGTCCTTTGGTATTTGTAGTACTGCTTTCTTAATTTCCTTTTCCGAGAATGGGGCATCCAGAGAGCAAACTTGTGCATTGGATAATTTCTTAAAAAGGAGATCAGCAATGCATGGCCTAGTGTTTGGGTCCTCAGTATATAGTTCCATGGAGAATCTATCTATTCCTTGTGTTATTCCATCTCTAGCTAAGACTGATTCTCTATTGATTGTCAATGTATGAATTCTGTTAATCCTCCTTCTCTTTGATGCAATGGCATGAAAGAAAGAGGAATTTGTGTCTCTTTCTTTGAGCCATTTGTATTGGGCTCTTTGCATCCAATACACTCTTTCATGGTGGTTTATTTTCCTTAATTGATTGGCTGAATCTCTCCTATCCTTAATTTCCTCAGCCGTTAAGTTTCTGTGTTCCTCTAGATGGTCAATGCCATCAATTTGGATCTGCAACAGTTGCTTTTGTGCTTCATCAACTGCCTTTTTCAGTCTGGCCCATACTATGATTTTGCTTTTCAATGACTTCAGTTTTGAGTGTACAATCTTCGAGTCATCCTCATTTAGTTCATTTATCACACTGTTGTTTCTCCACAATGTGGCTATGTTTGTTTTAAAATCCTTGTCTTCAAACCATTTGTTCTCAATTCTAAAAGGTTTCTTCCCCCATTGGTTGAGGCTCGTATCCAGTAGGATAGGGCAATGGTCCGGATACTACCTTACCAATAACTTGTCCAGTGGCATCTCTGTAATTTTCCAGCCAATCAGGAGTGGCTAGAATTCGGTCTATTTTTGACATTATTGGCTGCTGTTGGGAGTTGCTCCATGTGAACAATTTTCCTGATGTGGGTATTTCAAGTCATTGAATTTTCTCATGGTGGAGGTTAATGTTCTAGCTAGGGGTTTTTCTCATTTTGAAACCTTATTGCATTAAAATCTCCCATTAATAACCATGGCCCAGTCCATCTATTAATTAGATCACTTAGCTCCTCCCAAAAGTGTTCTTTGCTGTGATATGAGCATGGACCATAAATTCCTCCAATATTCCAGGTTTGGTTTAGAGCTTTATCCTTTAATTTCATTCCCAAACAGTAAGCTCCCTTTTTAGAATCAAGAAATTCATACCATAAAGGATCCCATATCATTAAAATTCCTCCGGACGTACCCAGAGCTTCTACAGCTGTCCATGGTGGACTATTAAATGGGGACACAGACATTACAATTTCAGCCGTATGCTCGGCTACTTTGGTTTCTTGCAAAATTACAAAATTTGCCCTATTCCGAACTAAGACTTCCCTATTGAGGCATTTTTTCTGGGGATTGCCCAAACCCCTTACATTCTAAGATAGGACCTTCATCAACGTCTGCCTCTTCCTCGCACTCCTCTGCTATTGGCTCTTCCTCTACCTCCCCTGCCTCTCTGTCTCGGTGGTAGGAGAATTCGGCTAGCCTTGCCTGGCGTACCTCTTCCAGGAATTGTGCGAGGTAAAGGATAGCTGCATAATCTTCATTTGCGAGCCTATCCTCTCTTTTTTCCACCGTTTCCGCCCAGTTATGCACAACCGAGTCATGATACCTTGAGTTGGGTGCCTGAAGTCATTGGGGCGACGAGTTTGCACCCTCGTTTGGTTCCTGTGGATATGCACAAGTGCCCTACTGTGACCCCATTCGTCTTGGTCTTCCTCATCGTCAGACTCTTCATCATAAAAGTCTGGTTGAATGGGGTCATTTTCCTCATCAGGATATTGCGGTGAAATAGGTGGCGAGGGAGGAGGCTGGTCTTGAGGTCCCCAGCGGTGTCTCGCTGATGGTTCCTGCTCTTCTCTTCCAAAGGAGTAAGGCAGGGGATTTCTGTTTCGCCTATGGTAAGTGCGAAGCCGAGAGTGGGAGTGAGGAGGCATGGTGGAATTTAGCGAGGGATTATTTCTGGGCGGGAGAGGCGAAAGGAATTCTGTGTTTTCAGGGGAAAACACAGGATTGTTATATAGGTTTTGGGGCTGTAGTTGTCCTCCTTCGTCCATCCGTCTGTGTCTGCTGTGTTCGTGTTCACCCGGTGGACCCCTTGGTATTGTAGGGGTCTCAAGTAAGGCTAGTAGAGCAAACCTATTCCCTGTGTCAATACTAGGTGTAGGATAGACTTCCCTTCCTGGCGTGTGCTGATCACTCTGTCTTCCCCGTTCATTCAGCTGAAATCCATCAAAATTTCTTGCTGAGTTCCCATGCGACTGACATTGCGTGTCGGTCTGGCTGGTCTCAAGGTTTAAATTTAAAATTTGATTTCGGGTTTGGATATGATTCACCTTGACTCGCCATGGTTTGAGTGAGGGCTCCGGTGAGTTGACTTGGTGAGTGTTGAGTCCCTCGCGACTCGCTTCGTCTTCCTCTCCGGTCGCCATATCAGCTGTCCATCCAATCTCCGGCGACCCTATTAGGTGGAAGCTTTTGCTTCCAATCTTTAGTGTTCGCATTCCGCCTGTTTGACCTTCCTTCTGAAAGAGCATTTTTGCTCTTGCGTATCCCAAGGCTTTTTTTTATTTCGATTCCTCATCGAGCTTCACCACTTCTCCAAAGCTTCGGAAAAGTCTTTAGGTTTTCTTCATTCCATATTTCTACAGGTATTCCTTAAACTCTCAACCAGTATCCCTTTGCCATTAACTCTTTTTCCTTACTCCATGGTCGCGTTGAAGACCATTGAAGTGTGGTACACTTGTCGATCGCCCTGCGGAGCGCTTCTGCTTCCTCATCACCTCTTGTGTGCCCAGTTTCGAGAGCATCGACACTTCCTCCTTTCTGCAGTGCTCTACTTATCCAGTTCAATATTTCATCTTCTATATGTTCGAAGGAGAGTTGCAGCACCATTGCATCTCTCAAGTTCCTTTCTCCCTCTTCCCAGATCGTTTTTGGGAATTCAATATCTTCCGGGGTGGGCTTCCTGTTCCTAACGGCTTCTTCTGATTCATCCGCCGGTTTATTCTGGGATGGGGAGATCATCTCTCCTATCGCATCTACTAAAAATTTCCATTGGAAGCCCTTTCCAGCTTTGAAAGGTATGTGAAGCCTCACTAGCGTCTTCTCCTCCCTCAGGTGTACGATTCTGGCTAGTTTTCTTTCTCCTTCAGAGACACCGAAAGTGAAGGTGTCACAATCTTTTGTTATTGTCTTCTTCTCTCCACTTATCGGGATCATGGAGGAGAGGATTCTCCAACATTCCTGGATGGTTGGTGGTGGGAATCGAATGAAAGACTTCTTGTCTCCTCTCGAAACGGTAAGCTTGATACTCTTGATTCTTCCGTTTCCCCTTTCTCCATCCATTCATCTGCTTGGATTGTTGATTCATTAAAGCGGAAGATTCTGGATTTGAGGGGCTCTTTAAATCTCTTTCTTCTTCCAGTGACAATCGTCCACTCCTCATCTTCATTTCGGACTTCTTCTTTCTCAATTCCATGTTCTCTTCCATGTTCTCTGTCGGTTCCCTGCAGCGACCTCGGATCATTGCCCTCGGGTCTCCGTTGCTCCTCACTCATCTCATCTCTCCCTCCACATACAAGAGTTTTTTCTCCTCCCTCAAAGAAAGTACAGTTTTACTCATTAACTTCTCTTAACAATCAATTCCTACCCAAAAGATTTCTTATTCCTTTTATTGTTTTTATTGCATATGAAAAACTGGAACTTCGGGAGAAATTTCGTTCTATGATAAAAAACTTACCAGGGAAAGGGGATAAGATTGAATTCTGGCAGGATACTTGGTTAGCTGAGAGACCACTGAAACATGATTATCCTAGACTATTCAGAATATCGAACCTACCACAAGGAACAATTCAGGATATATTAAGAGTAAGACATGACAAAAACCTCGATTGGAGTTGTCACTTCCGGAGAGAATTACAAGATGATGAGCTATACAACTTGTCCAGCTCGATTAACTCACCTCAAAGTACTGCTTTGAAGCACATTGTGGAGATAGTTAATCTGGAACCAAGCTCAAGTGTAGAATACTCAAATTGGCTTACCTGTCAATTGGCCAATTCACATTAACGGAGCAGCACTAAGCAAACTGGGCCTGGAAGCTCTTGGCACCCCCAAAACAAAATTTTTCCTATGGATGGCGCTGCACTAAAGGCTTCTCACAAGGGATAACCTAGGAAGAAGAGGAAACAGGAAACCATGTCCTCATCCAATGCACCTTCACACAACAGATTTGGGCATACCTCTGGTCCCTCTTTGAGATGGACCCACCAGCTGTTCAGGATCTCCAATCCATCATCGAGCACTGTAAAAGCCTCCATTTAACCAAGAAAGGCAAATGTGATGGGAACTTGAATCCCATGGGCATTGTGGGAGGAGAGAAATAAGAGAATTTTCAGAACTACCCAAACATCCTGCAATGCATTGAAGGAGCAGATATTCAACAAAATCCTATACTAACTCTCCACAACAGCTGAATTCATGAGCCTAGATGGTGTTAGTCTTAGAGCCTCGTGGTCAAATATTGCAAAGCTACCCTCACCCCAACTAGCCACTATCATGACAGCATGGACTCCACCACCAGAGGGGGTCCTAAAGCTAATATGGATGGATCTTCAAGAGGAAACCCTGGCCCAGCTTGTGTAGGTGGGGTAATTCGAGTCCATGAGGGAAGAACCATTCTCTCCTTTACTGGGCCACTGCACAATACGGATTCTGCAGAAGCTGAGTCAATGGCAATTCTAAAAAGGCTAAGTCTGTTTGCTGAGAGATTAGAGGGCAATTTAGAGGTAGAAAGTGACTGCTTCAACGTAGTCCATTGGTTTAAGAAACAGTCAGCACCTCCATGGAGGTTTCTTGTCCGCTTCAGGGGAATATGGTCTATAGGAAATAATCTTAGATGTGTATGGAATCATGTTCCAAGAGCAGCTAACTCCCACGCTGATAGCCTAGCAAGGGAAGGGGTTTCTCTCACCCACCTCAAGGTGAGAAAAGCTCCTGCCCCACAACTGTAATCTGTATTACATGAATTATTTATTTATTTTTTTGACGAATGTATTACATGAATTATGATCAATGTAATGAAACCACCTCTTCGAAAAAAAAAAAAGAGGTTTTCTGGTCGATTTTCCATCTAGAGCTTTTCACAATTTTATGCACTTCCATTTATTTTCCAAACAGATACGTGGTTGTTTCATGCATTCTGCAGCCAAGAGGTTGTTTACCAATGCACCTCCCTTGGTCAATGCTTTCTGCCATGTTATCCTTTTCTCTTGTTATGCTGGTTTTGGGTGCAATATTTGTGTATGGTATTACATTTGCTCATTCTCGTCCTTCTCCCTGAAAATTGTTCTTTGGTTGAAATTTCTTGCAAACCTTAAGGGTTATGGTACCAACCTTGAGTTTCTTTTTTATTCTCTTTTTGTTTATTTTCTCCTGTAAACAAATGTCCTTTTGGCTGAAACGTCTTGGGAACCTTAGTGGAAGGATCCAAAAGATTCTCTACCCCCAATTTGTGCATGACTGTACTTAGTGCTTTATGTGTAGGGCATAAGTTTTTGTTGGATGGAAGTGCTATTTTTACTTTTTCATTGTTTGACTTTCTTTTATACCACATAAAACAGATGCTATGACTGTATGGCTCCTAGCTCTCTGTGCCATAAGACTGCATCTCTGCTGGATGCTTGGTTACATATATTATTTCTTTTATTTTAAAAATTCTCCCTCTTTCTTTTCCCCTATTGTCATATTTTTATAATTTTTCTGTCATATATAGACTTGCATGAGACAGATCAGCTGTACTGAATGGCTTGATATGATGTTTTATTCGAAACATATTCTGTTACTATACAGGTTGTGATTCCTTTGCATCAGCTGAGAGCTGTGAACCCTTCTGCAAGCAAAGTTAATCCTGCTGAAAAATACATTCAAGTAATTTCTGTGGACAACCATGAATTTTGGTTCATGGGGTTTGTGTCGTATGATAGTGCTGTGAAAACTTTACAAGAAGTTCAAGCAGCCCGAGGCATCCAATCTGTGTGATCTTGGGCTCCCCCATGGTATCAACTCAATCTCACTAGATATGGTACTCATTGTATCACGTGGCTATTGTGTATCTGAACTGTCCATAGATTCACTGCTTTTATTGGATCAGTGTTTTTTTTTTATAATGGTGAAACTAGTATCTTATCTCGTGAGATTACATTAGTCAATCGATGTAAATGTATTGTCTGCCCTGTTTTCTTTTAGATCACACATTTTTGTAGTTTCAGACATTATTTGTCGGAATTCAATAAGGTTTGATCCTTTTTTATTTATTTTTATTTTTTTATTGCATGAAATGCTTCGAATAAGGTGTGGGTTGAGAGTTATGGCAGGGTTAATTTGTCCAATTTTTGTGATCAGGTGTTTGATGCTTTTTTTTTATGCTTATATGTCGTCTTTGCATCAGAGAGTTCATGTCATGGACTTCTGTTATTATTCTCTAGTTCGCTATTTTGTAATATAGATTCGAACGAGATGCCCTGTAGTAATCTGTGTACTGATTATGTGTTTTGAGATCTCTCAGTCGAGCCAAATTCGTTTATGCAGAAGGTATTAATCTTGTATATTCGTCCGGTACTAATCCTATTGCTTACATCTATTATTCTCTGCATTCTTTCATACAACAGTTGTAGGTTTTAAAGGAATGGCCATGGACCCAAGCAGGGATGAGCCGTACGAGGATGAGGCATGGATAAATTTGAAGAGAGCAACATGTTGGGAGGATGTTGTGGACCACTGTGATCTGTTTTTTCATGAGACAGGAGTCAAACCCGAGTTCATAAGAAGGTTTTATGTTTTCAAATCCCCGTGCCCATTCATGATTTTTGTTAAATTTAAGTAAACCCACCAAATTTATAATTGGACATGGGAGTTTACTTGTAAACGATCGTTCGATGAACAATTGAACAATGTGAGATTCGGGTACCGTGCCTCCTTTGCGTTTGGTCTGTTGTAAACAAGGCCTGGGACCAGTCCCAATTCATCTATTTTAATATTAATAACTAATAATAAGGTTGTGCTTCGTCGAGCTTTTTTTATTTCGTGCTCATACCTGTAACAGTCGCTCCTGGAGCTTTATGATTTTGTCCCCGACGTGACCATTCCGGGAATCCCCTTTTCAGTCTACGCTGTTTAGGACCAGGATTTGGGTGCGCTGAAGACCGAGTGGGGTTAGGTTAACTCTCTCCTCGGCCGGACTCAGACTCAACTTGGAAGAGACTCGTTAAGAATCGGCCAGAGGAAACTCGTCCCTGCTCGGGTTTGAATTAAAGGGGACGACGAGGTTTTGAGAATATTTCAGTCATCCATAAACGTAAGTTTTGGGTTTAAGCATGCCCCGATGTAGTCATTTAGAATAATGTTTTCAAAAAAAACCGGGACACTATGTATCCAAATGCGGATCTTCATAAGAATTTAAGATGTCCGAGACATGGAGTTCATATCCATAGAGTCATTTCTGAAATATCAGAAAATTCACATTCTATAGTTTAGCAAAATTTCATTCGTAGTGAATGAAGAGTCACAATGGGCTTATCACAGATTGAGATTCCATAGCGTTACAGAAATTTTATTCCATGAGAAAACACTCTTTGTAGTGGTCTTGTTTCTTCCGACAAGCTGACCTGCCAACAGAAATTACTAAGGGCACCGTGCTTTGCAAAAATCTCTTGTTCTGGTGTTACTTGACATAGAATGGGAGGACAATGGACCGAAAAGGAGGGTAGGTACCCTTCAACTAACTCCGAAAAGGATTATTTTCTATTCACCCACATGACCAATAATAGATTGTGCTTCAAGGGCAACCAAACTCCATTGCTTCCAAGGTAAGTGTTTTCTCATCTTTCCATTATAACCGCGTTTTTACGAACTCAAAACCCCATTTCCTCCCTCAACTGATGGAGAGATCTTTGGCGCATAAATTTCAACTAAGCCTTCTAAAACCAGACTATAACGGTACTCCCTAAGTTTGAAAAAAACACAACTAGTCCAACAAGAAATGGGTTAATGTCTACATCTTCGTCCAGTGAGCAGGCCCCAAATGAGAAGGGGTGAAGAACATTTAAATTAGAAGACGAGGATCAAAGGGCACAGCAGGTTAAGATAGGAGATGGAGGGTGAGGGCAAGCAGCTGGAAAATCATTTGCCGGGTTTGTCAGTACCTTTGGAAGGTGAATAATTGGCTTCTTTTTGTCATTTACAATGGAGAACTTCCACTGATAGAAAGTCTTTTTGTTGGTTAGCAGGTTTGGCCTGTTTGGATCAAAATTGCGAAAAGCAGAGTGGTCCTCATGAGGTGAACACTTCTCTCCTTTACTCCTTTTTGTCTCCTCTTTTGGTTGCTAGGGAACTAGGCATCCGTTGCAAGGAATCTGGGTTATGTTTGTTTGGCTTGAATTGATTCAGTTCAAGGACTCTATCCTCCATTCCTTCATCTAAACTTTACAATGACTGTTGAATTGTTCTCTGGGTTGGAAAACTTCATTAGAACAACGAAGATGACCAGAGCCCCTGGAGCATGCCATCGACCCTTCATCCTCCTGTCCTCTCGTCTGATGAAGAACGAAAGATCAGAATTGAACTTGAGAGTGAAATAGAAAGGGGTCTTGAAGAGGAGTTAAAACAAGGTATCTGCCATCTTGCGATGCGCTTGCACAGCTTATACAAGCACCAGAAGGAGAGCAGCAGGAAAAACACATTCACTGAGCTCCACATTGCCATTCGAATGGAAGGTGAGTCCTTCATTGAAATGCACGAAACCAAGAGAGGGAACTGTGACAAACTTCGGACGCTTAGTCCTGGGCCTGCTCTCAAGCAGTCCACTGCAAGGAGCTTCAATTGGGCAAAAACTCTTCGATCCAGTTCGAATGGAACGATCATTAACCCAAAAATTTCTGAGATCTCGCGCCAATCTTGGAGAGTAACTGGTTCTAACTGTGCTGCTTCGAATATTAAAAAAGCTGCATCTTACAGAAGGAATATGCATACGTCTCCCAGGAAGGGACATAAGGTCGTTAAGTTGGATATGAGGAAGTAACTAGTAAATAACCATTTCTTGGATTTGCATATGCATGCTGTTGAAATATGTATAAGAAATAAAATAAGCCTGTGTGCTCCTCCTTTGACCCTCTTTAACCATTAGTTTTGTGACTGTATGAGGCTTCTGAACTGTTATGTGAGGTTAAATCATATATATATAATAACTTCTGATTGTTCTTCTGATTCCAATGTAGACCATACTGGTTATTCTCACTGATGGAGACATCTCAATCAATACCAATTCCCATCACCATCGCATCAGCTGTGAACTTTGTGGTCCTTCTTTGACCCATAATTGTATCTTTAGCTACTCATGTAAAACATATAAGAACACTGTAGCAGGAGCCCATGAGTGAAGACTTTTTTATTAGGCAGTAAGATTTTCAGCAGCAGTATTACTAATTAGACGAAGTTAACAACTTAGTTTTTGAATAAACTAAGGCTCGCGCATTGAAGCATGTTCTAGAACTCAAACCATTCTTTCTCTATTAATTTTTTTCCTCCCAACGATCAATAATTAACCCATTTTAAAACTTTGAGAATCTATTTGATGGGTACCTCAAGTGCATAATCATTGTTCTGGAGCTTACGAAATGGTATCATGTTATAATAATTTAAACATAAACAAAGAGTGAAGGCAATTATACAAATGGCATTAGCTTTTCCAAACATGCCATCTTACGTAACGAGCTATCTCCCCCTTAATTTTTTTTTAATCCTCTTTTTGTTCACAAGCTTTGCAAAACCGTAAACTTTTCCATTTCTTTATTTGTTCAATCACAAGATTCAAGTACTGTCGCACTAGTTAAATATTGTTAGGGGAGTCACTACCGATCACTTGTATGGTCAAAGAGTACTCGAAGGAAAAAGAAACATAAAAAACTGCTTAGATACTTGAGATGCAATCCCACACTAAATAATACAAGGATTAGAGCGTAAAGGATGATACTCAAATCCTTTTCGGAATTTGTGCTTACAGAATGACGGGAGAGCTCTCTCTATCCCCTTTCAAGCTACTGTTTTTAAAAATCGTTTTATCTAAAAAGTGGGCAGGGAGTGATTAGAGAATATACTACACATGGTGATTCAATCTCAATTCTTAATTAGTTTTTAAAAGAAAACATCCAGTACATTTAGAGTTTTAATTTGTATGATGTTGAATGGGAACGTTATTTGGCTCAGAAACATGGGAACAGGATAAGGACCTTGGTGCTGGTATTGGATATTATATCATCAGGGGAAATATACGACTAAACTTATATCGTCACCTCACTTTTAGAACCCCCTACAGGTGACTTACCTGTATGCTACCAAAGTGATCTCTTATAACTGAACCTTTAATACGTATATTACATCACATGTTAGTACTTCAAATTAAACTAGCTAGTTTTCTTATGCTACTACAAAATTCATTTTAAGCACTACAAACTAGTTTTCTCATGGAAGATTTAATTTGGAGAAAGAAAGGAGAAGCCAGTTTTTTTAAATTGACCAGGATCCAATTCTCTTGGGGTTGAAGTTCTTTAGGGGATCAGCACACTGAAAAGGGGAAGTGGGGAAGTGGGGAAGTGGGGAAGGTGAAAGGGCACCTTTGCCTTAGAGGACTTGTCCCCCAGACAAGAGAATTGGATCCAATGACTCTGAGTGGGGAAGCAGATAAAGACTAAAGAAGTAAAGTTGTCATCTGTAAGAGCAAAATAAAGTGTCCCTCGGCACATGTAGGACTGTAAAGAGTGAAGACCGTACATGTGGTCTCACTCCCCCGGGTAGGGACCCCCCCTCTCTCTAATATGGTAGAGAAGATATCAAAAAGTAAGCCCCAAATGACTGCTTTTGGTACTAAAAGGTAGGCAAAATGGTACCTTGAGCCCTGATCCGTCCTTTTGATAATGGATCTGTAGCCGTTGGTCCAATGGGTCCCCAGATGATTTGTTTCGTTTTCTTGAACCATAAAGAGATCTGTGCCCTTTTTATTCAACTGTCACTGCACATATCAAAGAACCCACAAAAGCTTGGTAGGGGGCCACCACATTTTAAAGAAATTTGGATGGACTCTTCATCTACGTACTTGGACAAATTAATTATCACCGACGTACAACAGATTTTCAGAAAATGAAAATTCCAATGCATAAATATGGAAGTAAGACATTTTTTTTTTTTATTATACGTATTAAATATGTATTGCAAAAACTAAATAAGTATACCTAAAAAATAAGTTGATTTGGCACTAATCCCATTAACATTAATTTGTAACTATTTGCTCACTGAAATATAGTCTTAGTTTCTATTGCAAGGGGAGAACACAAGTAATACTCAGTTCTAAAATGCAGTTATATTTTAATTATCAATATATAGAGGGTTCTCTCTCAAAACTACTCTAGCTGCACGTTTTCTGCTCTTTAATCTTTTATACTTTGATGTGCTCAAGGTTAAGTGCAGCAGCTGACTGACTGACTGGGTGCTTTTGTAATCTTCTCCCTTGTGACTACTGACACGTCTCAGATGACCTTAAATTTGATTGGTTTATGGCTTTATCATCAATGACTCGGTATTTCTTGTGCTGATTCCAAGAAAAGCATTCGCCCCAAGGGCCAAAGGAATTGCAGCAGGGAGGTGAGAAGTAACAAGCATTTCCTCTGGGCTTATAATTTCTCAAGCTTGCTTCAATTTCGAGAACCCTGCTCCCTATCTGGGTTCATGAAAAACGGTTGTCACTATCTTCTCTGGTTTTCGACTCAGTAACTAGGACCTTTCTGGCATGTGATCACACTGACAGAACACAAACGCAGGAATCCCATCAACTGGACTGCAATTTATTTCCGGCTGCAATATTTTATTCTCAAGTTCTCCACTCAATATCTGCCAGCTGATTGGGTTTCATCAAACTCAGTAGAATCTTATTGAAACTTGTTGCATTACCACCCCTTTGGAAGGAGGGCTTCGATGTATATATATCATCATTTTCCTTTCTTGTGTTTGCTAGTTCTCTTTTCCATGTCTTTTTAGCTTCAACGTCTACCATAGTTAAGTTAGTGTCTTTGGTGTGTGCTTTCGTTGTCCCTGTGGTTCAGAATCATAAGCATTAATTTTGTTTGTTTTGCTTTTTGTAATTTGTTTACAGTTTCCATTGCAGGTTCTGACTGGTATTACTAGGCGTCACACAGCACAGGGCCGCCTACACAAACCAACATTGCTTAAACAGAAGTTTAATGTCAAATTCTGAACGAGCCACGGCTTCCTTGATTCACCCCAAGTGACGCCTCCCATGAAGGCATTCACGGAAATTTATGCAAGCACGAACTGCATAAAAATAGATACAAAACTCCTGCTTAATTGTCTCGACGACTAATTTTTAAGTAACAAAATATCGACAACCTCCTTACTCAAATCCTTTTGACTGATCTCCAGAAATCCCAGATGCTTCTAATAATCTAATATGCTCTACCCAGTTCTCTGATCGGAGGAGGTCCACGATCTGCTGGAGAATGATCAGCAACAACAGAAAAAAAAAAAAAAAAAATCAGCTTCTTCCCACGAAAACTTGTACTCGAGGCTAATGAAGACATTCACCGAATCAATTTGGCAATATATAAATATATATATATATAAAACACCAAAGAGAAAAAGAATAAGAAATTAGTCCTCGGATTCGGTTTAGGAGATTGACATGAAGCTTATTTATGATTTTTTAATTAGGTTCTATTCGTAAGTATTGAAAATAATATATTAATTATTTAAATTTAGGATATAACGAACCGTTTGTTAGAGAAGATAAATCTCAAGAAAATTCTACACGTGTTGAGCAAATCACAACGTGATTAATTCATATATAGCTAGTTACCTTACTCAATTGTAATTAGGCGTAAATCGGTATTCTTATTTGTTAAGTTTCTGAATCAGTCTCCTGTTGAGACTTGAACTCTCTCTTAGCTATAACTATATTTACTCGTGTAATATTTGAGGAATTCAATAAGAAAATTATCCTCTTACACAGTCTCATCAAGCTTCAGAACTACTTAGAGCCTGACTTTGGTTTGATTGAGTGAAGGTGCTTTATTAATTGGGTTGAAGTTTGGTTAATTTGAGCATGAAATACTTCAATAGAAATAAAGTTTAAGCTAAGCTGAGTCTAAATTAATGGTTCTTGACCTAATTCCTGCCTTTACTTGATTGCAATGACAGAAGAACACTCATAGATGAATTCTCTTATTCTTTTAATTAATTACCTCAGATTACTTTTTGCCAAATGCATTCATACCTACTTATTTCATTAATGTCACAATTTTCTTTTCCTTCTCCGGTTTTTTTTATACAAAAAGCCTGAAATGCTTTAGAAAATTCCCACACAGTACTATAAGAGTTTTAGAGTTTAAAGAGGTCGATCTACTAGCTAGCTAGGTGGTGATCATAGTACAAATTTGAAACTCTTGAACGTGAAGTCTACTACAAATTCTTAAAGCCTCTCCTAACAATAATGTGGTAGCTAGCTAGACTCCAAAGTAGGAATAAAAGGACATCTTGTTTTATCTTGCTCATCAAGTTGGTAACATTCTCTTAAAATATGATGATAGTTAAGAAAAATAACTGAAGATGTTATATTGAGGACAAAAAATAACTGAACATGTTATTAAAGAGCAAATAACTGTACATGCATGTATCTATCAGTGATATTTCTTCTAGAGTTTTTATTTCTTTAAATAGAATATGATCAGATAATGATACTATTTCTATATATAAGTAATGAGGCTAATTTTTCTAAGAAAGAAAATTAGGGTGGAACCAAAGGAGTTTAGACTTTGTGTTTTTTATGGTCATGACTTATGACTCTACAAACCATAGAGCGCAACAAAAACTAATATCGGTACCCATAATTAATGCATGGATTATAGAACTTAAACCTAGGCTGGAGGCTTCTTACATTAATATTTATACCACATGAGGAACAAAGTAAAAGTAATAATATAATCAATAATTAGAAGTATTAAAATCTAGCTAAAAAAATTCATATATACATAGGATGAAAGTGTGGAAGAATTTTCTTGAAGATCTTACTGCAAGATCAGGAATTATGGGTGCAGTACCATGCGGATTTCTCCCATGGCCGGGGATGATTTGATGACATCCTTGAATGGAAAAAAGAAATCCCGGAAATCTTTTTTTCTGTGGAGTAATCAAGCACCATTGCGCTCGTGATCAAAGTCCAAAAGGTGTTAATTGCAGATGAGGAAAAATCCAAAGGTCGGGGAAGAATATCTCCATTCTCATATAAAACTCTGATGGTAGTGGGGAAACCAATACAGTGTGTCAGGCCAAATAAGGCATAGCTCCATTGATGGCTGCCAAAGCGTGGTCCTGATCCCAGGCCTGGACTGTACTATTTAATCTAACAAATCAATACCACTTCCATCTGTCCTCCTGATCAGTACTAGCTAGTACTCCAGCTCCCTACCCCAACCCTTGGTTTCTTTTTATTTCTTAAGTAATTGTCCCTGCAGCTTGTAGTGTAGTGTTATATATACTTCATGTGATGGGTTAATTGTAACTCAGCTCATTTTGTTTTTTATTTATTTGTTTGTTTTTTTGCCCAGATCTAGCTAGTACTGAAGTTGGGAGGATGGAGAAGGCGATGGAGGAAGGGGAAGGGGAAGAGGAATAGTGCAGAGCTGTTATATAGCTAAGGCAATTATGATGGAGGAGAGTTGAAGAGACAAAGGGGGACACCTTTATCCTAGTGTCTTGAATCTCTTTCTTAAGTGGTAGGAATGCCAGGAGGTGGGTCCACACGCCTTCCTACAACTGTTACAGAAGCATGGAGAAGCCATTTTTAATCAAGTGGCCCTAATTCCACGTATCCCCCATCTCATTATATATAAAGAAGACCCATCATTAATTTTATAATATTTTCTTCTCTCCTTCTTCCCCACTTGGAAGTTTTTATGGGGATCAGGGGAAGAAGAAGACACCTCTTAATTAATTCTCTAGATATATAGATGGAGAATTAATATAATGTTGTAAGAAGAAGAAGAAGAAGAAGCTGCTGCTAATTAAATATGGGTTTGTAACTGTTTCATGAGTAGGTGTTAATTAAGGTGTGTGCATGCATGGAGGTTAATTAATGAAATATTAATTAATGAAATATTAATTAATTAATTAGTTAAGAGGGAGGGATGGAGGAGATGAAAAGATCAAATGGAGGCCGGGGTGTGTGTGTTATATGTTAGGTGGGGAGGAGGAAGGAATGCGGGTCCTCGTTAGAAAGTAAGGATCTCTCTAGTCCCAAAAGGCTGCAAAGAATAGAAATGGAAATCACGGTCGACCCACCCTTTTATCGTCTTGTCACTATCCATCTCCCCTTTTTTTCCCGCAAAAACCTCTCTCTCTCTCTCTCTCTCTCTCTCTCTCTCTCTCTTCCATCTGATCCCTCCCCTTCTCTCTCCCCTTCTCTCTCCCACCTCCGTTACAGTTGACGGACGAGGAGGAAGGAAAGCAACCCAGAAAAATCTATCCAGCTTCGTCTCTCTCTCTCTCTCTGTGTCTGTTCCCCGTTTGTAGGTAGTGGGGAGCAGCAGAGAGTGTGTAAGAGCAGAAGCGTTGCAGGTGGAGATTGAACAGTTGCTGGTTCTGGTTCTTCTGCGGCTGCCGCTTCTGGGTTTGCAGCCTCCCCACCCACCGGCAACTTTATAAGCTGGTGAATGCAGAGTCCTCATCTCCCACCTCCTCCCGCCACAACTCATCCATGCATGTAATTGAATATATAATTTCTCAACCGGCGAGGGACCTCTCTCTCTGCAACGCCCGCCGATCGAGCAGGGAAGGAATATGAATATTTGAGAGAGGCCGCCCGCGTAACTGTGTCTGCGCTTTCCCGCCAGCTGACACACCGCTGACGTACGGCCTCCCTCCGTCGCGTCAGTACCCCCTCTTGCTCCGCTGGCCGCACTCACATGACTCTCTCTCTCTCTCTCTCATTTTTTTCTCTCTCTCATCACCGCCCTTAATATTTCTTTCTTTTTTTTAATTATTCTCCAAGTCCCAATGTTTGTAACGTCTTCCTTCCCTTCCCTTCCTCTTTAATAATATTTTTACCAATATTTAAGGTAAAGTTAATACAAATAAATCCAAGCGTGTGAAATAATCGGGAAATAGAAGAAAGTTTTAGTCACCAAAAAAAATAAAAAATAAATCCATTTTCCCATCTAGAAAAGTCAAGAAAAAAAAAAACCCACCTCCTTTCCTTGTCATCCTCCCGCCTCGTGAGAAGCGACGCCAGAGTCAGCATCCCGTGCGACGCTCATTAGTCGTCTCATCTCTCCGTCTAAAAAACTCCGCACGGATGATGAGGATGAGTCTCTGTAGCTTCTCACTGTATGAAATCTCCGCAGAGGAAGCAGCTCTCCAGTCGTTTCTGTTCAGACCACTGCAGTGTCATCATTCTGTATGGGCCTCCGGACAGAGTACCGTCCATCCGGCCGAAAACAAGGAGGGTTTTATCTTTTCTTTCTTTTTAGGCGTTTTTGTTTTTCGAAAAAAAAAAAAAAATATATATATATATATATATATATATATATATTAGGGATAAAAAGGGGGGGGGAGAAGGGGGAGCGGTTTTTCTTTAAGGGACAGAGATATTAAATGGGGTTTGACGCGTAGGGGGGCGTCACGCATGTCGGAGATTGACGCACGTAGCCAGCAGCCTTAAATGCCGACAATTTATTTTTTTCCGGTGTAATTCCGTGTCGCAGTACCCCCCGCGCTCCACCCTTGTATGGAAATGTTGAAGCAGGACCCTCCCTGTTTCTTTTGACACTCCCAATCTGTCAAGCTTCGAGGGAGAAAATCATTCATTCATTCATCAGGAATCCCCCAAAAAAACCCCGTTCCCCCGTCTCCCTTTTCTTTCTTTCTTTCTTTCTTTCTTTCGTTCCTTCTTTCCAAAAAGGAATAATAAATAATGGGCAACGGAGAATGATGAATCGGAACAAAAACCCCGTTTTCGTCGACTTAATCGGGAATATCTCTCTCTCTCCCCCCCGTCTCTTCAAAACGTCGACGCGACGTGACAACCCTGAAATTTCATTAAAAAATTCCCTTCTGAATTCTTCTGATCAACTCCAAAGAGTTGGTCTTTTTGCTTTTTCCTCTCTCTCTCTCTGTGATTTGGCCTTATTATGGGGAAGGGATCAGGGGAGTGAGCGATATTATTGTAATTAACCTAATTGGGGTTTTTGTAAACTACACTAGTAGTAAAGGCCCGCGTTAATTATAAGACTGACTGACTGTAAGAGAGAGTTGTAAAAAGGGCAAAAGGTAAAGGAGGGGGGGAGAGAGCAGAATTACAGGCTGTAGCCGGTGTGGTTTTTTACAAGGTTAAGAGTGGGGGAGAGGGAGAAGCTTTCGGAAAGTAAGTATATGAGAGGGTTAGAAGAAAACAAGAGCTTTTTGCAGGCGGGCGGGGAATTGATGACCACACTATCGCTCACTCTCTTATCTCATCTCTCTCTCTCTCTCTCTCTCTCTCTCTCTCTCTCTCCCCACACCCCTCTCCAAAATCCAGTGAAATTAGAAACATGGTAAAGAACCCCACTGCCTCCTCTGCCTGTGATTTTTTTCCCTAGCTTCACTCGGATCCGGATGATTATGTAGAGGGGGTTAATTTTCCAAGTGGGTGTGGAGGAGGGAGGGAGGGAGGCGGACAAGGAGGCGGAGGATTTTTTTGATTGGGATCGAGGGTCGGGGAGAGATGGAATTCGACGAGCACGATGAAGGGGACGAGGAGATGGGGCTGCCGCCGGCGTACGACCAACTGGGTAATTCGTCGACGAGTCGACCCAAGCTCGGGGGAGACGTCTCTTCGGCGGCGGCGGCGGCGACTGCGGCGGCTGCGGCGGCGGCGAGTAGGAGGGCGGTTGGGGCCACCGGCGGCGGAGGGGGGAGTAGGTACAGGGAGTGTCTGAAGAACCACGCGGTGAGCATCGGCGGGCACGCCGTGGACGGGTGTGGGGAGTTCATGGCCGCCGGGGAAGAGGGCACCCTCGACGCCCTCAAATGCGCCGCCTGCAATTGTCACCGGAATTTTCACAGGAAGGAAACCGACGGCGAGGTGTACCCCCACCACCAGCCATTCTCCCCTTACTACCGCACCCCAGCCGGGTACCTCCACGTGGCGCCCCACCACCGACCCCCCGCGCTGGCGCTCCCCTCCACCTCCGGCGGCGGCGCCCACAGCCGCGACGACCAGGACGACGTCTCCAATCCCAGCAGCGGAGGCGGAGGCGGAGGAGGCGGGGGACCCTCCGGGAAGAAGAGGTTCCGGACCAAGTTCACGCAGGAGCAGAAGGACAAGATGCTGGCGTTCGCGGAGCGGCTCGGGTGGCGGATTCAGAAGCACGACGAGGCCGCCGTGCAGCAGTTTTGTAACGAGACGTCTGTCAAGCGGCATGTGCTCAAGGTGTGGATGCATAACAACAAGCACACCCTCGGCAAGAAGCCTTAGAAGAAGAACAAGTTGTTTGATCTCAAGTTTCATCCTTTCTTTATAATTGCTTCTTCATAAGTCTCTCTGCCGCCTGCTCCATCACACTCACGCATCTTGCATCCATATCACTGGCCTCCCAAGGACCCTTCTCGGTTGCCTGCTTTCATCGTCGATCTTCAGATCATGATTATCAGAATTCCCGAGGGGATCAAGATTTAGATTTTCGAATCGACCCATTTGATGGGGGAGGCGAATTCGAATCCGTTGAGGCGATATATATTAAACTTGCTAGGTGTAGTCTTCTTCTTTATTCTTCCGCTACCCTTTTAATCTCTCTCTCTCTTTACCTTTTACTTCTTCTGTCTTCTTCTTCTTCTTCCTTTCTTTCAAATGCTGTTTGGATGGATAGCTTCTACCTTCTGCTGCTGCTACTGCTGTTTTCTCTTCTTCTTCTTTCTTTTTTTTTTTTTTTTTTTTGTGCATTATTGTTGATGGGCCATTGCTCATTAACTTTGTTTCATTGGCACTTGAGGATTTTTAGGCTAACTAGATTGCTGCTGCCTTTATATATTACTGTTTTTAAGAGATTATAGGGGTGTAGGGCTTTGTATTTTGGAAGGACAGATGAAATCGAAAAAGAGATGGCTTTGTTCCTCTCTTTCTTTATCAACTTGAGCGACAGTTGCTCCAAGCAAATTCCGAGAAAAGAACCCAAACGTGGATGCCATGCAAGGCTGCTGCATTTCCGTGCAATGTATCAGTCCTTTGATTAAAGAAACTCTCTCAGACCTCACCAGTCTGCGTGCCCCATTTGGACACCAGAGAGAGAGAGAAGATGAGAGAGAGAAATGAGGGGTGCAAATGTATGTAATAACCATGGAGGCAAATGAATGTAAAAATTTCAGTGTCTGTGATGCTCTTCCGGTTTGTCTCTCTCCCTCTCTCTCTCTCTCTCTCTCTCTCTCTCTCTCTCTCTCTCTCTCTCTCTCTCTCTCTCTCTCTCTCTCTCTCTCTCTCTCTCTCTCTCTCTCTCTCTCTCTCTCTCTCTCTCTCTCTCTCTCTCTCTCCCTCTCTCTCTCTCTTCCTCCTCTCGTTCCCTCACTCATCTTCTCCATTGAATGCTTAGTCGTGCTTGAAAACTATACATGCCTGGCCATAGCTGCTGCTTTATGATCTAATGTAGGTCTGCATTTAAATGGTCAGGGGCTAGACTTCTCTAATTTTCAAATCCTTCAATGCCTTACCAGCTCTCGCAAGTGTTGCTGCTAAGACACAGCAAGGTACCTCCTCCACGGGGTTGCATTTAATACTCACATACCATATCCATTAACCCTCATCTCCTCTCTTTCTTCTTCCTTTTAATTTCAGCAAACTTCTTCTGCTTCAAATTCTGGATTAACGTTTTCGGATAAACTTTGCTTCTTCCCTGTTATACATGGAAAAGAAATGTATGGTTTTGAAATTTCAATTGCGTGAAATGATGAGCATACAACAGCATACGCTGGAGTTAGTATCTCATTTAAAAGTTGAGTTACCAGATTCTATTTTAGTTTGTGAAGACAAGACTTTCAGCTCCATCCTCTCTCCCTCAGACTACAGCTGAAGATTATTTCCATAAAAAGGTTTTCTTTCCTGTTTACCAGCAGCTTCCATGGTTGTGAGATCCTTTCTGAAGATTCCCAAAATGGGGAGCAATTTTTGCTGTTTTCGAGATTAATATTGTCGTTTTTAAGAGCGAACTACGAATCCTTAAAGAGGGGAGGATTGGCATTTGTTGAGACATGCAACCTGAGAAGCAAGAAAAATGGAGGAGAGTGACGACTCCATTTCCCGAAAATGGAAGTTGACATCTGTTCTTCGGAGGGGTCTCTTGGGGAAGAAAAGAAAGAAACGCCTCGCACGAGCTGGCGTGCTCCATAATTCAATGGCAGGTTATCAGCTCCCCGTCGTGGTGGCCTTCGTCATCACCTGTTCTTCTGCTCTTCTCAGTCCCTTGTGGTCCCGTCCGCCTGAGCCATTGCTGCACGGGCCAGTACTTTTGCGTGATTTGTCACCACAGTGAACCTTTCGGAAGTTTTCGTGTAAAACCCAGTACTACTCTCCGGTTGCCCCGCCGGCGGCCGGGCTCAGAACTCCTGACTGAGTTCAAACCGCCGGCGGCCGGGTTCAGAACTCCTGACTGAGTTCAAACCGCCGGCGGCCGGGCTCAGAACTCCTGACTGAGTTCAAACCGCCGGCGGCCGGGCTCAGAACTCCTTACAGAGTTCAAACCGCCGGCGGCCGGGCTCAGAACTCCTGACTGAGTTCAAACCGCCGGCGGCCGGGCTCAGAACTCCTTACTGAGTTCAAACCGCCGTCGGCCGGGCTCAGAACTCCTTACTGAGTTCAAACCGCCGGCGGCCGTGCTCAGACCCTACTGATCCCATGCTCACAAGTCAGAACCTCTAAAACTGGTTTTAAACGGTTTTCGTGATCAGACCCAGCGTACTCCATGGGTTCAAGTTCAGCTTTAATCTCAGTCTAATTGATCTCTTCGCCTTACTTCATTCCGCATTTGCAGTAGAATTTTCCCAAAATGAGTAATGACAGCTTGATTATGTTGAGAAGGTGTTGCTTAGAAGCAATAACTGTTACACCTATCTGATCAATGGAACCAGTAACTGTTTCACAAACTCGTGCACTTTATTATTGTCGGTATTGAGAACTAACAGCATTTATTTGCTTCAAAGCTCAAGGATTGCGTAGGTCAAGCGGTCGTTAATGTCATTTAAGTTAGTCACCTTTGAGTTGTCCTTGAAAGATTGTCTGCAAATATTAATAGTAATGTTACTGATCATGGGTAGCAGTAGTTTGCGTTTGGTGGTAGCTTATGTACTAATCAACAGGCTCGTGACGGGGGAGATGAAAATTAATGAAACGCGGTCTTCAAGTACTCTTATGGTCTTCGATTCTTAGTTGAGGAGTGGTGCCACTTCCTTAAGGAAAAAATATACATATTGCGAGGAATAAATGTTTCTAAAACTTTTGAGAATATTTCTAAAACTTTATTGACATTGTTTTTAAAACTTAGCAATAAAAGGTTCATATCACGAACTTGTTTCAGACTTTCCAAGAAGTTTTATGCTTGAGTCTGGAAGAGTAAGAGGAACTTACGAATATTTATTATTTATGACCTACTCAATGAAGTCATATATATATACACATATATATCTGTTGCAAACAATTATAATCTAATCTTACAAGCATTTCAGTACGATAATCTAATTCTGCAATCTGTGAACCTAGTTCTGTAGCAATCATTTCAAGCTTTTTTGAGATTTTAATCAGTAGTACTAGAAAACGTTCACTAATTTTTCTGACGTTTTTCCAATTAATTGTTTTAAATCGACAAAGTAGGAAGTTATTGTCTTACAGAAAAGAATATATGAATTTAGTAAGTGAATCTCTTCTTCTCGGCTCTCTCCTTTCTCTCTCTCTCTAAATCTTTCTCTTGGTTTTCTCTGATGGTTCACTCTTGGTTCTCTCACTATTCTCCCTTAAGGTCTGTCTCTTGGTTCTCTCTATTGGTTCTCTGAAGGTCTCACTCTTAGCTTTCTCTCTCTTGGTCCATCCTCTTTCCGTTCTCACTGATATCTCAGTTCTCTCATGGTTCTCTCTCCCTTGGTTCCTTCTCACTGGGTTCATTTGCTCACTGGGTTCATTTGCTCACTGGGTTCATTTAGTCACTGGGTTCATTTGCTTACTGGGTTCATTTATTCACTGGGTTCATTTGCTCACTGGGTTCATTTGCTCACTGGGTTCATTTGCTCACTGGGTTCATTTGCTCACTGGGTTCATTTGCTCACTGGGTTCATTTACTCACTGGCTTCATTTGCTCACTGGCTTCATTTGCTCACTGGGTTCATTTGCTCACTGGGTTCATTTGCTCACCCTTACCTTCTTTAAAATATTAAATCAAGAACAGCGTTTAGGCTATGCCACTTTCCTCTATATATACTTTATTTTCCCACTATTTCAATCAACCTTCAATAATCTCAACCAGATGATGAATCCCTAAACATCTCATATTGTCCAGCATCTTGTTGTATGTTGTTGTATTGTTTATGTAAAGCGTAATGTTTTTAAATATGGTCTTTATAATCCATCCACAGGTTAGTTTTTCTTTTCTTTTATATTATAATAGTGTGACTCTTGGTGAATTCTTGTTGAGTAATTCACCTTTACCTCTAAGAGTTAAGTTGCATTAATTATTACACTAATTTGAACTTCGATCTCAACACGTTTTCGTATATCATCATGTGTCTCAATTAGCTAACGATTATTAGTAGGTTAATTTAGTCTTTTATGCATGTGGCAATCACATTAAACCCTTAATTAAGAAAAGAAAGAGTGTCAAATTCAGGTGTGATTGCTTTTGTTTTCTTTAGGTTTGATGTCAATTCTTAATTATATTGGTTAACTAGCTTGTATTAAAAAAATTCTCGTGTTATAAACGTGGATCGATCAAACACATGGAGAAACGCCAAAAGGTGAAAGGGATGGGATTCTTTTGGAAAAGGACTTGATACCACTGTCATAAAATCTATGATACAAAACTAAAAAAAAAAATCACTCAACGAGAAGAGGTGATAACTAAGCTTCTCACTAACTGTGACAATTTTTTTTTCTTTTTCTAAAAGATTAGTTAAGGACATGTCCCTGTACATCCACCTCTATTTCTCTTTCCCCATTTCAACCAGTTTTTATTAATACATTTTTTAATGAATGAGTTGATGATTATTGATTGCAGGTTTATTTTAAACTCGTATCTTACACACGTATTTTTTTTTAAAAAAAATGATATCAGTACTTCATGATTTTACTTCGAGTTTTTACATCCTGACGTGGCGGCATAGTTGGGGGTCTAGTTAGGAGAAAATCTAGGGTTTAAAGTTTATCCTTAGAATAGGTTAATAATATTTTATTAAAAAATTAAAATCTAGCAGATTTTATCTCCAAGTTTGTCTCTTACTAAGCTGCAACGTGTCAGGATGTAAAGTCTTGAAAGTACTTATATCACAACTCTTTCTTTTAATGAATGTGATAAAACAATAGAAAGGTAAAATAGCATAAAGTAATTGAAAATGTTTAATGATGTAACAAGTGATTGAAGCTCGACGTTAAGTGTGTTTCTTGACATTTTAATTGTGAAGGAGTTGGTAATTAAAATATTAACCTTCCTCTCATTAAATAAAAGAAAAATAGATATTTTAGAAAACTATTGAGTTGGTTATAAATTGGACCATAGGTAGGGGATAATGAGATATATTTGCTAAATGAATTTCAGAGAATTCCCGTTTCTTGTGTTCAATCATGAAATGAGATTGTGATGGAGTGAGACTGTACAGAGTAATGGATCGGACAATTGACGCCTGACCCGTCTCTTTATAATCGTTCTGTGAAAAATGTGAAAGGGACCCCCCAAAACTCCGGATAGGGCCCAGTTTCCCGTTCATGATGATCAAATAATCTCGTTTTAATTCTGAGCCGGACGATGAGACTGTACGGGCACCACAATCATGGAGGACATGTCACACTTGTAGGCCCCACCTAAGGGGAGATTAACGTGTGGGACCTTGACCCATAATTCTCCTTGCCCGATTTGGGACTGCGAGTGGGCAGAGTGAGAAAGCCTGTGGGCTCTTACCTTCCAAGTGACCAAAACTGCAGGTACGTACCATAGGACACCCCCCCTTACACATACATGAAGTAGGAAAGAAAGAAGTAGGCAACACAGGTGGGGCCGGGGGTGCGAGTACCGCAACCAAATGACAACTCCACAGTGGAATATCTAGGGGAACAGTAGGATTATGCGGTAGGGGGGGTACCTTAGAGAGGGACAGAGGTGGGGTCCCTCGCCGCCTGCCGGATGGGGTAACCGGCGACGGTAAAATGTTGCGACGTTGCTCATGTACTTCTTCTTCCTCTTCTCTCTTCCCTCTGCATTTTCTCTGTTTTTACTCGTCCATATCGCCGGATTCTGACCTCTTTTTCCAGCTTCTCCGGCCATCTCAATTATTTCTTCTGCTTGCTTCGACCCGTATTGGCATTTCCTACCAGGGAAGACCGTATGGCCTGCCTTTCCCTCAATCGAGAAATATGGAAACTGCACTGCAGATTCCACTGCCTCCGCCTGACGCACTCTTCCGTTTCCTAGCTTTCATGTGACCACGCGCAGAGTACTTAGGTCCTTATTGAAGTTCACCCACAGAACAGAATTACGATTTACAAATATGGTTTAAAACCCACCCATCTCAAAAGTCGGGTTTTTATAGAAATGTTGTGGATTGTGATAATGCAAACTTATACCCATCTCTTTTTTTTTAAAAAAAAATTTTTTATTTAAGAGTAATCACCTATCCGATGTACCTGTAAATTTAAGTCCTTAAAAATAAAAAAAAAAAAAAAATATATATATATATATATATATATATATATATTTTATAAAATCCTATTTTCTAGAGGATAAACTTTAGAGATCAATCGTTTAGATTAACAAGTGTTTGAGATAGTTATGTGGGCTAAGTGAAACTAACATTATTCTTTATTTAATTACAAAAACATCACTTAGTGAAGTTTGTGTATAATAATTTATTAAAAATTTTCTCTCAATTTTTGCTACCAAAATGATATCCTTTTTAAAAGATTCTCAAAATGAACAAGGACGAACACATTTGGATAATCGCAAATATTACTGATTTTTGCCACACGCCTTTATGAAAAGTTGATAGAACGACAACTAATTAGAGGCCCATGATATGTCCATCCAAACATCAAAGGGGTCTGACTCATGGGCCATGACTGCTTATCCTTGTTTCATCTTTGTTGATCAATGGAAAATAGTTGCTTTAGTCTTAAGTGAGCTAACGGACTAATTATATTTACACTCAAACGTTCAATTTTTTTTAACTAACTGAGAAAATAACAAATTTATTGAAGTGTATAATGTCTCATGAACCTTTTTGTAATGGAAAATAACATTAGAGATCCATCTTCTTTTGCATGCAGAAGCAATCTTTATCTATGCTTAAGTTTAAGACCCATATTGTTTACTAAATAAAGAAGTTCATTACTGAATAAAATGTCAGAATTAGATTATGAATAACATAGTTCACATTCCCATATTATTGCCTTCAAGTTCGAATATTTTCTTAAGGAGAATTTGCACTAAACCCTATTATATTGTAATACGAAACAAAAATTTGGAATAGGAGAATATGAAAAATATTTGTGCTAAAACATGAAAACAATTTTGGACTAAAGCCTATAACGAAGGAATAACCAAATTTTAATTGAAGGCTATAGTAAGGGAATATGAATTAAAATTTGAATTTAAGGTCATAACTAGGGAATGTGATTGAAAATTTGGGTTGAAGGCTATTGTTAAGGAATTTGAAGAGAAAACTAGATTATTAAGAAGCATTTGAATTGAAAGCTATAATATGGGAATATGAAAAAAAATTTAGGCTGAAGGTTACATAAGTAGTTAAAAAAAAAGTTATACTAGAAGCTAGAGCAAGGGAATGGGAAGAAAAAATTGTGTTGAAAGCTATAGGAGGGGAATTGAAAGAAAATTTTGGACAGAAGGCTATATAAAAGGAAAATGAAGAAAATTTGGTCTGGAAGGGAATGTGAAGAAAAAAAAAAACTAATGTATTGAAGCTATAGTAAGGGAATGTGAAGAAATTAAATAATGGATGCGATGAGAAAAAGGGATCGATGGCTATAGTATATGAAGAAACATATGGACTCATGGCTATTTGGGAGATACAAAGAAATATTTTATTGAAGGTTGTAGTAAAGAAATTTGAAGAAAAATTGGATTGAAAGTTGTAGAAAGAGAATATGAAAACAATCTTGGAGTGAAGGCTATTGCAAGGGCATATGGAGAGAAATTTTGACTGAAGGCTTTATTAAGGGAATATACACAAGTTTTATTGAAGGATATATATAGTTGGGAATTTGAAGAAAATGTTTCACTAAATGCTATAAAAAGGGAATGACGAGAAAAACATGGACAAAATGGCTATAATAAGGGAATATAAAGAAAGATTTGGGAAAAAAACTATCGTAAGAGCATATGAAGAAATATTTGAACTAGAGGTTATAACAAGGGAATATATTAAAAAATTGGATTGACACCCATAGTAAGGGAATTTGAAGACTATTTTTAATTGAATGATTTAGTAAAGAAATATGAAGAAAATATTAGATTTTAAGCTTTAGTAAGGAATTTGGTAGAAAAAAATTTGAAATTGAAGACTATAAAAATGAAATACGAAAAAAAAATTGATTGATGGCTATTGTAAGGATGATGAAGAAAAATTTGGACTGAAGACTATAGTAGGGAATTTTGAATGAAGGCTATAGTAGCGGAATATGAAGTAAACATTGGATTGAAAGGTATCGAACGGGAATATAAAGAAAAAATTGGACTGAATGTTATAGTAGGGGAAAATGAAAATAAATTTGACAGTTGATATAGTGGGGAAATGAACACAAATAATGAGTGAAGGCTATAGAAAGAGAACATGAAAAATAAAAATTGGACAGAATGTACAGTAGATAATATGAAGAAATATTTTGATTGAAGGTTGTAGTAGAAGTAGAAAGAAAATTTTTGCTAAAGACTATAGTGAAAAATTTGAATAACAATTTGGATTGAAAGCTATAGTATAAAATTATGGAAAAAAAATGGAGTGCAGGCCATAGTATGGTATTTTGAAGATAAATTTGTATTAAAGGCTATCGTAAGGGAATGTGAAGAAAACTTAAGAGTGAAAGCTATAAGTAGGGAATATAAAGTAATATTGGAATTGGAGGTTATAGTAAGGGGATAAGAGGAAAAGGTTTGACTAAAAGTTATAGAAAGGGAATGTAAATAAAATTTGGATTTAAAGCTATAGTGAAGGAATATGAGGAAAAATTTGAACTGAATGTTATAGTAGGGGAATATAAAGGAATACTTGGATTGATAACTATAGTATGGAAAATGAAGAAAAGTTTGTATTGAAGGCTGTAGTAGGAGAATTTGAGAAAAAAATGGATTAATAGCTGTAGAATTGGGAATAAGAAACAAAATTGCAAGGAAGGTATAGTAAGACAATACAAAGACAAAAATTTGGTCTGAAAGCAATAGTAAGAGAATATATTAAAGAATTTGTATTGAAGGCTATATAGTATGGGTATATGAAGAAAACTTTAAACATATGGCTTTTGTAAGAAAATATGAGGAAAATTTTGTATTGAAGGCAGAGAATAAGAATAAAAATTGGACTAAAGGCTAAAGTAAGGCAATATGAAGAAATTTTTTAAAATCCCAACTATAGCCTTTAGTCTAGTTTTTCTTGATAATCCCCACTATAGCCATCAATACATTTTTCTTCATATTCCCTTACTATTGTGTTCAGTAAAAATATTCTTCATATGACCTTTCTATAACCATCAATCCAAGATTTTCTTTTTTTCCTTTCTATAGCCTTTAATCCAGTTTTTTTTTCTCATTCCTTTACTGGAGCCTTAAAATCAAATTTTTGATCATGTTCCCTTAGTATAGACTTTAGTCCTATTTTCTGTTCATATTTTCTTACTATAGCCTTCAATTCAAATTTTTATTCACATTCCTATGCTATAACTTTCAATTCAAATATTTCTTTACATACCATTACTAGCCTTCAAACCAATTTTCTTTTTTCATATTCCCATACTAAAGCATCAATCAACACTTTCCTTCATATTTCCTTAATGTAGTCTTTTGTCAAAACATTTCTTCTTATTCCCTTTCTATAGCTTCAAATCAATTTTTTTTTCTTCATATTCTCCAACTATTGCATTTAGTCCAATTTTTTTTTGTTTATATTCCCTTCTTAAAATCTTCACAACAAATTTTTCTTGACACTCTGTCACTGTTGCCATCAATCTAAATTTGTCTTCGTATTAGTTTACTATTGCCTTATATCCAAATGTTACTTCATACGCCCAAACTATATCCTTCGGTTTAAACTTTTTCCACATTTCCTTGGCTATAGCCTTCAGTGCAAATTTTTCTTTACATTCAAGTACTATGGTCATCAAGCCAAAAGTATTCATAATTCCATTACTATTGCTTTCATGGTGATTTTTTTTTCACATTCCCCTATCACTCCTAATTTTTCAAAATATACCCTTACTATGGCCTTTAGTGCAAAGTTTCGTTTCTATTCTCATACTATTGCTTTCAATCCTAATTTTTGTTCATATTCCCCTACTATAGTGTTCAGTCCAAATATTTCCTCATATTCTCTTATTATAGTAATCTATCCTTTTTTTTTTTTATTATATTTTCTTACTAATAGTCTTTAGTCCAAATTTTTCTTCATATTTCCTTTTATAGCCTTACATCCAATTTTTTCTTCAGATTCCCTTCCTATAGCATTTTGTTTAAATTTTTCATTTTACTATTTTTAATATCTTCAGTCCAAAACTTTTCACAAATTTATTCACTATAGCCTGCGGTCCAAATTTTCTTCATTTGCCTTTACTATAGCCATCAATGCAAATTAACTTCTTAATTCCATACTATAGTTTTCAGTCTAAATTTTTCTTCATAACCCCATTTGATAGTGTTCTTTCCAACTTTTTTCTTCATATTTCAGTACTATAGCCTTCACAAAAGATTTTCATCATTTTCCCTTACTATACCCATCGATCCAAATTTCTCTTCATATTCCTTAATTATAGCCTTCAAACCAAATTTTATTCATATTCCTTTATTATAGCCTACAATCCAAATTCTTCTTTGTTTTCGCTTGTTGTAGCCTACCAGGCAAATTTTTCTTATTCCCTTACTATAGCCTTCAATGCAAATTTTTCTTTATATTCCCACAATATTGTTTTGAGTCCAAAATTTCTTTATATTCTCCTACTATCTAGCCTTATGTCAAACTTTTCTTCATATTCCCTCACTATAGAAATCAATCCAATGTTTTCTTTATATTTCCTTATTATAGTCTTCAATCCAAATTTTTTTTCATATTCTTTTACAATAGTCTTTTGCTTTTTTTTTTCTTATTCCATTATTATAGCTTTCAGTTCAATTTCTTCATCTCATTCCCTTAAAATAGCCATCAGTTTGAAATTTTCGCATATTTGGTTACCATAGCTTTCATTCAAATGTTCCTTCATCTCCCCTTACTAACTTGAGTGCAAAGTTTTCTTCATATTCCTTACTACAAACTTATGTCTAAAACATTTTTTCATTTTCACTTTCTACAACTTTCAATGCATATATTTCTTCATATTTTCTTTAGCTTGCTGTCAAAAATTATCTTCATAATCCCCTATAGCTTTCAGTCCAATTTGTATCTATATTCATTACATATTTTTCTTCCTATTTCATTACAATAGCCTTTAGTACAGTTTTTTCTTCATTTTTCCTCCCTATAGCCAGCGCATGAAGCAAAAAAAAAATTGCGCTTCAATAAAATTTTTGGTCTTATTCTTTTCAAATATTTCTTTATATTCTCTTTCTATACCTTTCAATCCAAATGTTTTTCAAATTCCCAAACTATAGCCTTCAGTCCAAGTTTTTCTTCGTATTTGCTTACCCTAGCCTTCTATACAAATATTTTTCACATTCACATATTATAGCCATCAGGCCAAATTTTTCTTCATATTACCTTATTATAGCATTTAGTCCAAATTTTTCTTCATATACCCCTATTATTACCTTATGTCCTGATGTTTTTTATATTCCCTTACAATTGTCTTCAATACAAATTTTTCTTCTTATTCTGATTCTAATGACTTTAGTCCAAATTTTTCTTTATATTACCTTACTCTATAGCCTTCAATCCAAATTTTGCTTAATATTCCTTTACTATAGCCTTACATTCAATTTTTTGTTGATATTCCCTTTTTGTGCATTCAATTCAATGTTTTCTTCTTATTTCCTTAATACAGCCATCGATTCAAATTTTTGTTCATTTTCCCTCACTATAACCTTTAATCCAAATTTTACTTCATTTTCTCTTTTTGTAGCTGTAAGTGCAATCTTTTTTTTTTTTTTTTTTTTTTTTTCATATTCTTGTGTTATAGCTTTCAATCAAGAGTTTCTTCATATTCTCTGGAATATGCTTCAGTCCAAATTTTTTTTATATTCACTCGCTATAACCTTCGGTACAATTTTTTTTTTATATTCACTCACTATAACCTTCGGTACAAATTTTTCTTCAAATTCCTTTACTATTGGCATCAATCCAAATTTTTCTTCATATTCCCTTATTACAATCTTCAGTCCAAAATTTTTTTTCCTTTTCTCTTTAATAGCCTTTTCATGTAAATTTTTTATTTTTATTCCCCTACTTTGTGTGGCCTTCAGCACAAAAAATTTCTTTATATTCCCCTACTATATAGCATGCACTCCAATTTTTCTCCATATTTCCCTACCATAGCCTTTTGTCTAAATTTCTTTTTATATTTCGTACAATTGTCTTGATTCTAAATTTTTTTTCATGTACTCATACTATAGGCTTCGATAAAAAAAAATCTTTTATATTACTAAGCACAATGACGAAATTAGTTATGATATCCCCTTTTGTAGCAATAACGGTTATACCAGCAGGACGTCAGAACCAGAAGAGTATCTTGTTTTATGCTTCAAATATCCATAGCCAGATTATGTAAATACAAAATACCCAAACCAAATAGGCAGCTACATTTTCTTACATATCTCCCATTATTTGTAACCTCTGAAGTTCTTTAAAACAACCCCAAACAGTACTTAATTCTTTAAACAGAGTAATCTTAATGTTAGTATGGTAGTATGAAATAACAGTCCCCTGCACCAATCAAAGACAACGTACTCGCTAGTCAGTTTCATCATCAAAGAAAAGGAAACAGGTTACCTTCCAGCTGCTTAATAAATGAAAGTCAGTTCCGATCAGCACTCAAAAATTGTGCCATTTAAGTCCACGATGAGATAGATATCCTGCCAGCAAAGAACTGCCTAAACAGGTACTCTTTCACAATTACTAAATGTTATTCAGTAGCACTGAAGTCTTTATAAATCCCACATTACGAGGTGGCCAGCAGTTCTTTCAGATGAGAATTATCGGCCCAGATTCTGAGACGGACGAGTACCCTGAATTCCAGAAATTGTAATTTTAGTATTATGACCTGCAAAGTAACGACTCCGAAATAATATAAAGCCTCCACTAATTCCAGATATGGATGAGGTGTCAGGTGACAACCGATGGAGCAGACAAATTACTTGTTTTTAGCAAAAACTCGCATCGCGAATTTGGCAGTTGTTGCGTAATGGAGACAGGCTCATGAAAGGGATCTCAACTCGGAGAAGAAGAAAGAGAATTGTTCGTGGGTCTCAGAATCAAAAGGTTTCCAGTAGCCTGCTAGCTCAAAATCTTCTAAGTTGTGATAATAACAGCGGTTGACACCGACAGTTCCTCTGTGTGCAGAGGCCTCTCAGAGTGGGCACGCAATCTCCAGTATTTTTTTACTTCTGGAAGGAACGTTGCCAATCTCCACAGGGTAGAAGATGAACATAACCGGCCAGAAATCACACGAGACAAAATTCTACAATGGGATAACATTGACAGCATTCACAGGAGTCAAACGTCTCACAAATTGCAAAAAAAGCACTTGAGGGAGGTGGGTTTGCTAGCACCAAACGAAAATACAGTTAGTTGAGGATTTTTTTTTTTTTTTTTGAGGCAGCCGTAGAATGGGTTTTACAGGCTTTAACTTGGTGAAACATGGAAGGGCTTTCCAAAGGAAAGGATACCTCCACCAGAGAAACATGAGATGCACCATTGACGGGAACCGATGCAGTTACGATTGAAAAAACTTGTCTAACCAAAAAAGCAAATCAGAGGAACAGTACCCATTCCCTCTGTTTGCTCTGTTCGCTCTGTTTTTCTCTGTTTTTATGACAGGACCATCAAACCTATAATTCGTTTCTTTCGCAGCAGTCAGTCGACGACGCCGTATTGGACACTGGATACTTTTCTGTTCCTGACCCTGTTGGCCATCTCGTTCCAGATGGGCAGCGGGACTCTTTTCCTGACGAGCTTCAAATGATTGACGACTTGCCCCATGGAAGGCCTGTCGTCGACGCCGGAGCCGACGCAGCGAGCAGCCAAAAGGGCAAGCTGACGCCCCACCCACGAATCCTTGGGGCGCGGCGGCGGGGGCCCTATTCGGGGATCAAAGATGAGATCGAATTGGGCGTTTCTTATCAACGGCAACGCCCAATCGACGAGGGAAGGAGGGCTGTAGTTGACATCGATGGCGTTCCTGCCACTGATAATCTCCAACAAGAGGATCCCGAAACTGAAAACGTCGCTTTTGGGGCTCAAGTTTTCGGGGGAGACGTAGCCGGGATCGAGGTAGCCGAGCGTGCCGGCCGGCGGCGTGGACTTGAGGCGGACGTCTTCGACGTTGCCCCTCAGCGCGAGTCCGAAATCCCCCAACCTGGCGTTCCACAGCTCGTCGATGAGGACGTTGGAGGACTTGATGTCCCGGTGAATCACGGGGGGATCGGAAGCGTGCAGCGCCGCCACGGCCTTGGCGGTGTGGAGGGCGAACCGGACGCGGCGAGCCCACCCGGGCGGCCGCGCCCGGCCGTGCAATTGGTCGAACAGAGTCCCGTTCGCCATGAACTCCACCACGATCACCCTCTTCTCCTCCACAGGACTATTGCTGCTAGTGCAGAACCCTAACAAGTTCACGAAACGGGGGTTCCGGAGTCGGGACAGGATCTCCATCTCGTTCTCGCCTGGGCTACTGCAGGTATACATGCCGTTGCTGTTGCTGCCGCCGGTGCCGGAGTACTCGTCCCGGATTCCCGTCGGGGTCGACACCTTCACCGCGACGGTCAGCTTCCCCTTGTCCAGAACCCCCTTGTAGACGCATCCGTGGCTGCCTTTCCCCAGAAGCGCCTTCTCCGAAAACCCCCAGGTTGCCAATTCCAGCTCCTCGTATCCGAAATGCCGAAGACTACTACTCGTCTTCTTCTTTTGGGTACTCTGCGAATCGCTTGTACTAACAGCAGAATGGTCTCTGCAAGAGAGATAACCCATAACGATAGCCCCCCCCGATAAAACACGGAGAGGATCAAAAACCAAATTACCCAGCAATCAGCCCTAGCAACTCTGCACCATTAATAAAACTAATGAGCGACCAGACAAACAACATCACAACTCTACCATCTTTAATTCGTCTTCGAAGTTTGAAAATGGTAACCCCGAGAGTTTGAAAAAAGAGGGGAATGCAGAAGAATGAAGAAGGCTAAAGAAATAAACGATGGCGGAATTGGTCTCTGTAGCAGAATTCTTGTCCCCTGTCTCTCTGTCTCACACTTGAATGAGAAGGGCGCTAAGGCTGTTTTTTTTACATGACTCTCTCACGTGTATGTATACTGTACTATACGCCCACTTGTCGTATTAGACGGAACCACCCTTTTATTCAGGTATCGTCTTCCGACACATGATATTATATTACAATGGCATTACGGATATTTTGAGGCATTAACGAGGGGTTTTGTTTTTCTTACGAACCAAGGCACCAAACCCTAAACTGGTCCTAAATTCTTTAACGGCAGAAATTAAATCCGTTGATTGCGTAATTAGACGTCGTGCAAGTAATGATTAGAACACGGAATAGCGTGGAGTTGTGGCAACTAAATCTGGACCGCAGAATCAGTACTCGAGATAAAAATTTTGATTTGATGCTACGAATATAATGCGGACAAAAATCGTGATTCCGTACCTTCCTGTATGGTATATTCCTTTCTGTAGCAAGTAAAGATACGTAGAGAGCGTAAGTAGAAAATTAGAAAGATGAGTGACGTGGTCGCTTCCAGAAGCGGGATACGGGATGGTGGGGTGTGTGGGACCTATTGAAGTGGCGTGGCCTGGGAGGGAGGAGGGAGTTTGATGACTGATAAGGAGGCGCACTCAAGGAGAGGCAGCGTGTTGTCGAATAAAGTAAGACAAAACAGTAATGAGGTGGTTGGCTAACACTTGTCGCCATCCCAGTGGGGGTTGGAGACGTGCCAAAATGGGTAGATCGGGATTTATGGACCACATCACGTCAAAATGTATCTGGGATTTAAAAACATAGTATAATTCTATCACAAAGACCCATTTAGTAGCTTTTTTTCAGTCCATTACAAGACTCTGCTCGGAAATATTATGGGTGTGATCCTGGTGGTTCAAAATCTATTAAAGCCCGTAAAGTCCATCTTCTTTGCCATCACAAGTGCCGCCTGGAATGACTCCGTCTTTCTTGGAACCCAGATACAATTGGACTAATTGTAGAATCGATGATGATCTTGTTATGGCCCCTCTGGATTGTCCCCAGGTAAATAGCTCTTGGTTACGTCTATGGCCCATATCCACAGTATGATCTTTGCCCAAAGTGTCTTTCTTCTCCTATGTATGCAACACCGACCTTATTCTTGGTGCCCTTTCCGATTTCAGGCCAGGTGGAATGACTGTCCTGATTATAATGAATTAATCCACTAGACTTTGTCATCCATTACCCACCCGAATCAGTCCACCGCTCCCCGATATGTTTCATCTCCGTTTCTATCAAATTGTTGCTGGCTTTATGCGATGGAATAAGGAAAATTTAGAAATTTTCATATCAAAATCAGAGACATCTCAAGTCTTATCCCAGGTTCAAACCACCCTACACAATAATCCTACTGACCCTCTTTTATTATCCAAGGAAAATAATATCCAACACCAGATTATGAATCTTTCTAGATCAAACACCTGCACCTTCTTCAACAAGCCCGAAAAAATTTATTTAAAGAAGGCGATGAAAATTTTAAGTTTTTTCATTGCTTTGTCAAAGCCAGGTCCCATATCAATCGGATCTAGCAAATTGAGATGCTTGATGGTCAGATTTTCCATGATGAATCAGATATCAAACATGAGGCTGCAAACTACTTCTCTCATCTCTTCTCGCAGACCTCTAACCTGATAAACCCCCATTCCAAGTGACAACCCCATTAACTTAATCCCAGAAATTGTCTCTAGCTCGTCCTATCTCCATGTGGGAATTACGTACATCTGTTTTCTCCATGGATTCCTACAAAGCTTTAGGTCCTGATGGATTCCAACCCCTTTTCTTTAAACACCATTGGTCTCTTCTCAAAGAAGATCTCGTCACACACTTAAATGCTATATTTCTATCAGGTCAAATGGATCCATCCCTTAATAAAACTTTTATCATTATTAAACCAAAAATTACAAATACAAAAATGTTTAATGATTACCGACCAATTAGTTTATGTAATGTCATTTAATGGTCCCTCACTAAAATCCTTGCAACCCGATTTATTAAACCTCTTCCTACACTTATCTCCCCTACACAGGTGGTTTTTATAAGAGCAGTGATTCGGGCACAGCAGCTGTGCCCGAGTTGGACACAACACCCCTCACATAGAAATAAAAAATATATTTTACGAAATCCAAGAAATATATTTTTTTATTTCATGTGAGAGCCGCTATGTCCGAGTCGGGCCCAGCGGCTGTGCATGAATCATTATTCTTTTTATAAAGGCTGCCATCTGTCATATCACATCATTCTTGCCCATGAGATACTAAAATCTTTCACTTCACTTAGCAAAAAAACATGCCTACTTTGGAGCAAAATTGACCTTTGCAAGACATTTGATACCTACTAGTAGAAATATCATCTTTAGGGGTGGTTTAAAACCCGCCTCTAATAAGACAAAACCCATCCCTAATAAAAGCGTACCTAAAGCGCTTTAGAGACGGCAAAGACCACCCCTAATAAAAAAAAACCATCCGTATTGTTGGAAAACAATACAGATGACATCCAACCGCCCCTAATAAATAAATTAATAGTGACAGTTAAGTACCGCACCTAATGCTCATCTTAGTTTTTACAAAGGGTTATTCTAGTCGCCCCTAAAACTCCTCATTTGTTTATAGGGGCGGCTGTGACAACCACCCCTAAATATATATATATATATATATATAGATATAATATTATAATTTTTCTATCTTAATTAAACCTGTATAAATAACACTAGATAAAATCTAATGTCATTCTCCAGTACACCATAATCCATTCTCCATTCAATTAAACAACAACAACAAATTGTACAATTAAAAACAGCTAAGTCAAAAATTACAACACTACTAACTCATTCTTACAAGAGGAGCCAAACCAAATACAAGTGCAGCACAAAAAATGAAACATTTACGCATGCAGCCCATTGACCACATGGAACGATGCCATAAAAAGATATCCCTTGTCATATACTATTGTTGTAGTCTCCCATGTCGAGTGTTATTTATTGCACCAGTTGCATCTTGTGCCATTGACTTCATTTGATCTCCAGTTTGCTTTGTCCTTCATTCATCTTTCTTCTTGTGTAAAGAGTCTGAAACAGAAATGATATGAGATTAAACAAAATAAAAAGAACAAGCAGCAATGAAGATGGTCTTGCATTGAATATTACTTAACATCTTCATGATACTATAACTACATAAAGAAACTGCAAAATAAAATTTTCCTATTTGATACTACAAAACCCAATACAATAGTTACCTGCACAACGAGTAGCAAAATGTATGAAAGGACAGACAATACTAAAAAAAAGAAACACAACTCTTCAAAATTATATTGATACATATAGACAAGTCAATCAACTAAGAAGACAGAACAAAAACAATGTATAGAAAAAGCATGAAATAAAAATCAGAACTACCATTTTCTTATAAAAAACTTAACAATTATCTAAAAAGATTTATATCATGAATAGCCAACAATAAGAATCAAATACCTTCTTGAGTGGAATCCCATCTTTCTCAAAATTAATATCATGAATTGCAACCTGAACTTCTACAGGTGTTAATGCTAAACCTGTATGAGGTGAGCCCTGTCATACATATAAAAACAATATTTTGGTTATGTTTTCTGGAAGTACAACCTATCTAATAGATTGTAGAAAATATGTAGAATCCATATTTACCTGTAAAATATGAGCAAGTGCAGCCTAAAACTTCTCTAATTGAAGACCAACAGGCCTAAAATTTCTGCAGAAACCATGCCATCAATCAAACAGGAGCAACTAATAGTAATTGCTTTCATAGGAAATTTTTGTTCACTCATCATTAGAAAGTAAAGGAAAAAGAGAAAACAATTACTAACGAAACAAATTAGAAGAATTGGATAGTACCTACTTCAGTCATAAATTACAGGGTATACTGGGGTGATTATATATAAGAACTTCTTTGGTTTCATAACTGACTGCCAAAATATTTAATGGCTAACAGTAAATATGAAGAAATCAAAATCTTGCTTTAACATAACAAACCTTAGAGTCCTTTGAAACTGCTAAAATGTAATCATGCTAAATTTTACATTAACAAAATGAAATCAAAATACATGAGAATACAATGAAGATAAGACTCCCTCTATAAAAACCATGTCAACAACAAATTAAATGAATCAAGAATCCATCAGGACTTTATAGAATTCCATTACTTCATCGGCACTAAAACATCCACCAATTGACTCCAACCAAACACAAAAATATTCTTTATGTAAATAAGGAACCATAAAAATTCTGCGTCATACAATGTAAATGACAAGAATATTCAAGTCTCTCAAACTCTTAAAAGGTGTCATTTACAATACTAATAAAAGAACAATAAAAAACTGTAATTAAAAATGAGGAGAGAAACATAGAAAGGAGAATAGAAAAAGAGAAATGAGAGAAAGAATTTACCTCAGTTCGTCAAAGATATTTTCCTTCGTTGTGGAAGATGGGGAGATTAGGGCAGTCAGAGCGACAACTGACGTTAATTAGGGATTCCGGGAGGGGAAGAAGGGATTTAGGGCTCGTCTTTAACGGGGAAAGGTTTAGTCTTGGGCAGTATGGAATATGGGAATAAGTGTAAGTGCACGTGAGGAAGAAGAAGAACTAGGAGAAGGCAAAATGACTCTGAATTTTATTGATCAACTCTATATGAATGCAATCTGTATACAAGTATTTATAGGGAGTTTACAAGTTTGAAATTAAAGAGAAATCTAGTGATCCAAAGGAGAGAGATTGGAGATAAGTTTGGGTGCTTATCCTTTGAACAAGAGATAGAAAAGTGGTTACAACTTATTGGATAAGAGATAAAGGAGTGGAGGAGGATTGCAATCTTTAAGGATAGTAGATGAAGCTTGAGATTTAAATGAGATTTAAATCTGAGAAATTCGTGCTCTAACATTCCCCCTCAAACTGACAGGAGAGTGGTTGACAGTCAGTTTGGTAAGAAACCTGTTGTGTTGTTGGCGAGACAACCCCTTGGTAAGAATATCAGCAACTTGATCCATGGAAGGAACAAACTTAATTATGAGTGTACCTCTCTGAATTCGTTCTCTGACAAAATGATAGTCCAACTCGATGTGTTTTGTGCGACCATGAAGTACTGGATTGGCAGCTATGTACGTGGCTGAAAGGTTGTCACACCAAATGATGGGTGGGTGAATAACCTTGACTTTTAGCTCATTAAGCAAGTGAAGAATCCATGAAAGTTCAGAGGCGGTTGAGGCAATTCCGCGGTACTCGGCTTCAGCACTTGAGCGGGAGACAGTGGGCTGTTTTTTGGAGCTCCAAGAGATGAGATTGTCTCCAAGGAAAATACAATACCCAGAAGTGGATCGACGATCATCTGGATTGCCAGCCCAATCAGCATCGGAAAAGGCGGTTAGATCAAAAGAAGAAATAGGATGTAATGTGATTCCATAATGTAAGGTGCCTTTTACATAACGGAGGATCCGTTTGACTGCTGTCCAATGTATGTCATTGGGTTCTTGTTGGAATTGGCAAACCTGGTTCACCGCATACTGAATATCTGGGCGTGTGATAGTAAGATACTGAAGGGCCCCCACGGTGGAGCGATATAGCTTCTGATCAGCGGGAGCTTTCCCTTCAAATTTGGATAGTTTTGAACCAGTTGTAGCGGGAGTGGCCAGCGACTTCACATTAAGAAGGTCTAGACGATTCAGTAGATCTGTGGCAAATTTGGACTGGCTTAAGTGTAAGGACCGATTCTGAAAATCTGCTTGTATGCCAAGGAAATAGGAGAGGCGGCCAAGTTCTTTGACTGGAAAAGTTTGCTTGAGATCTTGTAGCAAAGTAGTCGCCAAGGTGGAAGAGTTAGCTGTGAAGATGATATCATCTACATACACTAGCATAAAAGCGATGTGAGACCCATTAAAGTAATAAAACAAAGAATTATCCGCTTTGGAGCCTACAAACCCCAATTCACACAAAGCACCTTGAAGACGATGGAACCAGGCCCTTGGGGACTGTTTTAAACCATACAAGGATTTGTTTAATTTGCACACATAATCTGGAAAAAGAGAGTCAACAAAACCTGGTGGCTGACTCATGTATACTTCCTCTTTAATTGCTCCATGCAAGAAAGCATTCTGAATATCGAGTTGAGTTGTGTACCAGTTATAAGTGATTGCAAGCGAAAGTAATAAGCGAATGGTGACTGGTTTGACAACTGGGCTAAAAGTGTCAAAGAAATCAACACCCTCCTCTTGATGAAAGCCCTTGGCCACGAGTCTGGCCTTATACCTCTCTATTTCCCCTTGCTGATTGAATTTGGTGCGGAAGACCCACTTGCTGCCAATGGGTGTTCTATTTTTCAGTTTTGGGACCAATGTCCAAGTTTTATTTAATAAGAGTGCATTGAATTCTTCTGCCATTGCTTTTCGCCAATGTGGATGCTTATTGGCTTGAGTGAAACTTACAGGATCCTGAAACAAATCAGTAGAAGAAACAACCTTGTTGCTGGTGAGAAGAACTTGTGACCTTGGGATGTTTGATTTGGATCTGGTGATCATAGAGTGTGTATTTAGTGGTTGGGCAGGCTGAACTGTGGGCGTAGGTAGTGGGTCTGGCAGAGGTGGGGTGGGTGTGGAGGAGGGACTGGATGTTGGGCTGCTAGGTAAAGAGGATGGTGGTGTTTGAATTTGGTAATTTGTGACACATTCAATTGGCGTTATTGGGGGAGCAGAGGGCGTAGGAGGAGTTCCTGCTGACTGAGGAGGGGAATCTGACCTTGTAGGTGAAGGAGAGGAAAGGGTCCAAGTTGGAGCAGAACAGGTGGTTAATGGAGATGTAAATACAGGAAGCATACCTTGTGTAGCGGATGGCAAACGTGGGAGAATTCCATCTGGGGTTGCCATAGATGGGTTATCCTTGAAAGGAAACACTGTTTCATGAAAAACAACATGACGAGAGAGATAAATTCTCTGAGATGGAAGATGCAGGCAGCGATAGGCTTTGTAATTCGGATGGTAGCCAAGAAAAACACATGGAAGACTGCGCATTTGAAGCTTATGTTTAGAATAAGGTCTTAAGTGAGGAAAGCATAGACAACCAAAGACCTTTAAGAAGTTGTAATCTGGCTTTGTATTGTATAGGAGTTGCCATGGGGAAGGTTTGTTGGGATTAAGAGTGGGCAATCTATTTATTAAATAGACTGCAGTATAAAAGGCTGAATCCCAATTTTCAGAAGGTGCATGACTAGATGAAAGTAATGTAAGTCCAGTTTGGACTATGTGTTTGTGCTTTCTCTCTACGATGCCATTTTGTTGTGGCGTGTAAGGAGAGGAAATCTGATGATGTATGCCATACTTTGAAACAAACTTTTGAAAAGAATGATTCAAAAATTCAGAACCTCCATCAGTTTGGATGGTCTGAATTTTGAAAGGCAATTGATTTTCGACTTGTTGTTTAAAAAGTAAAATTGTTTGAACTACATCAGATTTAGATTTTAATAAATAAATCCATGTATATTTGCTGTAAGTATCTACTATAGATAAGTAAAACTTAAAACCATCACGGAAAGCATGGGGAAGGACCCCAAACATCCATAGAAACATGCTGCAAAGGAGAAGAAGCAGATATTTTATTATGCTTGAAAGGTAAGGCCTCTGATTTGGCCATTTGACAAGGAGTGCAAAGACTAGAATTATTTGAATGAAAAGGAATTTTAAGCTGCTGCAAAATGCTTTTGTGAGCCTGAAATGAGGATGGCCAAGTCGATGGTGCCAGATATTGTAGGTGGTGGCATGGGAGAGATGACATTGTGGCAAGGAGGAGGAGTTATCAAACACATATAACCCATCTTTAAGCTTGCCCTGATGAAGTACCTGCCCGTTTGTTTGTCCTTCACAAAGAAATTAAATGGATGAAACTCAATGAAAGTGTTAGTGTCTTTGGTGAATTGAGAGACAAACAAGGTTTTTAATAATAGAAGGAACATATAAGACATTTTGAAGTTTAAAAGGGTGTAAATGAGAAGAGCCTTTTAGGAGAATAGGGGATTGGTGACCATTACCTAAGGTCACTTGTTCATCACCAGCAACTTGGTGTCTCTCCGTGAGATTGTTAACATCACCTGTGAAGTGGTGTGTGGCACCGGAATCTGGATACCAAAGTCCTTCATGAGGCTGTTCATTTAGGTGAGCCGAGTTGAGGAGTGGGGACTGCACCGGCTGAAAAGTCTGGTCAAAACGATAGTAGCACTGGGCGACTTGATGACCTCTTCGGTTGCAGAGTTGGCAAGTGGGCCTGTTTGATTGAGGAGGCCGGTTGGAATTACCAGATTGTAAGTGAGGAGAATTCCTACCTGAGTTACGTCCTCTGCCTCTGTTGGAGCGACCTCCTCTGCCTCGGTTATTTGAGGAGGATGATTGAGCTGCGAGATTCACCGAAGGAGTAGTTTGAGATAGTGTCAAACCTCCCATTTGGGTGGCTATAGCCAGGCGGTGCTCTTGGGTCAAGAGCAGATTCTGCAGTTCTTCCATAGTAAGTGGAATAGTCCTTGCTGTGACAGACATGATAAATGGTTCATATTCAGAACCGAGGCCGTTAAGAATGAAGGAGACCATGTCTTCTTGGTCTAAAGTGCGGCCTGCTGCAGAGAGTTGATCGGCAATGGCTTTGGCTTTTTCTAAATATTCAGAGACGGGCATAGTGCCCTTTTTGAGGTTTTGAAGTTCAAGACGAAGATGGAGAACACGTGCTTGAAGATTAGACGAGTAGAAATGCTCAAGGGTGACCCAAATTTCACGTGACGTGTTAAGAGTATGGACTTGGCCTAAGGCTGCGGGTGAAAGAGTAGACAGAAGCCAACTTTTAATGGTTTGGTCTACTCGGAACCAAGCATCATATGCTGGATTGGGAACTAAAGTTTGGGGAGTTTCTTGAGGGAGGAAATGAGGAGGTGAAATGATGGTGCCATCAAGAAATCCAATCACTCCTTGGCTATAAAAAACCGGGAGAAATTGAGATCGCCAAAGAAGATAGTTGGAACGATCAAGTTTGAGAGAGACAGAATTTTGGATGTTTGTAATGGTAAGAGTGAAAGACCCATGAGGAGGACCTAAATTGAATGTGTTACCATTGATGTGGGCGGCTGTGACAGGTATGGGAGCAGCGGGGGTAGTGGCGGCCATTGCTTTTCCAGGAAATTAGGCTGATACCATGTAAGTGCACGTGAGGAAGAAGAAGAACTAGGAGAAGGCAAAATGACTCTGAATTTTATTGATCAACTCTATATGAATGCAATCTGTATACAAGTATTTATAGGGAGTTTACAAGTTTGAAATTAAAGAGAAATCTAGTGATCCAAAGGAGAGAGATTGGAGATAAGTTTGGGTGCTTATCCTTTGAACAAGAGATAGAAAAGTGGTTACAACTTATTGGATAAGAGATAAAGGAGTGGAGGAGGATTGCAATCTTTAAGGATAGTAGATGAAGCTTGAGATTTAAATGAGATTTAAATCTGAGAAATTCGTGCTCTAACAATAAGGCCTAAAAATTAAGGTTTACAGATACGCATTACAAATTCATAAAGACAAGGCAAAGACAAGGGACGAGGCAAAAAGGCATAAATATAGGGCAAAGATAGACATGAGAATTTTCGTGCGAGAAGGAAAGCATGCAGGAGATTCTATTTGGACAGATGATAGGTTGTAAGCACGGGAAGGAAGACGTGCGTGGGAGACAAATAAAGTTTAGGATTTGGATTAGAGGAGTTTAGGGTTTTACATCACAATAAGATGCCCTGAAAATTAACTTTTGTGACGGTTGACAAATCGCCAGAAAAATTGGGATTTTTTAGGGATGGTTATAGTGAATGTCTTATCAGGTGCTTATTAATAGAGCACCCATTGAACCCATCTTTCCCTCCTGTGGCCTTAGGCAAAGCGCCCCTCACTCACCCACCCTTTTTGTTCTTGCCTCTGAGATTTTGTCCAACAAAATTCAGTCTCACATTAATAACTCTATCCTCCCATGGAAATTCTCTCCACATATGATCCCAATCTGCAACCTTCATTACGTAGATGATCTACTTCTATTTGGCAAAGCAGACTAGTCTTCCTCCACAACTCTCATAAACATCTTAAAACAGTATGTTGATTATTCTAGCTAACACCCAACCCCTCCAAATCCTCCTTTTTCTTTTCTAACTGTGTCTCCTCTACCATACGATCCACTCTCTCATCAATTAGAAGTTTACTCCAACCACTTCCATCGGCTCCTATCTAGGAATTACTATTCCCATGACAAAGATTTCCCAAGATGCCTATACACCCATCATTAACGCAATTGATAAATGTATAACAGGATGAGCAGTACACCTTTACACATCCTCACATGTTTCAACCTCCCTGTTAAGGCTTTTGAGATATTAGAGAGAAAATTCCGAAATTTTCAATGGTCCTACAAAGGAAATTCCAAGATGCATATAGCAAACTAGTCACACTTATGTGAATCACACCGAGAAGGCGATCTTGGCATACGAAATCTACAAGCCATGGGCAACACTTTCCGACTAAAGCTTTTATGGAGGATGTATACCAGACATGACTCACTTTGGGACTCTTTTATGCAAAACAAATATGGTCCCTCCCTACATTACTCTTCCACAAAACCAAAACAAGGTCATTCTCTAGTTGAAGCAAATTGTTAAACTCATCCCCATTTTTCTTACTCTCATAAGATTCCAACTAGGTAATGGTAAGATTGTTTCCCTCTAGTTCGATCAATGGGTTGAACATTTACATTGACCCTTTTGGCAAGTACTTCGTCTCCTTGGAGGTCCTCCTAGCGTACATGCACAAGTGTCGTCTCTACTCCACCCGAATGAACTCCCCCAACTCTGTCCGACCCACTGACACTCTCATTTGAACCCTATATCTTGATGGTGAATTTTCTGTCAAATGGCTTATCACTCTCTATGCCATGGAAAAATTTAACATACATACAATGGTATATGGACCAAGTGATCCTATCTGGTGTAGGATTTGGAAACCTCGTGTACTCCCCAAGCAAACAAAATTTTTTGCTACACCTTCAAGATAAACTCCCTTGTACAGATCATTCACTCTTATTTTTCTCTAGCTCTCTGGAATCTCATGCAGCCATTCTCTTACATCTTGCCCTATACTTCCCCTATTCGTTCATACTTCTTTTGATTACTCTTTTCTTCACCCACTAAATCTATTCCACGAACCCATATTTATTCAGTCAGCAACCCATGGGAAATTTGATGTACCTGCAACAAAAAAGTTTTTGAAAACAAGTCTCCCTCAGTCTCACACGCGTACAACCACATCCTCTTTCTTGCTCACATACTAAAAACCGCCGGGCGGTTTTTATAAAAGAACCGCCGGTGTAAAGTTTCTTTCCCGGCGGTTATAAAAAAACCCCCGCTAAAAACACCGGGGTTTAATTTCACCGGTACAGATATCTGTACCGGCGAAATCGTTAATAACCGCCGGTACAGATATCTGTACCAGTGATACTGTTAAAATCGCCGGTACAATTGGGCGATATAATAAATCAGAAACCCCCCCCCCCCTAACTTAGGGCAATTTCCCGAATCGATTTTCTGGCGAAATCGACCTTCCGCTCCCTCTCTCCCGACCTCGGCTTCGGCGCGACGCAGCTCTCCTGGCCGTTGCCTGCCGTGCTCTCCCGGCGACATTCCTCCCTCTCCCGTTCCCTTCTCTCCCGATCGAGCTCGGCTCCCGCGTGACACTCCTCTCCCGGCGATTTCTCTCCCGGCGGCATTCCTCCCTCTCCCTCTCCCTTCTCTCCCGAGCTCGGCTCCCACGCGACACAGCTCTTCCGGCCGTTGCCGGCCGTTGCCGGCCGTGCTCTCCCGGCGGCATTCCTCCCTCTCCCGCTCTCTTCTCTCCCCATCTCGGCTTCCGCGCGACCTCGCTCTCCCGGCCGTTGCCGGGCCCTGCTCTCCCAGCTGCGTCCTCCGCTCTCCCACTCCTCTTCTCTCCCGAGCTCGGCTCCCAACTTCGCTCTCCCGTTCCCCTGGTCTCCGGCCGGCTCCGTCTTTCGCTCTCCGGCCCCTCCCCTGCTCTCCCAGCCCCCGACTTCACTCTCCCACTCCCTTGCTCTCCTGCCCTCGCCCGTGTTGCAGCTGTCAGTACAGGTATGTAATTTGTAGTCGTCTTCTTGTTTTTGTTCATCGAGGGTTCTGACATAATGCAAATGATGTGGTTTGGTCTGGTTGTCTTTGTACATTCGGTACTTTGATTGTTTTATTAGCTTGATGTCGTCGATCGTGAGGTTTTTATTTGTTCTGCTCTACAATGGTTGACTGAAGTTGCCACAAAGAATTCTATTTTTAATGAAACGAGAGAGCTATAGTATAATTAGTACAAATTAAAAGGGGTGAAAAAATTAACTGGGTTCCATTGTTTGAAATGAAATGAGAGAGTATTAATTTGCAATCATTGAGTTAGTGAAAATCTTTCTGCGCGTGGTTATTCCATTATTTTAGTTTGTGTAGTTGTGTTTTTTATTAGTCAATGTAATGTGAGTTTTTATGTTATGTTATTGTTGGACTTTTTAAGGAAGTTTGTTAGTAGAAACCTTCTCTAGGGTGTGGAATAGGATCTTTCTTCAAATGGTCTGAATTGTTATAATTTGTATTTGTGGTGTGCCACAAAGATGGACTATCTTAATGACAGGAGCTAGATGTACCGGTACAGTAGCAAGCTTGACTGGTGCCAGCCTGAATTTTCGGAAGGGATTGTGTTCTTCGTAGAGTACGCCAAACGACATTTGGGGGTTCAAGAAAATGGTTTGTTAAGATGCCCATGTAGCAGATGTGAGAATAGAAAATATTTTGACAGCTACACCGTAATGTACCATATAGTAAGGGAAGGATTTGTAGCCCGATACAATGTTTGGCACTACCACGATGAACCACGAATTGAGCAACAAATAAGTGAACCGATTGAGACCAGACACGGCCTACAAATGTCAACGATGTTACACGATGCTTTCATGCAAGAAGTGGAAAGTGAAAACACTGGGCCTGAATGTGAAGATCCGGATATACGAAAATTTGAGCAATTAATCGAGGAGACGAAGCGACCACTGTATCAAGGTTGTGGAAAATACTCGAAGCTTTCCTTCATGGTTCAATTGTTCCAGATAAAGTGTTTGAATAAATGGAGCAACAAATCTTTCTCGGCTGTGGTTGCGCTAATCAAGGTTGCACTTCCCCGGATAACAAGATTCCCAAAAATTGGTATGAATCAAAAAAATTAATGTCTAACTTAGGGTTAGATTACCGGAAGATTCATGCATGTCCCAATGATTGCATACTATACAGAAATGAAAATAAACATTTGAATAGCTGCCCAAGGTGTAATAAATCGAGATGGACGGTGAAAAAGGCAAGTGGGAAGAGAATCCCGACAAAGATTGTTCGACATTTTCCTTTGGTGCCAAGACTGCAGAGGTTGTTCATGTCTAAAAAGACAGCATCTTTCATGGGATGGCATGGGTCAGCCCCAGTGACTGTTGAAGGGAAAATGAGTCATCCTAGGGACTCTTTGGCGTGGAAACACTTCAATGAAGAACATCCATCTTTTAGCTTGGGCCAATAGATGGAAAACTAACTACACTTGCACAAGGTCCAGGTGTGATGCCCATTCGTACAAAGGGTCCTTTGTGAATGGCTACAAGTTTGAAACAAAGTTTATTGAAGAAACGCGGGTCACCCAAAATAGTGGTATTGCTACTGTAGGCGATGATGAAGCAGTCTTTTACGGTGTTCTACAGAATATCCTTCATGTATACATGGGCACATTCGAACCGATGCATTTATTTCAATGTGCATGGTACGATATGAGGGGAAGTGGACGGGTCATCGATGATAATAACTTCACTTTGGTCAACACAACCAAACGAAGTTTCAAGATGAACCCTTCATTTTTCCATCTCAAGCACAACAAGTGTTCTATTCGGTGGATCCGACCACAACTGATTGGAGTGTGGTCTGTCGGTGGAAACCAAGGGATACTTACGATGTCCCATTAGTTGATGCTCATGATCGTGTAAGAGTGGATGAGGCAGTTTTATAGGCTCAGGATCTAGGGGTGAGAACCGAAGCGGGGAACAACTCTGACGATGATGTTATTTGGGAGCGTAGAGAGTTGGGTGTTGGAGTGAGGGTAGACATAGGAGCATTGGGTGTTGCCCAATGTATGTTTCCTAAAAACTTGTCTTCCCAACCAGTCAATTTTATGAAGTAATTAACATTTCAAATGTGTAAGAAGAATGTACAATGATTATGCCATCCTACTTGTAATGCAGGAGATTTATACATGGTTAGACGATGATGGGAAAACAAAGTTGACAGATGAGGATGCAAAAAAGTTCCTGAAGCCAATTCTCCAAAAATTGATTAGGGACAACAGGAACTACCTAAAGGCAGACTATGTCAACAGTAAGAGCCCAGATCAGTATGCATTGAGTCCCCTCCTGACCATAGGCCAGGACTCATGGGATAAGCTGTTGGCCTATTGGAATGACGAACAGGTGCAACAAATGTCTAAGAAGAACAAGGTCAATCGTTCAAAGCAAGTGGTCCTTCTCACGCTCGGGACGAGGTCTTTTCCTCAGCACTATGAACAACAGGTAAGTGGTTTGCATTTTATCTTAGATTATTATCATTACACTTTGATCCAACTACTAATTATTAGGTGTTTTTAAAAAATAGAGGAAAAAAAAGGGAGAAATTTCAGTGCCTTTCATGGTTATGTGGGGGCTCATGTGAAGAAGGATGGAACTTTTCCTAATGATGGCACACGTGACAAATGTGTAAGTTTCTACACTCAAAAAATTCCTTCAGTCATTCTATTTGAAAGCTAACTGGTTATGTCTTTTTTGCAGGAACAATTACGATGCGAGGCAATTGCTCACCAGATTGCGGACTCACGTGATCCTTCAGATTTGAGACATGTATTGGATCACCTGCACGGTGGACATCATGGGGGATACGAGAGGGGGTTTGGCCACGGTTTTTATAGAGGCAAAGTCGGTCGTTTGCACAAGTCGGCGTCCCAACAAGAGACTGATGCATTGAGGGAGGAAGTGGAACAGTTGAAGGAGAAAGACGCCGAGAGAGACAGAGAGTTGGCCGTTACTCAGAGGGAGATGGCAATTATGAGGGAGCAAATTGCCATACTGACACAGGAACAAAAAAATCTAGGTATTTTATTTTTGACTTAATATTAGGTTTTTAAATTAAGGGCAGCATAATTTAATGCATAAGAAGTAATTGTTGTTTTGATTTGTGTTATTTGGCGAACAGCATCAATGAGGCCATGCTGAAGGGGAAGACTGAGCTGAGAGTCAGTAAAGCTTATTTTGCGACTTGGATTTTTTGTGTATTCAGTTTAGCATTTTCTGAACATTAGAATTATGTATTTACAGCTAAATGTTTTCATATGTAATGAATTTTGAGTTTCATACAATGAATAGCATTTATGTAATTACAGTGCAAATCAGTAATTTTGAGTTTCATATATGCTATATTTGTTTAATCAGGAAAAAAAAACAAAATTGTTTTTTTAAAAAAATATAAATCTACTCCGGCGGTCTTAGGCGACAAAACCGCCGATCAAAATGCGCATTTCAGAGAGTTCACCGGCGGTGAAATTCCGCCGAGAAAGTTTTGTTTCACCGGCGGTTTGTTGTCGATGGTGAAATATTTTTTCACCGGCGGGTTGTAACCGCCGGTGCAAATGAGTTTCACCGGCGGTGAAAAACAGTCGGCATAATAAAGGTTTACTGGCGTTTTTTTTATTGCCGGAGAAATTAATTTGGCACTGGCGGTTGAAAGCGTCGATATAACTTATACCGATGCAGTCATCACCGGCGGTGTATAAATCGCCGGTAACATGTATACCGACGGTTTATTGGCTTTCACCGGCGGTTGTAAACCCCCAGTGAAAGCCTCTTTTTTCATAGTGTCAACAGACCATAATAAGAATAATAAAAAATCCACCTGGCCAAACACTCCAAAAAAAAAGTCGTCGTCAGACCATAATAAGAATAATAAAAATCCACCTGGCCAAACACTCCAAAAAAAAAGTCGTCAGCAAGCCTCTTAGACCCACCCGGTCCCCCGCCCCCGTCTCCTCCTCTCAATCCACACTTATAGAATATTTTGATGGTTCCAACCTTGACATGGCCGGGAGTAGTTTTATTCTACGTGATTCGGAGGGTCAATGTTTACTTTGTGCCCTATGGCCTCTTACTTAGAAAACAAAAACAAACAATGAATCCGAACTCCATGCTCTATCTGTAACTCTTACTTTACTAAAGCACTTGTACCCTCTTACTTCTATTGTTATCTAGGGAGACTTGTAATTGGTAATCTAGTTGATGCAGGACTTAGAGACACGCCACAAGAGATTGGATCCCTTGGTCAACACCTGCAAGGCTCTCTTGAACGCACTCCCTCTAGCCACAGTGCAACACCAATTTAGCGAAACAAGGTACAAAGTTGGCTTTACAAGGTGACCCGCATATACATATATGGTTTAAAAGCATCCCCTTTTTCGTTTGAATGGTACGTTGTAGCTGATGTCCATTTAAGGGCTAACTTATGCCCTCAAACTTTTATTTCAGATAATTGTATCCTCTTAAACTGGATTTGAGATAGTGACTTACTTTCTATCCTTTGATAAGTAATGAAATATAACATTTTGTTGTGGATAAATAAAATAAAATAAAAAAGCTAAGAACTGTTGACTTTGACCGGTCAAGAGCTAGGATTGCCTTAAAAGCCCGGGTGCAATTGCAGCCGTCCACTTTCTGACCAGTTAAAGCCAGGCTCTGAATGGATCACATGTTCTGTTTCTGATTATTTCAACCTTTTATTTATATTAAGCCTTTAAAACCACCACCGCATGTCCGATTTTAGCCTAAAAACAGGGATTTACTTTAATAGCGCTAATGGAAATTGAGGAGATAGAACAATTTGACTTGGAAACCTGACCACCCATTTGCGCTCTTTCCATCGACATCATTATCTGATTCACGTCTTCATCTTCTTCTTCTTCTTCCTCCTTCTCCCTCTACTGCTACCCTTCATCCTCGATCCTCGGCTTCGATCGTCCTTGGAGGGTTTGCAATTGAAGTACGTACACTGCTGTCTTTAGTCCCCGGCACTACTTAAGGCATTAAATATACGACGTTGGTTAACGAACGTAATAACTATTTACGACAACGAAGAGCAAAGACGAGGGAACACAAGGAATTAATCGAGCTCGTCGTACGCACGTCCAGTCAAGCTGCAATAAATTGAGATGAGTGAAGAAAAAAAAACCACCCTGTTCGTATTGACAGATGGAAAGAAACCAACACAAAATGTCGACGACAATGAGGAAGAAGAATTTCACGTAATTTACACCTACAGGCTGTAATCTCCTTGGGAGCCTTCTGTCTGTGACACTTATTAAAGGAAACATATATGCTTATCGGATTTATAACACCACCGGGGAAATACTTACCACTGCAGGTGTTTAAAAAAAAAACCATCGTGGGAAATATTTTAACGACAGAATAAAAGAAACTGTCGCTAGAAATACTTCTCATGGCGGTTTTGTAAAACACCGCCGTGGGAAATACTTCTGATGGGGGTTTGATTCTTTTGCTTAACTAACTATGATTTATGGGTGGGCTAAAACCGTGGGTCATTAAAATTTCCCTTGTTGGTATCTGTTCTAACCGTCGGACAAATTAACCACATTTCTACTAGTGCCCATTCTTAAAATTTCTGAAATATGTGTTGGACCTAGTGGGTAAGAAAAACACCTGATTAAAACCAATCAGAAAATTGACTCCACTTTTAATCAACTATAAGAGCAAATTAAACTATCTGACCAGAATTTTAGTGTAGTTCTGCTAAACAAGGATTACTAACACATACAACTACACAAATGAAATTAATCAACTACTCAAGTAATTATTTCAGATACTAACAACCCTGATAGACACAATAAATTCAGAAGCAAATATAATAATACAAGAATGAAACTCACAATGAGAATTCAAATAATAGAATACTAAAGTATTTTTTCTCTCTTATAACTCTAATTGAAACAAGATAACATAATTTTAAATAAACAAACAATAGATCCTTAAATCACAACAAGTACATCATCAACTATAGAATTAACTAAAATTCCAGCATGCTCAACATGCAATACTAAACAATTACCTTACCTATACAATTAGAACTACAACAAGAAAATTGCATTCAAATTAAGTGTATATAACAAAATTACAGCAGCAACCATAATAATACTCTTAAACTTGAAACAATATATATACAATGACGAATAGCAATTTCAGAATCAAGAACAATTCTAATTCAACACAATCTACTATTAATCTATGCACAAACACTTATAAACTGATAGCAATCTAATTGAAATTAAATTAAAATAAAAACTTATCAGTCCGAATCGGATCTCATTTTAATGTTTTTTCCGTTTGGAAACGGTAATATTACTCACGAGTATGGAAGCAGGTCCCGACTCTCAATCGGGTCCCGAATCGGTCTTTTTCCCAACAATATGTTTGTCTTAAGTATTCTTATTTACAGTAGAGATGAAATATGATTAGTTACAACTTGTTATTCTCAATACGTACTTTCTAATTGAAAGAAACAACCAGATTTGACATGGTTTATTTTACATACAATATTCTAAGTCTTTGTTCGGCCAAATTACTTCAGTTATACAAAAGAAATAGTTTCATTGATCTATAGACGTTTATTTATAAGTAAGATACGTGCAGTGAGGAATATCATAATTTAGAGACTAATCTCTTAAAAATTAAAATATCTAACTTTCTCAATACTGTATATGTTCCAGTAGAGATGTCAATGTAGAAGAAGATGTGTAATATTCCAGTCGCAATTTATTGACTTATCCGCAGTACCTTACAGTCTACTATAATGATTCGATGCGCCAGTGCCTTAGTTCTACGGTGGGTGGGTGGGTGGTTGGGTGGTCGTGGTTTGGTAGGCAGTCAACGTTCAGTCCCACAAATAATTATTTATGAAAGAGAGTGATCACTTGCTCTTGTCATAAGCTCATGTGGCACCTTTCGGGATATCGATCGATGGGGACCTAGCTATTAGCTGCTACTGAACAACTGGGAGGCAATACCCTCCACCAGCCATGCCCAGTACCGCTCTGGAGTCAACATTGAATTATGATCGATGTGGCAACCGATCGATCAAAAGCTCACACGTATATATGTTAGTGCTCATGTATGTGTATATATAGAGCCCCGAAGCAAACTAACTCCCAAATTGCAAATAAGAGGATCGAAGAGGAAAATGGGATTAGCAAGTTTTACGACTAAGCTGGTGATATTTATAGTACTCATTTCCCTAGCCTCATCTTCATCTCAAACGTCCTCTGGTACTACTACAACACATGAAGAAACCTTGTTCCAGTGCCTCCACAATCATATTCTCGGATCTTCTTACGCAGAACTGAATATCTCTAGTATCTTGTTTACTCCTAACACGGCTTCATACAAGTCCTATTGGAGAATCAGGAACCTAAGGTTGTTGCACTCACCAGCCTACAAGCCATTACTCATACTTGCGCCAACCCACGAATCACAGATTCAAGCATCAGTCATCTGCTGCAGAAAGCATGGGATACAGCTGACAGTCCAGAGTGGCGGCCACGACTACGAAGGCCTCTCTTACCTGTCCAACGTACCATTTATGATGGTAAACCTCCTCAACTTTAGATCTGTAAATGTGAGCACTGAGGAGAACACGGCCTGGGTTCAAGCTGGAGCCACTCTGGGAGAGGTATATCTCGCCATTGCTGAGAAAAGTGGAGTTCATGGGTTCCCTGCAGGACTGTGTCACACGATCGGAGTGGGTGGGCACTTAAGTGGGGGTGGAACTGGTACGATGATGAGAAAGTATGGTCTTGCAGCTGATAATGTAGTGGACGCTCGTATAGTTGATGTTAATGGAAGAGTACTGAACAACAAGGGTGCCATGGGGGAGGATCTGTTCTGGGCGATAAGAGGTGGAGGTGCAGCGAGCTTCGGTGTGGTTCTCGAATGGAAAATCAAGCTAGTTGCTGTCCCTCCTACGGTGACCGTTTTCAACATCAACAAGACCTTGGAAGAAGGAGCTACTGAGCTGGTGATTTCTTGGCAGGACATTGCACCCAAACTCGATAAAAGAATCTTCCTTTTCATTATACTCCAACCAGCTGGTGTAAACGCACAACAGGGATCAGGAAGAAACAGGACTGTAATAGCTTTATTCCAAGCTTTATTTCTGGGGAGAGTCAAGGAGCTCCTCCCACTGATGAGAAAGAGCTTCCCTCAACTTGGACTAGAAAGACAACAGTGCACAGAAATGCCGTGGATTAACTCAACAGTATTTTTTGCAGGACTTCCTCCTGGATCATCGACCCAAGTTCTGTTGAACAGAACATCACCCTACAACGTAGCATACAAGGGTAAATACGACTACGTGCAGCAACCCATTAGTGAAGAAGGGCTCCAAGGGCTTTGGAAATTTTTACTAGAACCAGCAGCGTCTGGCATAGTGAACCTGAATCCCTTAGGAGGGAAGATGGGTCAAATTCCTGAATCAGAAATCCCCTTCCCCCATAGAAAAGGCAATCTGTATGATATCCTTTACATGGCTAATTGGCAAAAGGAAAGAGGTGCCGAGAAAGAAATGAACTGGCTGAGGAGATTGCATGCCTACATGACTCCTTACGTATCGAAGTCTCCAAGAGGTGCATATTTGAATTCCAGAGATCTTGATTTGGGCAAGAATGAGGGCAACGCAACATATTCGGCAGCTCGACTCTGGGGTGAGAAATACTTCAAGAATAACTTCAGGAGATTGGTTTCGGTGAAAGGCATGACTGACAAGGAAAATTTCTTTAGAAATGCGCAAAGCATTCCGCCTCAGCTCATTCCTTGAGAAAGAGGAGAAGGTAAGCTAGCTAGCTCACGAAGTATGGCCGATACAGATATTTGCCTTCACCTCTAGCTTGCTCCTTCAGAAGGTCAATGGTTGTTATGTCTAGTCAAACTTTTTATCAATATCTCACTCTTTTGGTGTCCAAATAAACATAAATATAAGCAACTTATTTTATTTTTCAGTTTTAAATTCAAATAGCATGTATAATGGGAGCCACATATCATGTAATTATGGGCCACCTCACATATCATCTAATTAATGCACTACTGAAATTCGGTCATCAGATACTAATTCGACGTCGTGCAAGTAATGACTAGAACACGGGGAATAGCGTGGACACAACTAATTGTGCAATTAAGCGTGGGAAAGGGACGGAGGAGGGAGTAGATAACTACTGACTGATGAGGAGGCGCACTCTATTTCGTGCAAGGTTCGCATTGTCGGAGATACGAAATTTATCATCAATATATCATGTAGACAGATATGCTAAGAAACATATATAATGAGCATGGATACTTAAGGAAAATATATTAAAAATATAAATAATATAAATATTTATTAATACTATCTATATTAAAAACATAATGTTCTTATTGACTTATGCATTTCAAAAAAAACTGCATAACTACTCAAAATATGACTAGCTAGTCTCTTTCTTGCACCATGATTGGAGTTGTGTAGCATGGTTAAAATTTTGTTCTTTGTAAAATATAGGTCTTTGTATGAACTACCAATATCACTAGCATCACCAATATATGGGCTTTGTGTAGTGTCCTCAGAGGCTACTACTTGGAATAAATCTTCACAATGAATCTATTTAAAGACCATGCAACATGGACATAGAACAAACTAGAAATTGCAAAACACAATCTGATCTAATTAATTATCGCAGTAGTAAAACAACTTAACCTAATATTTGTTTCAACGAAGTATCCAACAATGTTTAGCATAAGTTGTCTATTTAAGAATAACTTCTATCATTGAAGAAATCTATAAATAATCACCCTAAACAAGAAACAAATGTTGAAAAAATTTATAAATTAATGCATTTAGCGTTTTGAAAATTAACTGAATAAAAAAGCAAGCTCGTAATATCCTACAACGACGATTCTAATACAATTTAGCAGTAATATAATTTTCTTTTTCAAGATATATATGATGACTCTTTAAGAAACCGCTGGGAATTCATTTCACACTTTCGGTGGATGGAAAGATCTTTGTACATGCTCTCAACAAAGGGAGAAATTTTTGTGTTATTTTTAATTTATTTATCGGTTTGGTTTTCTATATATATGTTACACTTTGTACTATGTTGGTTTGTTCATTGTAATATTTTTTTCTGGTCTAAGTTTCATATACTTTAACTTGATTCTATTTAACCTAAAAGCACACAAGCAGCTTACTTTTGTTATTTGGAAAGCTATACTAGCATATGTATCATCAGTTTTCGTACCTCTTATGAGGGTATGTCCTCTTTTGTAATTTGGAAGGCTATACTAAGCAACTTATCTTCTGTTGCTTGCAATTTCTGATTTTTTGGTTTTCGAGTCCTCTTTTTGATATGCAATTTCTGATTTTCTGGTTTCCAACTTTCGCAGCTTCTCTTCTTCTTCTTCTTTCTTAAAAATTAGTTTCCTACTTTGAATGGTATTTTGTATCCTCTGATTTCCCTACCCCATAGTGAATCAATGAATCATGGTCCAGGGATCTTCAAAATTTACATATCGAAAGGTTTCCTTGATAAGTTAAGAAACCTTTAAGGTGGTGAGTTTTCGGTAAAAGGTTATTCCAAACAGTTACTGATACAGGCTGATACGTATCAATTTTACAAACCTTGTGAGAGATGCAAAAAAGGTAGCCCGGAATATATGGACCGCTTCATGTGAAAATATATTTGGGCTTTTAAAACATAATACAATTCTATCACCAAAACCCATTTAGTAGTTTTTTCTCAGTCCATTACATTATACAGCTGGTAAATATTATAGGCCTGCTCTTGATGTTTCCAAATCCATAATAGCCCATAAAATCCATCTTCTTTGCCTTACTCATTCAGCTAATAAGAATTGTTGACTTTGACCGGTCAAGAGCTAGGGTTGCCTTAAAAGCCGGGGGTGCAACTGCAGCCGTGCGCTTTCCGACCAGAAAAGCCAGGCTCTGAATGGTTCAGCTTGGTCCACATGAAGATTTTCAACTCGTCCCGCCGGCCCATCCCGTAAAGGCTTTCGCCGCCGGCGTTGGTCTCTTCGTTGAAAATCTTCATGTGGACCAAGCTGAACCGCATCAGGCGATACAGGGACTAATCGAGGTTGGGGTCCGGGAAGGAGGGGAGACCGGCGGCGCGTTGCGAGAGGGAGATGGGTCCGACGCCGGCGTTAATTGTACTGTTAAATATGATGGCCAGCAGCCTCATCTCCGGTGCAGATCGGAGGACTAACGTTTTGGCGAAGCGGATCAGCATGAGCTACCATTTTTTTTTCTGATTACAATCCTTAGTGTCGTTAAATATAGGAATCACGTTGTCCCTAACTTCATTCTTAGTTTATTTTTACTTAAAAATTAAACTAAAAAGTTAAAACTGAAAAATATTTTTAAATTATTCTTAACTTTGATTATTGTACATTAGTATTATGAGTGGGTGTTGAACTTTAGTACATAATATACTACACAGATAATTGTTATAGATAGATTAATTTTCTAAGGAAGCAAAACAAATAATAAACAATGGGTGCAACGGATCAGCTAGACTTGAGCTGCCTCCACTCCTCTAATTAAACATTAAAATAGAATTAAAATAGAATTATCCTACTTAGAACGATTGATGGCGACAAAGTCCGCGGGAAGCCCAAGAATTAAGGGCAGATCAGATCACTCGGGGCCCACTTTTAAAATCAACGACTACGTTGACTTTGTGTTTGCTCCTCTCGAATGGGCCCCACAGCTTCCTCCCTTTGGCTATTCCCGTGCCGAAGAGAAACAAATGGCCGCTAATGTCGAGTAATTAAATAGTTAATAGCGCTAATGGAGATTGAGGGGATAGAATAAGTTGACTTGGAAACCCGACCTCCCACTTGACGCTCTTTCCTTCGTCATTATCTGATTCACGTCTTAATCTTCTTCTTCTTCTTCTTCCTTCTCCCTCTGCTTCACATCCTTGATCCTCGTCTTCGTTCGTCCTTGGAGGATTTGCAATCGCAGTTACGTCCCAGTACTACTTAATGGCATTAAATATACGACGTTGATTAACGAACGAGATAACTAATTACGACAACGAAGAGCGAAGACGAGGGAATTAAACACACAAGGAATTGATCGAGCTCGTCGTACGCACGTCCAGTCAAGCTTGCTTAATGAAGAAAGAAAGAAAAAAAAATCGGCCCCGTGTTTTCATTTTCTGAGTTGGTTCGCATAGATTAGACAGACAGTCGACGGGAACAAGAAACCAACACAAAATGTCGTCGCGCGACGACGACGAAGACGAATTTCACGTATTTACACCTACAGACTCTGTTTCTCTCTCCTTGGGGGGGCCTTGTGTCGTCTGTGACAATTATTATTAAAGCTGGAAAGATATATAGTAGTATTAGCTCGAGACTTCTTCCAGTAGCTTGTACCTCCGGACTTTCCCTCTGAAAACGTGCTTGGATTTAACGACGCTGGACATGTCTTCGGATCTGGAGCGGTGGACGGCGGAGAGCTTAGGAGGCCTCTCCGGCGATCTCTGCTTCTTGATGGGATTGCTTATTAAACTCAGGGGAAACTCGCCCCTCAACGGCCTGACATCGCCGACGCCGCAGTTAGTGGTGATAATATTACACGGGGACGGGACCGCGGCTCTCACTCCCTCCTCTTTAAGGCACCAGTTGCAGTAGCGATACGAATCCGCCTTCGGGTACAGATTGCTGCAATACCTAGTGAAACAGAGGGGGGAACAAAATAAAAAATTAAAGAAAATAGGAAGAGAATTGAAAAAATAACAAACCCAGATGAGAAATTAACGCGGATGGAAAGAGTGGAAAGCTCCGGACCTGTGTTGAGAGCGGAAGTTGCAGTTTTTGCACCTGAAGAGCTCATCGGGGAGGCCGTGGTCGCCGCACATGCAGCACTCGGGCGTCGGTGGCGGTTCGTCTCCTCTGGTCGAAGCAGCCATCCCTCATCGAAGAGCAGAGCAAGAGAAAGAAATAGACAGACAAGGGGCAGAGGCGGTTGTGTGGTTTGTTTTCGCCGTCGAGTCTCACCTCCGGGGATGGCCCGCACGGGTGAGGGTTATTAACTTATTATAACTTTTAAAAAATAATAATAATAAATTTTTTTTAAAAAGATGCCGTCGGGGGTAAATCCGTCATACCACGAAGCCGCAACGTGCTACCATGACTCGCGGCGCCGGCAGTGCCGCCAGGCGCTGACGCCAGCGCACGCATCCCAACCCCTTTTAACCGTAACTGTTCGTGCAGGGTTTGGGACCCACATGGTCCGAGGACGCACCCACGTGAGTCCTCATGCTCGATCTCTGTACGTTCCACCCTTCCTTTTGCAGAGGTTCCGTAGCTTTCGCGCTTTTTTTTTTTCTTCGACGGAGATTTTTTCCTCTTTTTTGCATCTTATGATTCCTGTAACTTTTTCCTCTTTTTCTTTGCTTTATTTTATTATTTTTAGTATTATTTTTTCTCGATCTTATCAGATCTTTTGTTCCTGATTTCCTCTCCGTCGTATACAATGAATCAGGTTCTTCGTTTCGGTTCCTTTTCGTTGGACAGCCGAGAAGCTGCTGCAGCACCACCCCACCGCGCATCTAAAATACTGGGTTGTGAATGGAGACCCCTTCTTTCATTTTAAAACCAGTACAACCCGTTCATCGTCTTCTGTAAGTAACCTCCGACATCGTATGCGACCACCCATCGCTCACTGAAGATCCAAGGGAAAAGAAAAGGAAAACATCGATAGGGGAAGCAAATGAACTGAAAGGTTAGGTCTAAAAAGTGTATTAATCATATAGTGAGAAGAGAAAATGACGGGAGAGGTCCCATGCATCATAGATGATGATGGTTATACAACACAAAAAGGTACTTTTTATTGATTATTAGAGTATGCATGCATTGCAGTGCAAGTGAGTACACCTACAAAGCTCACCTCTTCAACGTCATTAAAGGAAAGAACACATTAACAACACACTGGACAAAAGAACAAAACGCCCTCGCAAGCACTCAGTGGCATATCCCCGGAGTTCCAATTCAGAAACAAGCATTATCAGACCCTACCTCGCCTTTCCCTCGACGCTCTCCATCCGGGTTTACTACATCGCTTGTGAAGTCAGGCTTCCATGTTCTCATCTTACTGTGAAATGAATTTCCTCCAATTGGAACACTGAGGTAAACCTGATAACAAAAGAGCGCTTGAAATTTAGTCATTACTCAAAAGAACCCATATTTAAGAATTCCAGAAGCTCTAGAATCGGAACTTAAAGATCAGAGGGGCGAACAATCAGTTCTATATAGTCATCAATGAAAAAGCATATATAAAAGGTATTAGTATCATAGAAAGGTGAAATCAGAGCCCTTATTACCACGATTCTTGAAGCTTCCATGAGAACCAAACTCACTAATTAGCTCTGGGCACACTCAAAAGGATGTAGCGTTCCTTCCACAAAGTCATGCATTCTGAAACGCTCCAAGAGTTCAAAGGGTCTGTCCATGCCATTTTAGTTTTCATTGAACATAATTAAGGTCAAAACCAGCTAAATGAATACAAAAGAAAAGGCCGATGCAATTTTTACCTTTTACATTCCTGAAACTAATCGTGTCAAATAAAAAAGTGAGCTGAATATTGAAAGTGAACACAAGGTTTTCTGCATCATTCATCTCAAGAAAGAGCGGAAAATTGAAAAAAATAAATAAATATTCAGCACCATCCAATCTCTTTCTTTTATTTTGAGAATGGTTGCTTAATTGAGGTGGGGCTGTGCAAATGTGTTCTTTTCTCTTTGTGCACATGCTCTGCGTATACTGTCAAAGCTTTTTGAAAGTCTTTTCCTTCAACATCCAGATCATATTCAGCCATATTATTTCATGGCCAGTAAAATTTACACAAAATAGTCAGACCATCTCAAATAGCTTGCTGTTTTCTCACCCATGATGAATCCTAAAATTTTCTCTTAAAAATACATCGCAGCATACACCATTTGTGAAGACGATGCATCTCAGCCGGGGCAATCTCCCCACTGACACAACAAAGAGAGGCTTTCCATCAACCCCTCCTATTCCACCCGAATCCTTTTCATTTTTCAAATAATTAAAGATAAACGAACAGTGTACCAATCTTGAGATTCTATTCGCTTCAAAATTCTCTTCTGGCTAAATATATTTCAAGATCAAGTACATCCATGCAGGGTTTGATTTAATAAATGATTACTTTTTTTTTGGACTTTGGTGGTCACCAGAGTTGAAGCGACTTAAGTACTACAGGCTTTCAACCCTATTTCTCGAATCTGGGTAGGATAAGACGCATGGCGCAATGCACAGACAAATCGGAAGTCATGGCAAAGTCAGATTCACGCATCAGAGAAGAAAGAAAGTTCAGAGCTCAAGAAGTCATTTAGAATATGGGCTTAGTAATCCAAATGGGTCAAGCTCAATTTAACCGCATTAGCTGAGGGTTTACACCTAAAGGAAGGTAAAACTGTCCTATGACATAGGACAAGTGGAATGAGGAGGCATCACATATATTGTGGGGGACATCAGAGAGAAAAGAGGATATCTTTTTTTGTCCTAAAATTGCTTTGCAAAAGGAGCAGATATGCTCTAGGAGAGGCTGCTTGACTGCCTTGTAGTACAACAGACCGGAATCCATTAATGGAGAAACAATCAGCATTAATTTGTTCGGTTTTCCTTACGATTATATCCCCACCCTCCCTCCCTCCCTCCCTCGCCTTTATTAGGGCCCTTACAAACGGATTGGGGGGAAACTCCATCCTTTGTAAATCCATCTGCTACAGGAATAGTAGACCTTGGAAACAAAACCGACCACAACTGAACCCCCTCACAAAAACAAAGATCTTGCTAAATGCTATGAGAAACCTTCAGGGAGAAAAAAGAACATTTACGCCACCCAATTACAATGTTAGAATCACCTTCAATTTCCAAAGGCACTCTAAAGAATGCTTTCACAATCCTTAGTCATGCTACCCTCATAACCACAGCTGCAGCTAAATCTGATATACCGATGGGACCCGAGTAGATGAAAGAACAACACCAGAGGAATCTCCAATAACACCACCAAAACTGGAGGGACCCAGATTGCCAAAAGAAGCGCCATCAAATTCAAATTGTGCTTTCCTTTCCGTGGGGGTGGGGGGATTCAACCATTCTAGAGAGAGAAGAGGGATCATTTAGGGTAGCCGCTACAGTTCAAGTGCAACAGAGTCAACTCCCTAGATCTCGAAATTTTGCCAAAGAGCATAGCCATCCATAATTGTTTCCTTTTGTGCTTTCTACAACCTGCTCTCAGCCTCTTTCAAGTGGGATATCACCATATACTAGTGTTAGTGTGGGTGAAAGCTTCTACGGGAGAGGTTGAGATCATTGAAGGCATTCCTAGTCTTGTAGTGCATTCATGCAACAAGATGAAGATTGAATGGACATAGAGGGAATGGAGTGACATACAGTTCTCTTTGACCTTGCGCTTGCTTACGCAGGCACAATCTGTAGGTCGACCAGAGGGACACACCTAGGTGGTATTGCAACCAAATCCACGACGAGCTAAACCTTCCAAGATTGAATGGCATAATCGTAGTCTCGATCCAAAACTCACTCTGACCGAAACACCAGAAGTTTACACTCCCACAGATACCAATGGATGAAATGAAACATGAGTCCACCACTCTTCTAGCATAGAAGAAAGACCTAAGCTATCAATTAGGTCCTATTTTGAAGGCATGCAGAAATACAAACCAGAGAAAGTGAAGAAAGAAGGCCAAACCTTCCAAGAGTAAGTATATTGAATGAGAATGTAGTTCATTGTTTCAATGCCATAACCACAAAGGGGTTAATTCAAAGCTGAAATAATCATTCCCCTGATTTTAAGAGTATTCCTTGCAAGGATCTTACTAAAGGAATTCAATGAAAAGCAATCATGCAATGGGTCGTCTTAAAAGAGGCCAAGCACTATGGGACATCCTAATGTCCAGCAAAGGAGGAAGGGAAGCCTGATAAGCCTAGGACGTAGAGAAAGCATTTTTTGGGTCAGCCATCCACATGAGCTCGTCACCAAGGCCCAGAACAAAGAAAAACTTCTGTAGAACCATGAAGAGGAGAAAGAGAGAAAGAGAAGCTAAACATCAAGCAATACAAATGAAGGTCAAAACTAAATATCAACCACCAATTTGAAGATTATCTCCACAGATTTTGCAACAACAAATTCCAAACATTTATCTAAAATGTTGACAGTTCTTGGGTAATTTATTAGTCAACATAAAAACTCCCACATGTGCTTCACTCAGTTGTATTTGTTCAGACAGGGCCTTCAAGTGTCCTATCTCCAGCCTGAGAAGCAGTGTGTAGATATTGATAAACACACAAATTATCCCGCATAGTCTATTTAAAGAAATTAGTTTTATATTCAATTAATTAGTTGTTAAAAGTTTACAACCAAACAATTCTACTTTCCATTTTCTCAATGTTCTATGCTCTTCCTTTTATCTTTTAATTTCTAAGAAAAAGGAAAAGCAAACCCCAGAAACGAGCTAGAATTTGTTTAAAGAACTTACAGGACATGTTCACGGTTTCTCAACAATTTGCGTTCGTTGGTTTCCATAACACTTAATACATCTGCAGTCTCTGGTCCAGCCGTTCCGCCAGCTACTATTGATGGCACTTCCGAATGAGGAGTCCATATCTACAAACAGAACAGTAAGAAACATCTTATTTTTATGTAATTTTATCTTTATTGTTTAAAGCATATCATACCTTAATTGTGTTATCAATTCCACTCGTAGCAATGGTGCAATCAAAAGGATGGCATTGGACACAATTGACAACTGAAAAAGAAGACAAACACTTTCAATTCCAAAATCGATGGTTGAGGCTCCTAGTGTTAGAAAGAAAAACCAGCATACCAGCTCCATCACCAGCAAGCATTTTCACTAGCCTTCCAGTTTTCTTCTCCCATATAAACCATCTCCCATCGTCACTCCCACTGGCAAGAAACTCCCCTGAAGTACGGGATGGGATTTATAAATTGATAAACTATACCGTTATAAATATAGGTTATTCTAAAAACTTCTGAGAAACAACAATATAATAGGGGTTGGCATTAAGATGTTTCGCCTTCTCTTCTTTGCCTTCTCTATGTCCATGGCGGCCGTGAAATTTGCGCACGGCCCCTCACATAGCATTATTTTAATGCCCTTGATTTTCGCATTAAAATAATGCTGTGTTTTTGCGCACGGCCGCCGTGGACATAGGATTATTCTTTCCTTTTAGATACATACAAAGCATTAGAAGAGAACCCTTTTTTCCTTATCGTTAAATACAAAGCATTAGAAGAGAACAACACTATTTGATCAAACTAACCATTTTGGCCCAGAAAACTGGCCTGTTTAATATCGGTCCCAACATTGCAGTGGCCCACATATCTTCGTTTCATATCAATTACACTTTCAGGCTGCAACAACATATAAATAGCCACAGCTAAAGTAAGTAATGAATGCACATGCATACTCAAATTTTATCAGCAAAACCAAAGATGAAACTATCAGAAGATACCAATGCTTTTGGGAGAGAGATATCTCATGATGGGAAAAGAAATGTCAATAACTAATGATATTATTGTAGTCAAAATTTACCTGATAAGTCTCTTCAACAAAAAAAAATTACCTGATAAGTTAAATTTTCATTTTGAGATGAATATTTTTCTCTGGCTGAATCAGGTATACGGTGAAATCTCAAATTCAGACTTCCACGAAGGATACCCAACTCACTATCACGTCCCTCATCACCTGAAATGGATGTTTCAAAGTCTAATTCCATCTCCTCTTCAATGTCTGAATCCTCCCTTTCAGATCGAGGGCAGCCCAGTGATGCATCAGAATTTGCCTCTTGCCTGTGATTTACATCACTCAAGGATTTCGATTTTCCCTTTCTTGATTCACTTTTTGATGATCCATCATTGTTACTTTCTGCAGCCTCAGCTGTAACCAATCATAGCCAACATCTTTAATAGGAATATTCAGTTAATGTAATTATATGAACCAGAAAATGATGTCTAATAACAGAAATTTTTATTAATATCAAATGTGGTCCAACCTGAAGTTAGATGCTGTTTTATCACCTCCGCCATTTCAGAAACCTGGTAGTTGGATGGTGCTAAACGATGCGCAACCAACACATATTCCAAAGCTTCTTTAGGTTTTCCTAACTGCATGGTATGAAAGAGGTCAAATTACCTTAGTGATGAAAGAAATGAGAACAATAATACAATAATTTCACCCTGGCCTTCTTGAGCAACAAATAACCACCACATTGTACTGTTTGTAAGTAATATCTTAGATCGCAGTTTGCTCCCTCTTTATCCAGCAATGCAGGAAATAGATGATCAACTTAGGGAAAAGACAATGTCATACATCTGAAATTTCAAAACGGAAGACTACAGAAAACTAACCTCTAAAAGGGCTTCTGCCATGCAGGAGTATGCTCTGTAAGACGAAGGATCAATGATTATAGCTTTGCGACAGTCTCTAATAGCCATATGAACATCATTTTTCCATTTCCTCTGAAAGACCAAATAACACTTGGAAAATTTAGAGCAAGAAAATATTTCATAAAAGATATTAAGAATATGGATTTGTAACAAGCAAACTAAGATATTCAGAACCTTGAGGAAAAAAGCTGCTCGAATACACAAGCAATTATATTCATGCGTAGGTCCAATTTCCCGACTTCTGCCATCAAGTAATTCATTACATGCTTCAACGCCATTAAAATAATCTGATTGTTCTAAACATTTTTCAGCAGCTTCAAGTAATTCCTGGCATTGCTGGAGCTGAAATTTACATAAGTTAGTTGGAGCGAAAATAAAATATTAATCGGGCACCACAGAATCATGACAAACACATAAATCAGAAAACGAGAAGAGTACAAAAAAACACGCAAACTAACCCTGGTACGACTATAGCAGCTTGAATGCTATCATTAGAATGATGATAATGTTTTGAGATCAGATCCTGGCATCTTTCCAATTCACTAGGTGCAGGAATTAAATTTGCTTGCTTCATGACATCTTCTGCAGAATATTTTAAGACGCTTTTGCTGCCTGCAAAACACAAAAAGGTTATACTTAAAGCTACAAATTGCTATAGCAACTGATAGCATTTACCAGGTTACCATTTCATGAATGTGAGAGAGATAGTAAAACCTGAATAAATTTGAAGGGTGGCTACTAAGAAATTCATCATGCTTTTCTTTTGTTTCTCATACAATCCATGCTAAAAATGATGTCAATGACCCAATAATTCCCAACAGAAGTCATGTACCAGGATATTATAAAGTGAAGATACTAAACCTGAAGAAAATCTAACACTAAGGGATAACCAGGAATTTAATGATCTATGCTACAGAATGATGTCAAAATTGTAATATTTATTCAAATAATGCATGACCAAATAAAAGACATTTAATATGAAGTTAAATTGAAAGTTAAGAAAGATACCAAGATTTGCATCCATTAAGTAGACATGCTCCCCACTGTAACTAACAAGCACCTCTTCTCCATTTGGACTAAAAGTAACATGAGTGAAGTGCAAAGTTGATCTGCTCTGCATAAGAACAAAAGCACGCATTTAGAAGAAACAAACATGGGCAACGGTATCAGAAAAGATGTTCATTTTCTTCCAAAGAAGAAATGTTTGAATATTTTTTTAGTGCCCACTGCGACAGTATTTATCAACATCATCCTAAGCAAAAAGTATATGATATGAAGTGCTAAAGGAATACTGTTTCAAACCCATTCTGAAAGATGCATCGGGCAAAAATAGTTAACACAAGCAGGTGGCTTCATCGTCTTCTCAGAAGAGCTTAGTGACGGAAGCATTCTTCTATCGTACAAACGAGCAAAAGCATCGCTGAAAAATAACAAGACAAAACAATTAATATATAGCTTTTAAGAAACAGCATAATGTACACAATACATACCTCAAGGACAAATGAAACAGAAAACTACCTTCCACCAACAAGAAGCTGATGAGGTCTAGTTGTACTGATGTCACAAGATTTTAAAGCAAGACAATGTCTGGGTGGATCACCTAGAGACTTCTTTGCTCCAGATCGCAAATCAAGCTGTCAATAAGTTTTGGCAGCAAAACAAATACTAGTAAAAAGATGCTGTGAGAGAGTTAATCATTTAAGACAAAGCTGGTGAAAAGAAAAAGGAATTAGAGCAAAGGACATATCATAAGATGTTTCCTGAAGATAAGAACTCCCAAAAACAACAGACAAGAGGAAGAAGGTAGATTGTAAAAGCCATACCAGAATGTTATGACACTCTTGATGGGTAGATCCAGCAGGAGGACAAGAGGAACCCTCCCGAAAGTCATGCTGTCGTAGAGTACCATCTTCACTTGCACTCCACACCACATTTGGATTCCCTACTTCAACCTGCATTAAACATGCATAGGATGCATTTACGAAAAAATAAATACAAGTATACAGAGTATACATGGATATGGTTGTGTGTGCATGCGTGTGAGAAGAGAGAGAGAGACAGAGAGACAGAGAGACAGAGAATCTTACAGCTAATTTCTTCACTCTTTTTGCGTGACAACGAAACAAGGCCTGTGGCTCAAGTGTTTCTTCAGTACTTTGCCCATGTAAGTAAGACAAATTGAACAAGCGAACCTGAAAAATAATCAGTAATTGTATCATGCAAACTCAAAACATGTGAGCAAGATTTTTTAATAACAATTAGAGTAAAGGAGATTACTTCTGCATCTGCAGCGCCAGACACTACAAGTTCATCAGAAGTCTCAGGAACAAATTTTGTGCAGAATATGTTTGCAGTATGACCACTATCAATACTATGCAAGAGTCTCTTTCTTGCATAACACCAAATGTTAACCTAAAAGAAGACAACAAGAAACCAACCTAGGTAAATCTAACATTGATGCTTCCATCATCCAAGACAGTTAAACAGCGGGAGAAACTTAGAAATGGAAATATTCAAGCTAGCCATAGGTAAGGTAAATTAAAACCTGCCAAACAATTAAAAGCAAGATTCAACACAATGGCATGATTGGTATGGATCAAAATGGTGGACCTGGCAGATCACCAGGTCTGGACCAAAATAACATTCATCTTAAGCCTCCTTTTTATCCAGCTTTTAAACACTTTGTAATCCCAATTAATGAACATATTTCAAATTTGTTATGATACAGTAAATAATGTTGAAGATGTAAAAATGCTAACAAAAGCTCTAAAGGAAGATCATATGATGTTTATTGACAAAAACTGTGTTGCATCAACCAAATATCATTTTAGCATAAGGAAATAAATCTACTCATCAGCAGTACATATGCTTGTTTATTTATTTACTAATTAAAGGTAAAGATATTTATCAAAAGTTTCTAAACTCAGAATATAATTTTATATCTGCCATAGTCATTACCAACGGCAAAATTTGAAGCAAAAAACCAAGAGAACTGCCACACATAGATGACAGCAATACGTGCCAGCCAGATCTCTGACTAATAGCAGGCATTTGATATCATTTTAACTGTTGCAGCTAAAGTTTGGAGCCACTGTTGGACCAGTTCCCCATCGTGCTTCACGACTTCTGAGAGCACAGCCAGATCACTCTCTAGTCCCTTTATTCGAGCTTCATGCCAATACTTTTCTTCATGCTTTTAAAAGGGTACCTCAGCAGGTCAAACCAATGATGAGGAACCTGCTTGATGCAAATAGAAAAAGGGACAGCTAGTAATTAATTGAACCAAGTAAAGAGCCTCTCCATTCCTGAATTCTAATTCTCCTTGCTTTTTACACAATTCCGTCAGTGAGGATACATGTCAGAATGCCTATTGCTCCTCTCGGTTGCTTTCTACCATGTTATTAAACACTGGACCAGTCCTCAAACCAGTAAGATAATTGGTTTGGTGAAACCGGCTAAAATTGGGTTCAACCATTCGTTAATCCAAAGTGCGCACCATTAATTTATAATCCTTTCATTAGTTTAAAAATAATTAGCTCTTTAGTTAGATAGGTGTAGTGATTTAGAGTCGTTTAGCAATCATTACAATTCTAAGATACGACAGCAATATGCATTTGGTTTTGTTAAGAGTCAGGGGTAGTTTAGTAATTTTACTAAACTGCAGTTAGTTATTATTTGCTTATTGTTTAATTTACTTGCTCCTCAAGCCATGAAAGGAAAAATTGTAATTTTGTATTTTCGGATTCTATTAATACATGTTTTAGGGTTGTAGGTCTTTTCCCTTCTTCCTATCTCTTCACTTTTCTCTCATCTTCTATCTTCCTTCACTAAATCTAAATTGGCTAGGCTTCTTAAATCTTTAAAATGGTCATGGGATGGAATCTCCATGGCTGCAAAGTGTTTTTTGCACAAACTCTGGGTGAAAGAGGTTGAACCAGCCTAATAAACAAACTGTTTCATGGCCAAACCGTAGAAACCGGCAAGGTCCTCCGGTTATGAAGGAAAAACGGTTTTCAACTCTTTCAGAACAGGAAAGAGATACAGTTCTGGTTCTTTTAGGTCGAACCAGCCGACACCATCCTGTTCTGACAACACTGATTTGTGCCTATTCTACTTCCCAACCGTCTTCTTTTTTTTCCTAAATCTTCCTACACCAAAAATATCTCCCTCCTTCCACGTGGCTCAACCCCGTTGATTCTACTACTATGCTAAACTGCTGGACCACCCCTCTCGGAATGGTCCCTTTTGCCCATACAGGTATAGACACAGATTAGGCGGCTTTGGTTGGTCAGACCCATTGGAGTCTCTAACACATGTTGCTTATAACTTTCTATGGAACAAGTTCACAATGGCAAGGAAGAATACGTAGCATTAGAGGAAAATTAGTGTCCAACCATCAAGATCAGATCAGTAATTCAGAAAAAGAGTAGTTTTAAAAGTATCATACTTGTGTGTCATCTGATCCAGAGATTAAAAGTGATCCCCTTGAGTTCCATGCTATCGCATTTACACAACCTTGATGACCCTGTCAAAGCAAGAGCAGCATGAACTGACTATCAAGCTCCTTAGCTAAATTAGCTCATCAAAATCATTGGGTAGATAAACATAATATATATGTACAAACATATAAGTTCTACTACAGTTATGTATGTCTCCTCGATTCCAGTAGTAACGAATCCGGAACCAGAAGTCTATAACCCAATTTATCATTATGCAATTTATCATTGACGATTGCACCATTAGAAATACTACTATACTAGATTCACACATAGAAGTATCAGAAGTCACAATTTTTTATATGCAAGAGAAAGAAGCAATCACATGAGCAAGTAATTGTATAGTTATATGAACTAGTTGACCAAGAAAAGCAATATGAAAACAATTTTATTTTGCAAAGGAATGTTGAATGGGAAAAAATATGACACCACCAAACGTTAAGAAAGTTAATGGGCTATAAGGTTCAGCAATAGGTCTCCTAATGGACTAATAATTTCGGTATGCAATGGGACTCGATCTTTATGTTGAATCAGAGTCATAAGATCTGATATTGGAAGTTTTGGACATCATTTTTTACCGACTACCAGGTTTGTGACCTCTCCAGGGAGGGATTTATCAATTTGTGTTGCTAGAGGGATTTTCAACTCACACTACAGACCATGATTTGTGCTGCTAAAGATAAAGGCTATATCCTTTTCGTTCTTCTACTGCCATAACCTCAGGGACAAGTGTGTACATTGCAAATTGAGCAGTATTATAGCCATGTTTGGCTAAGCTCTTTTGAGGCAAAAGTTCTCTAAAAATGAAAGAGCAGCTCTTTGGATTAAAGAGCTGCTTTTAGAATAACAAACCTATTTGGATAAATCTCCGTTTACATAAATCTCTCTTTCAAAAAGGAGAATTTAGCATCTTGATTGAGCCCAAAATGTAGCATTTTTTACAAGAGGTCTTTTTCAAAGAGTTATCTCAAAGTCCTGTAGGAAAGAGTTTAGCCAAATGCTGCCTCTAATTATTTTGTATCTCTAGAAGGTTGTGAATGATTTCTCCCAACTTTTGGAATGCACAGAGTCCAAGACCTGTCCTTGGTGCCTCCATCATCCCCCAGAATGATGATGTCAGCATTCTAGATGCTGCACACTTCAGTTTTTGTACCCTAATTTGCTGTTATTGAAGGGAAACAGTGGTGTGGAGGGTTCATTGAAGCAATTGCTTAGAAATTTCTCGTTGTGTAGCCAACCTGCTTGCACATCTCCTGTGTGTGGTTTCTTGAAATTGTTTTTTTGAAAGTTGTTCTTCATTGATTTTTTGAAATAGTTACAAAGTATGAGCCCAATCCGGGCAGATACATAAGGAGCTTAGGGTGACACAACAAGAGTTTGTTGATGCGCCCTTGCTTAGCAAGAGAATCAGCGTGACCATTCGCACTTCTTAACACATGAGACCACGAAATTACAAAGCTAGTGTAAGTACAAAGTTCATTAAAAAGGAAGCGAAAACGCCATGGAGGTTTCGACTCGCCGGAACCCCAAGAGAGAACCACCTTGGAATCCCCCTCCACATTGAGACTGCATCCTAATCCCAAGCTAGCAAAGCACTTAAGACCTTGCAAGAGACTAAGTGCTTCAGCGGTATTTGAATCATTGACTCCAATTGGCCCAGAATAAGTTAGAATAACTTCACCCGAGGAATCTCTAATTATTCCCCCAATGCCAGCAGGGCCTGGATTACCGAGTGAGGATCCATCAAAATTGAGCTTGTAAGTGGAGTATGGAGGAGGCTGCCAAACTTGATTTGCTGTTCGATTAGAAGTGCCTAGACATGCATGCTCGGCCCATGACTTCCAAATGGTACTAACATCAACCCCCTGAAAACAGCTTTGAAGCTTGAGCCAACCTACAATAGAGTGTAGAGTAGAATAGGCCACATGTTTCCAATGTTGTTCATGCCCATGAAAAATCCTCCTATTCCTTTCTTTCCAAAGGAACCAGGGAATAAAGCCTACACAACACTTGAACATGAGCCTTCCTTTATTCTTCAATCCCAATGAGCTTGTTATTGATGCAATTCTAATCAAACCATGTGGCATAACAATTTCAGACCCAAATAAGCTGAGAATCAACATCCAAACCTTCCAACTATATGAGCAGTGGATCAGAACATGGTCCACTATCTCAGGTACAGCTTGGCACAAAGGACAAAGACCTGAAGTAATGTGCATTCCTCTCCTCTGAAGTAGATCTCTGGTGGGCAATCTTCCCCTCATTGCACACCAATTGAAAAAATATTGTTTTTGTGGGCAAGATAGAGACCAAACAATAGCCGCCGGGTGATTGCTCGAATTGTTATTGGCAAAAGTAAGATAAGCTGATCTGACTGTGTAAATACCTTTCGGCTCAGGTCTCCACAATAACTTGTCCTCATCCTCCCTATTAAGGCAAATACTATTGAGCTCCCCCAGTAGATGCGAGATGTCAATAGCTTCATCATCATTCAGTGATCTTCTAAGTAGGGATTCCCAATTAAGATTACCGAGTTGACCCAATGGAGCAATATCAGATATGAGGCACCTGTTGATCCTTGCAAGAAGAAATAACCTGGGGTATTTCTCAGCCAAAGGGTTGTCACCTAACCATGAATCAGTCCAAAAGTGTGTCTTATTCCCATTACCAGGATGAAAGAAAATATTTTGGCGGAAAGAGGGTAGGAGTTTAATGATTCTTCTCCAGTTAGGAGAAAAACCCCTAGCCCCCCTACCTTGAAGCCACCAAGGCAAATTTCCTCTCCCAAATTTGGCCCTAATAATTCTTTTCCAGGCCACATCCTCATCTGAATTCAATTTCCATATCCACTTACTCATTAAAGCAGAATTGATATGTTTAATCCTTCTTATGCCCAAACCACCTTGCTCCTTGCTTTGACAAACTTCCTCCCAATTAATTAAATGCATCTTAGAGTTTTCGTGAGGTACCGACTGGAGGAAATTTCTCATAATTTTCTCGATATTTGATACTACCAAGCTGGGCAATCGTAGGAAGGATAGGAAATAAGTGGGAATCCCAATGAGACATGCTTTAATCAAAACAATTCTGCCAGCTTTAGATAAGAGTCGACCTTGCCATGTACTCAGCCTGTTTTGTAACTTTTCAATAATCGGATCCCATAGTGTTTTTGGAGTTCTACCAATGAATAACGGAAGACCCAAATAAGTAGAAGGAATAGATCCAACTCTACATCCCAAGGCAGCAGCCAAATCATCAAGCATAAGATCATTAAGATGGAAACCTGATAAAGTAGACTTGGTCCAATTTATCTTTCACCCTGAGGACATCTCAAACAATATTAGGATGTGTTTAATATTCTCGAGCTGATCCCTGGTGCCCTTGCAAAAAATTATTGTATCATCGGCAAATTGGACAAGTGGAATCCTCAATCCTCCTCATAAACACCTGCATCAATCCAGCCCTCCTCAATAGCCAAATTCAGCAAGTATCTCAAGCCTTCTCCTGCTATGTTAAACAACATGGGAGATAGTGGATCCCCTTGTCTGAGGCCACGACTTGGCTTAATGAAACCATGAGCTCCACCATTAACCAGAATAGAGTATCTAGTTGAGGAAATGCAAGACATTATCCACTTTCTCCATTTCCGACCAAAGCCAAGAAGTTGCATCATGTGTCTTATGTAGTTCCATGAGCCTTTGTCAAAGGCCTTCTCAAAATCAAGTTTGAGGATGACATGTGGCTCACTACTCTGATGGCAAAGATGAAGAATCTCATGGGTGCACATAGCTGCATCCATGATGTTCCTACCCTTTATAAATGCATCTTTGCTCGGGGCTGATAATATAATTCATGACTCTTTGCGATCGGCTAGCAAGAACTCGGGCTATGACTTTATAGGTGCTATTAGCAAGGCTAATTGGTCTGAAATCAGTAATCCTTTCAACACACCTCTTCTTTAGAAGTAGGGCAATAAAAGTAGACCCCATTGCATTGCAAGTGAGCCCGTATTCATGGAAGTTATGAAGCATTTGAGTAACATCGTCTCTTATAATATCCCAGCATGAGTTAAAAATTCTCCATTGTAACCGTCCGGACCTAGAGCTTTGTTTTTGGCATGAACTTACCAGCAGCATCAATTTCCTCATTGGTGAAAGGCAATTCAAGCTCAACCGCACGGGCTTGAGTTAACCATTGGCTGAATACCCTGTGAAGCCGAGGCCTATTGGGAGAGTCCTCGAGTATAATCTTGTAAAGTGGTCCACAATGTTTTCGATAATGACATCTTTGTTAGAAGAGACAACACCTCTACCTCCAAAGAGCAAATTCTGTTTACTCTCCTTCGATTGGAGGCCATAGCATGAAAGAACTTTGTATTACCATCTCCTCTAGTAGCCACTTATGCCTTGCTATTTGTTTCCAACAAATAGCATCCTTTCAAGGATATTATTGAATTCAATAACTGCAGTGATTCGGCTAGCAATCTCATCATCAAGCAATTCTCTTATCTCCTCGGTTTGATCAATATGAGAAATAATAGCAGATAACTCTTCCTTCCTTGCATTTAGAATTATTTTCTGATTTTTCGACCAATTGATAATTTTGCCTTCGAGCTTTAAATTTCCTAAAGCATTTTCCGCTCATCATTCCCTCATCACGAATATCATTCCACCATGCTTTTATTTGAGGGATAAAATGTTCATCCTCAAGCCAGTAGTTCTCAAACCTGAATGGTGTTCCACCCCACAATTCTGAATTTGTGTCTAAAAGAACAGGCCAATGATCTGAGACAGTTTTCCCAAGAACTTTGCAAGCAGCCCTCGGATAATATACAAGCCAGTCTGATTCACACAAAAATCTGTCTAATCTTGAAAGAATGGCTGGCCTACTACAGTTGCTCCATGTAAAAGCCTTCCCAGAGGCAGGTAAATCAACAAGTTCAGAGCCCCCAATGAAATCAGAAAACCCTCTCATGGTGGCAGTGATAGAGGTAGCAATAGGTTTCTTTCTTGAAATTTTGAGTGTGTGTAGTGGTTTGTTTTTTTTCTTTTATAAAGGAAGAGTCGTGGTCAACTCTTCTGAAGTTGTTTCAGGACCCAAAATAGCACCTAGCGTGGATTCAGCGCCAAGAAACTCCATGACCCAAATACCTCAACTGGTTCAGATTTGTTATGATGTATTTTAAAAACGAACAAGAAATGAAATATCTCGAAGAGACCCCACTGTCACCACTGAGAGAGGGAAACCTATCTTGTGAAAAACATGGTGAAGATTGGCAATCAGATTATGAGCGGTATTGACAACCTTTGGTCCATTTTCACGAGTCCAAATTGTTTCACATCTATAAATTTCTGCTACATTTGTCAGTCAGTTTGTGAATGGAAGTCATAAATGACAACATACTTCACCCAGATCAGCCTTTACACCTTTCCACTACCAAAGCATCTAGGGTTAGGGTATAAAACAAACCCTTCCATTTAAATCCAAGACCCCCCATGGAAACCATCCCAAAGCCATTTGGGATCTCCCTCTGCGACTGCAACCTTCCTGATGAAGAGGCCATTGAGGCGTCAAGACTCCTATCCTCCGTAGACTCCAAATACATTAGAGGCTTCACACCTTCCTGCCAGGCTCCCTTGCTATTCAACTCTCTCAAACCACTCTGTGAGGAAGAGTGGGAAAAATCTTTTGGAGCTTAACAATTGCTATAATCACTTCAAATGTTTGGAAAGAGCGCAATCAAAGAATATTTGAAGGTAAATTAACATCTTTGGGAGGAATCATTGAGATGTCAGAGCATAGTGTCTTGTTTTGGGCTAGTTAGATAAAAATCACTACGGACATTCGTAGTAGTATATCCAGGGAAATTGGCAGTTTGTTGTCCTATATGACCCATAGGGCAACGCCCAACTCTCTGAGTGCACTCTTCCTCCAGTGATTGGCTCAAGCTTAACTTTAATGGCAGCTCGTTGGGATATGAAACTCCACCACAACCAAGCTCCAAGCAATTCTGCAGGGAATCAGACTGTACAGGGCCCGCTTCTTAGCACCTTTAGTCATTGAGGGAGACTTTGCTATGGTTATCACATGGACCTCAAGGAATGAAGCACCCCTAACACCCCCCAAATGGACATAGCTTCTCGTTTACTCTGCCCCCCTTGGGATATGAAACTCCACCACAACCGAGCTACAAGCAATTCGGCAGGGCATCAGACTGTACAGGGCCCGCGGGGTCGTAGCTTCCCCTCAGGGGGTACCTTGATTTTCTTGATGAGATAAGAGGACATCAGTGGCGCCTTCTTGATATGTTGGCACCATTTCCCCTAAGGGTGCATAGCCACCACCTTGCTGCTGGGGCTGATCTTCCCATATAATTTTTCTGCATTTGTATCTGTCCTTTTCTTCACATGAGTTTGCACTTACTCTTGAATAGCAGGGCATATGCCCCACCTCTTGGAACCTACTTTTTTTATGAATAACAGAATTCACATTTTCCTAAAAAAACAAAAGCAATAGGGAATGAAAATGAATACAAAATGAACCCTATCAGCAGGGAAAGGCTCCCCAGGTCAAACATATATAAAGGGAATAAACACAAAGTGTTGGTGGCTCAATACACCTTTAGCAAGGGTGTCAGTCAAAAAGTTGGCTGATGTAGGAGCTTCAATCAAGAAATGAGTACATGATCCTCCTATTCACAAATCTTCGCCCACAAGAACGTATGAGTTATATTTGGCTAAACAAAATTGATGAGCCATTAGGTCATACAAGATGGAGAGTTACAAACATGTAAATAACTACTTCCCGTCGAAGTACATCAAAACTGAAGATAATCCCACAAATATGAGAAAATCAATCGCCTTACAAACCTCAAGTTCCTTTTCAAGAGAGAGCCTCTTTATCAATGATGAATGCATTTGCAACCTGTGGTCCATGTCCTAAAAAAACACAAGGAATCACTCTTAGTATTGGTCAATAATAAAGCACAAAAATAAATATGAAGTTTCTCAATAAAATTATTTTTATATAAATTGTTTGCTTGAACAAATCAAACCTTTGAAGAACAATGATGCTTAATGGTGCAAGTATATAAACTTCAAAAACATTGTGCAATCATATTACAGGAGGTAAGGGACCAAAGAAACAACTATTAGATGATCAAAAATAAGTGCCAGATAGAAGACACTTTTATAATATGTTTGAACAAATCAATGCTTCTCATCATGGTCAGACATTCATGTTCTACAGATATTTATATACCAAAAGAAAGTGTGCAATGATTAACAATGCAATTATTCTCTTCAAAAAAAAAAAAATTACAGTGCAATTATGCTACAGGAGGCAACAAAATCAAAGCAAAAACTGCCCAGAAGTCATGTAAGCTGAAGAAAAAAGAGTGCTGGATAGAAGCCATCAAATGCAAAATTTTTATTTCAATGGCGAACCTCAATCAATGCGACTCAGAGAACAGATGCAAAGGAGGTGATCGTCCAGATACACATAGCATCAACTATCGTACAAACACCGGTCAGAATACCAAACTGTAGACCATTAAACAAAAACTTTTAATAAATAAAAGCATCAACGAGAAAAAGACTGATTGAAGTCTAAGGCCAACGGTTTGCACTCCCAATTCAGTATCAAACTCATGAGCTAGATCACCAAGAATCGCCAAGGCTAACAGATCCAAAAGCATTGGCCTGATGATCAAACAAAAACACCAAGGTAGCAGTTAATGCCACCATCTACAAAGATAACGTATTCTATTAATCGGATTTTGAAAAGCAGCTCCATTCTTTGGGATGTTGAGGGTAAAATTTATACCAACTCTGACATTTATCAACTCAAAACAAACAATCAAACTCGACTGCACAGAAGTTTGACCGACTACAGAAAATTCACAACTCACAAAGCAGAAAATAAATGGTTCAGAACGGAGGCGCCAAACACTGCATCCCAATCCTCCTGCTGAAGTACATTGCTCTAGCCATTGAACCACATTTTCCAAAGGAACTATGTTGTTACATTCTTTCCATCTGTGCAATCCACTAGGTCAAAGAAAGTATAGAATAAACTGAAACGGCTTCCAGTTATCAACTCTTCTCTTGGGAATTATTTCGCACAAGTGGAGAGAAGTTTCACGATAAAACTAGTTTCTCATCCAATACGTCCTGCTTCTCACAACATTATCCGGTGATCACATAAAGGGAACGATCTGATCAGCTCCATAACAGCTGCTCAAGACAAACTAACTGTTCCAGAGCTACTTAGCACATTTTCACCATGCTCCACAACACAAAGCAAGACTGCTTTTTGGCTCCATAGGGCATCTAGGTGTTGCCATTTCCATTGAAATACAGGTTAGCCTTTCCACATGGACCGCCATTTATCATGGGTGCACACTAAGATAAATTAACATGTCCTCATTCAAGAAACAACAATCGATAAAACCCAATTAAACGTCAAAATCGACACTGCACTACCTCTATAGCTGTATACCAAATAAGCCTGTTAAGAGGAAACCTCAATAGCTGATTAATTTTCTTTAACTGTTTTTCTTTTGCAACATAAAAGCAATCTGCATTTCTGGAAGCAGAAAGACCCAAATTGAGTACGCAGACTTCAAACTTAAAGAAGAGCTCCACAACTTGGCTTGCCCAAGCAAATTTAACCTGACCAGACAATTTCCCGCAAACTCACTCCACTGAAAACGGGAAGGAATCCAAAAGATCACACCCTGATCAAATAGATATACACAAGCTCACAATATACAAGCAAAAGTCAAGGACAAGCACAAGACATAGTACAACTAGATAACACTGAGATCAGAATCAACCTGGCGAACGTCTATGCATCTGTTTTCGATCAAATTGTTGATGTTACCATCGAAGAAATTCCACGACGCCATTTCTGCGAACTAGGCCAGAAGAAAAGAGGAAAAATTCGAAATGAAGAAAACCTAAGAAGATGTCTCTTATGTCGGCAATGATCAAAGGGTTTTTCTCCCACTTATTTAGAGCTGTGATTAGATAGATAGAGAGGGAACCGAGGTAGTACTCGTGTTCTCTGCTGTTCATGCCACCTTTCGTCACCTGATAGTTCATATGGAAGAGTTATAAATTACAGACTAGAGGCTTCCAGCAGAGCAAAATGCTTGTGGGTCCACAGGGATTCGGTCCACGTGGCAGTCCTTTGGGACAGTGAGCCATCTGTATCATCTGACCGTTCCTCTAAACGAACATCGCATTCATTCATGTATATAATGTAGCCATTGATAGTCGAGTTTCATTGGGACGGTTCGGCAATCTTATATCTGTACAATGTTACAAAACACGACGGCCGGTAAGACAGGGTTGGACCAGACCCGGAGTTTTTCTCGGGTCCGGATTGGACTATTCTGAATTTCACAAACCTGTCCAAACGGGTTTCGAGTCACTCAATTGTGTCAATTGTTGGACCCTTCTTCTTGATCCAAATTCCGATCTCTTTTTTATTCTCTTCTTCCTTCTATGTTTATTTCTTTCTTCATCAGTAATTCTTCTCTCTTCCTCTTCTGTTTTTTATACAATCTTCTTCTCTATTATTGTTATTTCTTTCTTCATTAGTAATTCATCTTTCTCCTCACTCATTATTCTTCAATCTTTGATCTGATATCATGTAAATTTGGATCCAAGGTGTATCCATATAATATCATATAGAGTTGGGTCCAAAGTCTATTTAAAATGATTAGTCGAGAGTTAGCAAATCTATTTACTATTGATAAAGAAATATGATATCGGTACTTCCAGATTTTACTTCGAGGTTTTACATCGTGACGTGGCTGCAAAGTTGGCGGTCTAGATAAGAGAAAATCTAGGGTTTAGGATTTACCCATAGAATAGGTAGATAATATTTTATTAAAAAATAAAATCTTGCAGATTTTATCTCTGAGTTTATCGACGCCACGTCAGGATGTAAAATCTTAAAAGTAAAAAGTCACAATACTTATATCACCGTTTCTAGTATTTAATTCTTGGTTCTAGTTTTCTTCATCTTTGTAGCGTCCATGTTTCCTTTCTACCAGGGCAATTCCATTCGGATGTTTGCTTCACTCAGCCCCATAAATTGTTTTGAAAACCTTGAAAGAAAGAGAACCAAGATTGGCAGACTCCAATCAAACCCAATACCCTTGTCCCTCTCTAGTATTTTCGAGAAGCCTTCAACAGCCTATAGAATGAGCGAGAGGTCTTGAGTTCTTTCTTCCAAGTCGCCCTAGCACAATCAACTCCTTCCTCATCAACCAAGACTCCATGCACAAAACTCCATGCCAGATCACAAATGGTTGTAAGTTGAATGTTCTTGCAATTGCTTAAACTTTTTAAATAAATTTTATGATGTTATTGTGACATCATCACAATTCGACAGTTAACTCAACCCAACCGCCATTTTGGGTCAATGGACAAGTCGGATTTTAAGTTCATTAATTACTAAATGAAATGTATATCAAAATTCCTGCTTGTAATAGCTAAATGGATAATCAGATATTGTTTATGAAATTTATCCTTTAATTAAATGAGCCAAATAAAAACTAATTCCAAATCTATTTTATTTTTATTTAGTAATTTAAGTTATGTTTGCCTTAAAAATTTTAACTAATTATTTATTCTAAAGTAGAATATAATTTAATAAATGGTAATGGAATAACTTATGCAACATACTTGTTTTACAATAAATTGATATACCTAATACTAATAATATTTCATTCAACTTTCAAAACAATGGGAGCCATTGTAGGTCTTTGAGAGAGTATAAATACGTAGAGTCATCTGATGTTACTAAGTTCGAGCTCACAATGACCCTCATAGAATCCTTTATTATCACTTGCCGCACAAAAGACGGAATGTTATTGCACCATTTGTAGATATGTGGGTCACCCTCCTCAGCTAGCATAGTCACTTTCCTTGCCAAAACATTTGCTACCTTGTTAGCTTCTCTATATCGGTGTTACACTCACACATGTTGCAAATCACTTAAAATCCTAAGACAGGAGTTGACCTTGTACTCCAATCTCCAAGAGGTTGGCTTTGTTCCTTGCATCATTTGTAACGCAAACTACGAATCCCCTTGAATTACGCAAGGAGTATTGTGGAAGAAATGTTTGACAAGATTTAAAGTAAGGGTCAAGACAAATAACTCAGCTTCATTATTGGTTTTGCTTTTAAGAAGCCAAGAAGCAAGGATAAGTGGATCCTCATTTAAATTTTGAATGATAACACCACTACCTGCCATTTTTGTCCTGAAATTGATCAATCAAATTTCGCTTTCAATCGCAAGCATGGAGGTGACTCCCAAAGAATGTGTTCTCAGTTAGCTTTCATGTAGTTGGGGACATTTTGACACATAATGATTTGTTCGGTATGAAATAGAATATAGTAGACACAATATTAAATGGATGGGGTAATGTTTTCAAAAACATTTTTGTTCCTCAAACACCAAATCTCCCAAAAGATATTAACTGCAAATGTGTGTGTGCTAGGTAAGTTTCTAGTGGGTTGGTTTTAGAGTAAATTTAGCAGGAAGGTACAAATATTTAAGTTCTCATGAGTGAGGATAGTTTTAGGTTTAACCTCCTTCCAAACGCTCATTGCAAATTGACAGTATATCGGCAAGTGTTCAACCTATTCCTATTCCAGTCCAAATATTAGGCATCTCTATCAACTGTTATATTCCTTTTAGCTAGCAGATCTATAGTAGGTAGATTTTCATGCAATGCTAGCCATAAAAAAACTTAATTTCTTCTTGTGTAGGGCTTCTACTTGCCAAAGTTTGGACCATATGGGTCATTAGGACCATAAAATAAATTTTTCTTATTGCATTTAAATTCCCCATATTTTTGGTGATATGCTAATTTAACTGAGAAGGAACCATCATTTGATAAGGACCAAATCATTTGGTGAGACAGTTTAATTGGTGGAGGGGTTTCTAGAATTAAGTTAGCAACGTCCAAAGGCCAATATGATCGGATGTGGTGTTCATTCTATGTTTTATCTTCTAACAACAAAGACTATGCCTTCTCAAGGGGGAGCATGGTCCTGCATAGGTTCTAGGTAGTTCAATTAAGGGTCTGTTCAGATCCACTACCCATGAGTCAAACCAGAGTGAGATCTGAGTCCCGTCTCCAATTTGAAACCTAGCTGTTTTGAATAGGTGGGCAGGTATTTGGATACCTGGTTCCATACAAGTGAATTGCCATAGTTAGATTTCAATGAACCTATATGTGGAGAGGATCCATACTTCGACTTTATGAATGAGGCCTACAAGGAATATTTAGTAGTGTAAATTCTCCAAAGAGGTTTAAGGCGAATTAAAAGTAGTACCAAGACTCTATAGATTCCTCAGCCCTAATCCACCTTCCCTAAGCAATCACAAAGTAATGACCAGTTTGTTAGGTGCAACTTCTTGATCCCTTTATAAGACTAAAGAAAATTTCTAAACAAAAATTTTATCCCATCTAAAACTTTCTTTGGATAATTAAAACATGTAAGCACATGTAGAGGCATAGTGGATATGACTAATTTTATTAAAAGTGATTCTTTCTACTAAGGACAAGGCCTTGGTTGTCCATCATGTCATTCTTAATAGCAACAATGAGTGGCTCATGGCTGTCTCTAGTGACTCTAGTAGTAGGAATTTTGAGGCCTAAATATGGACCTAGTCCCTTCTCTTTGATAGAAGGCATGATGTTATTCATTTAGAGAAGAATATTGAAGATTTGGATGAATTATATATATAGACCAGAATATTCAACATATTGAAATGATTAAATAATTTTATGTACCATTAATAACTGGTACAATATTTGTCTCCCCTTGATAAAAGCAGCTTGTGTTGGGGATACTATTTCAGGTAATATTTTGGCAAGTCTAGTGGCAAGTATCTTTGTAAGTATTTTAAAGACCACATTGCAAAGGCTAATGGGTCCATAATCAGTAAAGTTCTTTGGGTGCTTAGTTTTAGGAATGACCACAACAAATGATTTAGTCAGGCTAGATTTCATTTCTCCTGAAAAGAAGATGGTTGGAAGGTTTCAAGAAGAATAATGCTAGTTGCACTTAGCCCACGTACCTATCCCACACACTTATTAATCTAAACCATTGATGCCTAGGGTTTACCCTCCAAAAAATAGGATTTTATAAAAAAATATTTTTTATATTTTTAAGGGCTTAGATTAACATGTACGTTGGATAGGTGTGTCCGCTAGGTGCGTCTAGCAATACTCTTTCAGGAAAGATCATCCCTTAGCAAAGCCCAGTGATATTTGGGAAAAGATTTGAGAAAAAATGAGACACTACTTTCGTTTTTTTTTCTTGTTCATCCTCAATGATTTGCCCATTAGGTTTCTCAATTTCTAGATCCTATTAATTTGGGTTTGGGCCTTAGCAAAGGAATGAAACAATTTAGATTTCTCATCTCCATCTTTGAATAAATTCTGCATAGTTTGCTAGAAAATGTGCATAGATTTAATCCTAGTCCACTTCATCAACTTATGTTGCAAGTCTTTCACCCTATTCAAGAGAATATCATTTGTAGGGTTCATTAGTAGAGTTGTTTGGGTTTCAACAAGCTTGCTCAAGTTTTCTCTAATTTTTATATGAAAATTGCCAAAAAAAAAATCTCTATTCCATTTTGTTGGTTTGCTTGCTATGGTTTGCAATCAAATCTTTAACAATTTAGAAGGGGGTATTGAAAATTTGAATGACTTATTGATTTTAGAGCTTCCTGAAAAATTTGTTCATAGCCCTGGCCCTCTCTCCACATTGCTTGAAACTGAAAATGCCTCTTTTGAGGGTTTTTTATATGAAATTGTAAGAGAATATGGCTATGATCAGACCTGACTCTTGGCAAGGTCCCAAACCATAGTGTTTGGCCGTACTCTAAGCCATCTATCATTAAATAATGCCCTATCTATCATTGTCATAATTTTATGATCTGATTTTCTTCCATTTGACTTAGTAAATTTAATCCTTTATAACCTAGATTGATCCCTCTAAAGATAAAATCTCTAAAATTTTTGTTAGATCTATATGTATTTATGGTCTTTGGAAATTTTTTAGCAGGGGTTAATATTGCATTAAAGTTTACAATTAGAAGAATAGGATTATTTACACTAAATGACATTTTTCCTAATTCCTTTAAGGTTTCTATCCGTCTCGGTTGTTGGGGTGGAAGATATGAGAATGTCACTTGAAACAATCCACCTGGAGGTAGTGTGATTTGACACTCAATATTTTGCTTGAATCAAGTAGTCCCCCTGGCTAGGGCATGGACAAAGGGGAGTTATCAAATTCAGCTATGCCTTCAACATTTGGTTGGTATTGTCCTTTTCTGGTTTGGAGCTAGTAGCACCATCTATCTTTGCAGTTAGAAGATATATCTTTAGCGCTGATCTCCTGGTTACTGAGCTCCCTTTCTCTATCTCTTTTACAAATAACTCTCAGACAGATGAGTAGGTTGAGGGGTATTTGGAACTTTTGGTTGATGGTAGTTTAGGAATAGAAGGAGAAATATCCCCTTCCAATAGGATACACAACGACATCTGGATTAGGCAGAGGATGTTCTCGCAGTAAGATCTAAAGAGTGGCTTCTACCAATGAAGGTGTCCCAGGAACACGACCCACAAAAATATTGACGAGTACATTTTGCATCTCACGAAGCATGCTTTATGTGCACTCCCTAGATAAGGCTACTTTGTGAAGATTTTTAGCTAAGGAGGAAACAAGGTCTACACTCACTGTGATTGGAACAAGGTGTTGGGGCAGGAACTATATGCAACCATCGTCTATACGTTTCCATGTGTCTTTATACTGGTTTTTTGTTGGGCCTCGCTCATAGGGTCAACCTAGTTTTTTTTTTTATAGAAGGGACATCTATGTTGAGGTTTTCTGTGTTTCAGGTTGTGGGACGTTTTGGTTTGCCTTTACCTTTTGAGGTTCCATGCAGACAACGTAGAGTTAGATGAGAAAGTAAAGCCGAACTAGGAACAAGGGTTGGAAACAAAGAGAAGGTGGTGGTTGGGATTCGTGCTTAAGGGTAAGGGGTGAAGAGAAGTTGATGAAGGGTTCAAGAGATGGGTTCTGGGACTCTGGATAGGAGAATGAAAGGATGCAATGGCAGGTAGAGGTGGTCTTAAAGGTTCAAATGTGCAGGAGCGCAAGTGTGGGTTCCTGATGACTATCAAGTAAATTTTCTGGGAACAGACGGAAAAAGTTAATACAATTTGAAAGAGATTAATTTGACAACCTATTTTGGAGGATTGGTAAAGCTTAATACCTCAGATTTTAGGGTGCTTATATCTGTATAACAACGAGATAATCTGAGATAACAAAGTTAATGTTGGGGTATAAGTGATAATTAATATAAACTTTGGGGGCACAATTTGAGATACAATGAAATGCATTTCAGGGAAATCAAAGTGACATGAGAGGACAATTATTAAGTCATTTTGCGGATGGTTGTGAGTGATCTTTCCCATACTGCTCTATCCATGCTCTCCTAGAAAACCGATCTCCAAGTTCTCCATCAAAAGGAAGAAGTCTTAGATGTCTTGTAAAGCTACTTTGAAACTCCCAACGGTTGTAAAACTCCTAGCTTTGATGTTTCCCGATGCTTGTGGATGTATGAAATTTTGATCAATGACATCCGATGCGGAGGCCAGTGTAATGTTCATGAGAATTGTGTGTAAGACCATGTGGAGAATCAAGCTCTACTTGTAGTTCTTTCCAGGAGCACTTGCAAGTCTGAGGAAGGGGGGTGATCAACACTATTATTCACGCGACTAAATAAATTATTATTTAATTTGATGTGATTTGCTCCTGAATCAACACTATTATTCAAGCGACTAAATAAGTTATTATTTAATTTGATGTTATTTGATGTTGTTGTTTATAGCACTTTATAAGTTATAACATTAATTAAAATCTCGTATGGTTTCCATAACTGCAAAATTCTTGACCCATAGGCTTTTATGTTCCATAACAATTTTAGGGTAGTAATTTTACCATTTTAATTAGAGTAATGCTAGTTACACCTATGTGCAATACCCATCCTACATACCAGCTAATAAAAAACACTAAAAAAGATAAAAAGATATTTTTATTTTATAAATTTCTAAATCCTAAAAGATAAACCCTAAACAGTTGTGTTTCAGATTGGCTGGTTCATGGATAGGTACTGTGCTTAGGTGCATCTAGCATTTTCCATTTAATTATTTTATTAAAGTAAATTAGATGAAAACAAAATCTATCTTGGAATAGTAAAAGTTTATCGTAAAATAGAAATCTTTGTTTTTTTATCTTAATGGTAAAACTATCATATCTATGACAAGTTATAAACCTATCTTCTAACTATCACTTGTAATTTATGTGTATTACTCTTTATTTTATATAATTTTTTATTTATTTTCAATGTGTTTATCGTTCATTACACCTTAATGGCCTCGGACTGAGAAGAGATAACAACTTACCCTCGACGCGGCGATTCCTGCGCCACCCATCTGTTACATCATATAAGCGAACAGATAAAGAAGTTTGCTCTGAGCTCCCTGCGCCATCGTAATTCGTAACTTTACTTGCCAATCCCCGTAAACCTAATTTTATACAGTCAACTGAAAAGACGCAAATGTCCCTCTCCTCTTCTTCACTTGACAAGCGCATCCGAATCAGCGAATGTAAAATATTCCTCCCCCTCCTTGGGCGACCAGTTTAATTATTGCGGCCTTCGGACCGTAATGTGGACGGACGACTTTAAATTTCAGTCCTGATGGTGGGTGATCGCTGGGGCCCTTCTCAGGTATACTTTAAGTTATGAAATAAAATCTGAACCATCCATTCGACTAAGATTATGAAGTCCAGGTAGCCGTGAATGAAATCAATTGAAACTTAAAAACCCGTATGAGCAACTATTAATAACAGAGTCCGTGAATGAAATCGACTTCATGAGTGGTTCGTTTTGGTCAGAGGGTCACGATGATGTACAGTTTAATCGAGTCGGTATCAAAGGGGGGTGGGTCCCAGACGCCATCACCGGATAAGGAATCTGCATCCTTCAATCTCATAATGCTCATTTTTTTAATGAGATTTTATTATGTCCCGTGATAAACTTAGACGAGCTAAAAGTCCCTCCGAAGCAGTGAAAGGGCCCCACCTCCATTATCTGCAATAGTGATACCATCATTTTGCCGTCTGATCCGGTGGATCTCGTCGCACATGAGGCTCACACGTGTTACGTATCGGCGATACGCAATCCCCACTGCTGAGGGCACAGACACGTTTCAGAGGTGGATGAGCGGGCCCCGCCTCACGTACTAATTTGACTCGCCTTGGTTTTCCGAAGGCGAGGGAGTCAAGATCTGTCGAGTGACTCAGAGCTCCATGATTGAGAGGACATGGATAAGTGCGTCACTGCGTTTAGAAGAATAAAGAGGATTAAGGGTTTTTCGGTCATTTCGTCCCTGGTGTTCTCCCGTTCCTCCTCCGTCCCTCCCTGAAAGTCTCGAGGGGGTCTGAAAACACTGAAACTACCCCTGTAATTCCTTGGGTTTAAACAGAAGGAATGTTCAATCCAAAGGGGGAGGGAAAAGGAAAGCAAAATGGCGAGGGGGGACGCTTTAAAGGCTCCGATGGCTCCTGCAGGAGATAACCTGGAAAAATATAAAAAAAATAAAAACACTCGTTCATGGCTTCAGAAATCTCCGTTTAGAAGACATAAATAGAAATGGGTGGAAAAGCAAAGAAGGGAAGCTGTCAAGACCCGAGCAGAGGGGAGCCCATGACGTAACAGCCTGTATTGCCGAATGTAATCGCAAGAGTCCGACCGACTCAGATAATTCCAAGCTGCCTGCATGTGATGTCTCTGGAGCTTCCTTTCTCTGATTAGAGCGTCTTTCTGTTTTAACTCTGTTCCCTGTTTTTCACCTGGACAACTACTCGCTTGGGGTAGTTCTCTCTGACATCTGAGAGGAGTATTTCTGGGTTTTGCTCTTAATTCAAGTTTCTGTTTATTTCTTCTCGAGTTGAAACTTTCAAAGTGATACTGTGCGAGTATTTCGCCTCTGTGTTTCTCTAGCCATGCCCCCGTCTGGGCGCCTCTTCTCTCCCTTTCTCTTTTGGTCTTGTTTCGAATGCACGGGTATCCCTGAATAATGGTTGCCGAGTTTTCTACTTTTTGACAATTGTCATCTGCTCTTTCTCCGTTGAGAGTACTTCTCATCTCTTAAGGGATTTTTTTCTCTCGAAATAATTATGCTGCTAGTACACAACTTTTCATGAGTTTTGGAGCATCGCAGCTGTGATGTGTTGCTAGCCACCATCGTATTCCTCTGGTTCCACTGCTTCTGCTCCATCTCTACTACTTTTTTCTAAATAGGCTTTTTTTTTTTTTTTTTACTTTTATTTGTTTTCTTTCTGATCTGTCCCATTGTCTTTTTTTGGCCAATTCAGCATTTGGAAAGATCTTATCAAATATAGAACCGGCAAGTTTCTTGAGTGACTCCATCGCGTCCATCACTTCGGTTTGCTTCTATTTCACTGTCTCTTCTCTGGTTCTCTTTACTCCTCGTAGCTTTTCTTTGGTTTCCCAAACATTGATTGTGCATTTCTAAGTTCAGTGGATTTCCGAAAGTATTCTTCACTACTGCTCCAAGCATCCCAATTTCTTTTCTGTTGCTTTCATCTGTGAAATTAATCCTATTTGTCAATCCCAACAATGTGGGAGTCTGAATCCGAGTCCATGGGAGGGAGGGATTACGGGGATGGAATTCTGGGTTCCAGCAAGCACGGGGTGAAAACTGATGGATTCGAACGAAGAGGCCAGTCATGGTAATTCATTTCATTTCATTACTCCTTTTATTTATAGCCAAACAGATTTTCTGGTGAGAATCCATTATTCATCCTTCAACTGATTCAATTTTCTTTTCATAAAGGTATGTGGCCTCCGATATCCCAAGTGACCTACTTGTCAGAGTGGATGACATCAATTTCTATCTTCACAAGGTATGTAATTAGAGATCACTGTGAAAATTCTGTCCCCTGTTTCACGTTTTGATGCTCTGATTTTAGCTTCTTACACGCATAAATTCGGATTCCCACAAACTCTAATTCGGTTTTTCATTCACTTCCTCTGTTTTTTCTTTTCTGTCCTTTCATACTCTCTAGTATCCCTTGCTTTCAAGGTGTGGAAGGATGAACAGAATCATATATGAATCCCGCGACACAGAACCGGGGGAAGTTGAACTGGAAAACCTTCCTGGAGGGCCTGATGCGTTCGAGCTAGCCGCCAAGTTCTGCTACGGGATCGCGGTAGATTTAACCTCTGCCAACATCTCCGGTCTGAGATGCGCCGCCGAGTACTTGGAAATGACAGAGGACTTGGAAGAAGGGAATCTGATTTTCAAGACAGAAGCATTTCTGAGTTATGTGGTTTTGTCTTCGTGGAGAGACTCCATTTTAGTGTTGAAGAGCTGCGAGAATCTGTCTCCGTGGGCGGAGAACCTCCAAATTGTGAGGCGATGCAGTGAGTCGATTGCTTGGAAAGCCTGTGCAAATCCGAGAGGAATTCGATGGGCATACACTGGTAAGCCAGCAGGCATTTCCAGCCCCAAGTGGAACGAAATGAAGGATTCCAGCCCCGGTAGAAACCAACCGGTACCTCCAGATTGGTGGTTTGAAGATGTCTCTCTGCTTAGAATCGATCACTTCGTGAGAGTAGTTACTGCAATTAAGGTCAAGGGAATGAGATTCGAGCTCATTGGAGCGGCCATAATGCAATATGCGGCCAAATGGCTGCCTGGACTGGTGAAAGATGGAACAGGGGAAGAAGCAAACAATAAAGACGGTTTGTGTGCTACTTGGAAAGGCGGAGGCCTTCACATGATTGTAGCAGCTTCCAAGGATGAGATATCAAGTGTCCAAATGAAGGAACAGAGGATGATCATCGAGAGCCTCATCAGCATTATACCCCCTCAGAAGGATAGCGTTTCTTGCAGCTTTTTGCTGAAGCTTCTGCGGATGGCGAACATGTTGAAGGTGGCCCCTGCATTGGTGACAGAGTTGGAGAAAAGGGTGGGAATGCAGCTTGAACAAGCCACCCTGACAGACTTGTTGATCCCTTCTTATAACAAGGGAGAAACCCTGTACGACGTGGAGCTTGTTCAGAGACTCCTCGAGCATTTTCTGGTTCAGGAACAGATGGAGCAGTCCAGCCCCAGTAGGCAATCCTTCTCAGAGAAGCATGGGTATGAAAGCAGTTCGCCCAGAAGGAACAATGCCGGTTCAAACGCCAAGGCAAGGGTCGCAAGGCTCGTCGACAGCTACCTGACCGAAGTGTCCAGAGACAGGAACCTCTCACTCACCAAGTTCCAAGTCTTGGCCGAGGCTTTGCCGGATACCGCGAGAACTTGCGATGACGGTCTGTATCGTGCTGTTGATTCCTATCTTAAGGTGGGGGTTTCCTTTCAATCCTCACTCTCTCTCTCTCTCTCTCTCTCTAACATCATTGGCTAGTTTGAGTACTTAAGAACTTGGTATTTGGCAGAATCGCTTACAATGTCCTACGAAATCAACTGCTAAAAAAAAAAATCGACTAGTAACCAAAAACCCAATTTGAGGAATGGAGTTGTCTGTTTTTCTTTTCTTTTTTTTTTTTTTTATTGTATCAATATCATGCTCTGTTCTTCTGTTCTTTTATGGAGGTGATTTGGGTGAGATTCAGGCTCATCCAACGCTTACAGAGCATGAGAGGAAGAGACTGTGCAGAGTGATGGACTGCCAGAAGCTCTCAATCGATGCCTGCATGCACGCAGCTCAGAACGAACGTCTCCCTCTTCGAGTGGTAGTCCAGGTCCTCTTCTCCGAGCAAGTAAAGATCAGCAATGCCATCGCCAACAACGCCCTGAAAGAGAGCACGGGCGGATCCCATTACTCCCACCCTGTCGTCTCCACGCGCAAGGCCCTGTTGGAGGGCACACCGCAGTCGTTCCAGGAAGGTTGGGCCACGGCGAAGAAGGACATCAACACGCTCAAGTTTGAATTGGAGAGCATGAAGGCCAAGTACCTGGAGCTTCAATCGGAGATGGAGGTCATGCAGCGCCAGTTCGATAAGATGGCGAAGCCAAAGCACTCCTCGGCGTGGACCACCGGGTGGAAGAAGCTGAGCAAGCTCACCAAGACGACCGCCATGGATAACCAGGATGTGGGTAATGCGCAAGTTCCGGTTGCAGATCCGGCAAGGAAGGGTCCGAGGAGGTGGCGAAACTCCATTTCCTGAAAACTTTAAATGACAGAGATCGTCACCAACTCGTTCGTATTCTTCCTTTTGATTTCTCCTTCGGTCCCTTGACTAGTACTCGTGAGTCATGTCGTTTCTTCTCCATCATGTCCTGCTGAATTAGATAGAATAGTGATTCATTTTGGGTTGTTTTCTTCTTCATGATCTCTTCGCATAAGTCGATTTGTATTTTGACACTGCAATTTACCTTTAAATAATGAAATTTTCTCTACAGTTCCTAGTACAATTTGCACCGTCTATTAAAGCAAAAACCCAAATCACAGAAACAGTACTAATGATCTCAATTTGAAACGTAAGCATGCACTGATTTAAGTGAAGATCAAATATTGGGAAAGTGACCCATCACGGCTCTGTAGATGCAACAAACTTCGACTCTTTGGATGGGACAGACAAAACTTCTGAGTGGGTTCTTGTCCACCTTCCAGGTCGATCTCTTCAGACGGAAAAAAAAAAAGGGCGTAGGGTCATTCCCAAGCTTAGACAAGCAAAACAAAAGGAAAGTCTAAATGGGTTCTCCAGTGGGCAAAGAGAAGACCGTTCAGGCATAACTTGTTCCCCACTGAGCTCGCTTAGAGAGGTGATGGACGGAGACCGACAGGGCTTTTGATAGAATATCTGTGTGATTGCAAAGTCTAGTTTCACTACTTTGCTTTACCTATCTTCCTGTCTGGTCGCTGGTCGGGTACTGATTCCATTGAGCCATCGTGCTTGCTACTGAAAGGTCACTTGTGTAGCAGTACCATTGGCTTGCAGATTTTACATTGCAAGCAACGGCAGAAGATTCCCACGCACTTGGGTAGCAGAAGATTTTTTTCTTCATTTTACATGGATCAGGAGCAGCTTTATTTCTCCTTTCTTTGCTTTACACTAGTAAAGCTTTTCACATGCTGTTCTGCTCTTTAAGAAAAGAGCATGGCCAAGCACAGGGAAATAAAACATCTTCTCTCTTTTCTTTCGGTTGGTTGAACTGATCAAGTCACCAATGAAAACAAAATCATTTCCATTCAGGCCTTCCTGATTTCAATATTCATGCTTGATTAAAACTAATTTTGGGTTGCTTTTGTTTTTTTTAAAAGAAAAATGACCAACTATTCTTATTCTGTGGTATGCATTTGTTGTTTTCTATTGAATCTTTCAGTTCTTCTATCTATTGAATCTTTCAGTTCTATATGTTGAATCTTTCAGTTCTCTGTTGAATCTTTCAGTTCTATCTGTTGAATCTTTCAGTTCTATCTGTTGAATCTTTCAGTTCTTCTACTTATTCACCATACTTAACCATTTGGTAGGAAGGAGGCCATAAAACATTTCAAATTGAGATGCTCTGTTTTAAGATTCAATATACTTATTAAAATTGTTTCTTCATTTTGATTTTCAATATTTTACATTTAATTTTGAGGTTATTTTACAATTAATTAGAGCTCCCTATTATGAGAACATTTACATTAAAATTTAATCTTCTTTATTTAAGTTATTCAAACTAACTTTTTGTCTGATGTGTATCATCAAATTGGATTTTTTCTTATTTGATCATTCTGTAAAAAGAGATAAAGTTGGATATATCTTCTTATTCTATTGATAACTCTAAACATTATCTAGACTGCAAACTAGGCTAAGGATGATAGCCACATCACAACCCTTAGAGTGAAATATGACATTATTAATATCGTATTTTTTTTTGTGAAAGGTTTACTTCATCGGAGGTTACGTTTCTTGTTTGAAGTAATAAACACTTCTTTATTGATAGTGTATGTGATTCGTTTATTTTAAATATATTTTAACTCTTCCAATCATATAAAAGTAACAGAAATAAATGTAATCATCATACTCAACAAGAGTGCAATTATCTTTCTTAAATTTCATACAATGAAATTTTGTGTATGCACTTCAGTGTTTTAAATATCTTCTCTCCATCTATCAAATTATTGAAAATTTTTAGCCCATTCTTATTCATAATTTAAGCGAGAATCAGTGTTTTAAAAACCGAACCGGTGATCGAACCAATGGAGCTTCCGATTCTGGATCAACCGGTTCAATCGGGTTCAACCGGCAGTTCAACCGATATGAGTGGTATCTCATTAAAAAAATCTATAATCATATTTATATATAAAAAAGTTTAAAAATACAAAAACTATTAAAAATGCTAAAAAGTGAAGTAGGCCAGTTCAACCGGTCTGGTTCGATTCACAGTTCAACAGTTGAACCGTTAAAACCCGCCAGTCAACTAGTTTTTTACCATTTTCGAGCTTTTGAGCAAACCGAACCATTCGAAGCCCTGGTTCCGGTTGAACCAGGTCGAACCGGCCGGGTCGGTTCAGTTTTTAAAACACTTTTGAGAATAATTAAACCATTATTTGAATTAACTTATGATTTTACTACTTTTCATATTATATTCAAATAAAATCAATATTGTTTAATGTTTAGAAACTTAATTCATAATTTTGGTTTTCAATTACTGGATTGATCTACCTTATATTTCTGATGTTTATGGAAAGAGTAGTGATACAAGTCGTGTGAAATATTACTGCATTTGATGTGCCCACCAAGTTGCAGTTGTAAGAGATAAATTCAGAGACAAAAACAGAAAGATTTCATTATTTATTTTTTAAAAATTCAGTACTAATATAATTTTTCTTATGGAAAACTCCGAAGGCCTCTGAATTATTCAACTCTTTGACGATGTCCAAAGCCAGGGTTGTGGCCGTCGCCTGTGACGTGTTTCATCTTCTCAGTCTCGGGTCATACAAGTTGAAAATTAAGGGGCCGGCGTCGGTCGTGACAGTATTATTAAAACACTTAAATGCACATCATTATTGGAGTCTTCGGACAAGACCAATCGGATTAATACATATTGCGGAGGTGATCTCTCACATTCGACAGAGTTTCAATTAACACCCATTAAATCTATCCTTCTGTATATACTTATCATGAACAGACAATATGGATATCTGGTACGTCGTGTGTTCCGGTGCATCCGAGATTTTTTCAAACAGCGTGGCGTTGGCATGCAACATTAAGAACTCATTAATTAAGTGTTCTCCGATGCGGGTCACAAAATTAAACCCAGATCACATCCGTAATATTCCACTCTCATCTCTCTGTTTTCCTTGACCCAGCTCTAATTTTTAGGCTCACTTTGCCTAAAAATTAGTCACCACAATAACACTCTTGGGATGTTCACGCATGGTGGGTTTAAATATGGGGTACCCGTCTGGATCCCTGTTCGGTGTAATTAGACCGATGGACCCTGTCAGGTCAGTTTCACAGTAATTAAGCATTGCACAGAGAAAAAAACCTCTGAATGTGACAGAGTAAATTAGCATTAATGAAAACCCAGTTGCTCTTGCACAACCATACATGACTCACATGTGTTCCTGAACCGATCTCTCATGGCGTCCTTCTCTCGTGTTTTCTCATCGTGCTAGATCTGATCTCGTTAAACTGGACACCTGCCTACAATCAATCACGGAATACACTTATACAAGAGGAAATGATCACTATAAATATACCTCTCTACTCCTTCCCTTTCAAGCACTGGAATACGAGCCATAAAAAACACGTACATCTTGTGTAGCAAGGGAAAGAAGTGGTATTCTCTATCAATCCTCAGAGGAAGTCTTCTTCTTTGGTATTCTCTATCAATCCTCAGAGGAGGCTGCTTCTTTTCTTCTTCTATCAATCCTCTTCTTCTTCTTCTTCTTCTTCTTCTTCTTCTTCTTCTTCTTCTTCTTCTTCTTCTTCTTCTTCTTCTTCTTCTTCTACTACTACTACTACTACTACTACTACTGCTGCTGCTATCGTGGGGTAACTAAAGCATGGCTCCACGGCAAATCCAGCGTCGGACAACAATATTCTTCTTGTTCTTCTTCGTTTCTGTCATCCTGGCTTCAAACTTCGAACCTCATGAAGCAGCGAGGCTTCTTGCATGGGAGAAGGAATGGGCGGCGAGGGTGGAGAGTGACTTGTTTTTATCCCTTCAAAAGGGACCGGCGCCGCCTCCGCACCGGTGTTCGAACGAAAATGTCAACGGCGGAGGGATCTGCCTCGTCAAGGAAATGCACTTCGCTGGCGCGTCCTCCCCGAACAGAGGCTTTTTCGCACATATATAGCTTGGCGTAGTCGCAGTACTGATCAGGACGACCCTCAAGAGTACTAGTTATAAGCCTTTCGTCTCTCAAGATCAAATACATAATTTGTGACGTTAATGCCTGTCTTATAAGACTATAGTTAGTCCATGCATGCAAATCTAAATAAATGTTGTCCTTGTGGTATATATATATATATTTTTTTTCTAATTCAAATAAACGTCATTCCCTTGGTCTTTCCAAGTTAAATATTTGTGTTTTACACGAGTTATCTTTCAAGTTTTAGCGAACTGAATATTCATGCAAGAGTTAGTTAATTTCGCCTAGGAAATTAACAGCGATCAAGTTTTGCCTGTTTTATGCCACAATGCCCAAGAAAAATTAGATGAAAGATGGAAAATTATTTGCTTAAGACGAAATTAAGGACTGAAGGTGCTTTCTTGGTAAACTTAAGGTATCTTCACATTTTTCTCTAGGAAAGGTTAATTACCACACATATTTTACCAACACAGATCATATTGTATCGATCGCTCAAAGACTAATATTGGAAAAATAAGTTTAAGATGGTACATTCATGATTTCATGATAAGGATGGAAATTTTGGTGATAAATATATTAAAAAATAAGATGATATAGTTTGCAAGGATATAAAAGTTTTGTTATATGTATAAGCATATTGTAAAAATTCCATTCATGAAAAATCACGTTTCATTAAGTTAACAAGAAATACCTCAGGTGGCTGGTTTTTCACTCTGCCGCTAACCTTAGTTATGACTTGAATCAGCGGTGAGCTCTGTACAACCTTGATCACGTACGAGATCACCTAAGAAGAGGCCACAATATGGAAAGATTGTTTGATATATAATCTCCAATGATGTTGAATTTGATGAAAAATATTATTAATTAAAGATGACAAAAGAAGCAATTAAGTAACTCTAAATAGACTTGAGGAATATAATGGAGAATAGAATTCTGCATATTGCTCCCGATTGACAACAATCAAAGCACCGCCATGTTCAAGTTGGAAGAGTTTGCATTTAGTATATAAGCACATCGAAGAAATAGTACTTCAATTATCTAAAGCACATCAATAATACAATAACATGCATTATTTGCATTTGTCAATTCCAATCCATGTTTGAATCAACTCCTTTAATTGTGCGAGTACTTATCTCATCAATGACAGCAAATAGCTTCCAGGTATCTCTCTCACATAAACTGGTTTGCAACGAGAAAAATCAAGTGTAATATAGAGTACAATCTTAGATATTGTTGACCATATCAAACAAATGTACCACAAAAACTCATGTTGATGTAAATTATAGTATACAAATAAGCTATTACATTTTATGACAAGATATTCAACACTGTTAAAAACCCGGTTATTAACGGCGAAGGCAAAAACCAGCCGGTGGAATTATCGTTGTCGTAGGGAACGTCAGCGGACACATCCCCCAGCAGAAACGCCAATCGCGCGAGTAGATCTCCTCGCCCGGCGGTTGCAACAGCCGGTGGAAGAAATTGTCCCACGAAGGGTGGCAAGTCGTTGGCAGAATGGATGTCCGGCGGCGACATTGCAACCGCCGACGAATCCATGTCCGCTGGTGGAACACTGCCTCTGCCGACGAATACATGTCCGCTGGCAAGAAGAGGCCCGTCGGCAGAATGAGAATAGCTTCCCCGACTGTTTAAACAGTAGGGGAACCACTTTTTTATTTATGTTTTTTAATATTTTGTGATTTTCTGTATAGTTATTTAATTATATATGGCATATACTATTCAAAATACCTGTTTTAATTGAAAGTAATTGAAACAAAAAATAATCAAACTATAAAACATAAAATATAATTCAAGAAAGAAATCTCAAATATTAGTATAGTTCAAAGTACACCAAAATGTTTGTAATTAATTCAAGAAAGAAATCTCCAATATTAATAGACCAACATGTTTAAAATTTACACCCCAAGTGTAAGATGTCGTACAAAAAATTCTACTAACTAGCAAAGACAAGAAATCAACACACCGCTAGTCACTCCTATCTTGGTTTGATGTTCTTGCACTTTAAAATAAGTTCAACTACATTATTGGCATAAATTTGATTTTGTAACAGAATCAAAATATGAAAACAATACTAACCCAAAGATTATTGAGCAACAATTATCTGTGTTAGTTGTTCCATTCATTGGCTCATGGACTACATCTCCTCTTTCATTGCCTCTTCATCTCGTCTTTCCTTTTCCAATTCTTTACGTAGGGCCAAATATTCAGGTGAGCCAGTAAAAGTGCTCGTAGAGGCACCCCTTCGCAATTTGGCACCGGTTCAAATTCCTCTCTCATAACCCCCCTAGTGGCCCCCAAACACCGTATCCAGTACAAGTGTCACCTCCCTGAGGTCCTTCGAGGTCTCGACATGTTGTTCACTAGCAAGTTGGCGAACCGCCTCCTGCATAAGAATAAAAAAATATCAAAATGTTCATTTGGTCTGAATATTAGTTCACAGTAGAATACAGTTCAGGAACAAATTTCACAGTAACTTAAACCATTAACGCCTCAACATCACAAGAGATCAGAAGCAAATTAGCTACATAAGTCAACTAAAAACAAAAATAGAAGTCCAATTGCCACTATCAGCCCCACAACTTTCCACATCCAAAAGGAACAACCTAAGCCTAGAGATTAGGAAGTACTCCTAAAGCATTGCTGATTAAACAAACTCAACATCTTTTAATCCAGAAAGGCTAATGAAACACTGATGAAACATTGATGAAGTCATTTAGCACTTGATAACTTACACGTAGTTCTGTTGTTTCTTCATCTAGATAAGTCTCATCCTTCCTTTAGTGAGCATTGAGGAACGCTCTTGAAAAGGTGTAGTTGTCGGGATCGGCAGCTGTAAATAATTTAAATGATGACTTAGCTTGAAAATGAAAAATTCATGATTGGCGAAATATTTTTTCTTTTTAACCTTGTCCCAATATGCAATGAGGTTATCCCAATCATCTTGAGTCATATCAGGGATGGGACAACGTTTAAGCTGCTCTTGAGTCTTCCCATCATAGTGTTGTTTCTTATATGATGTGTCGTTGTCTCTTATGCTTTTTTTTGGAGAACTGGCTTGATTGCACCCATGGCTACTTCGGTTGTAACTTCTTTATCCTTGTCATCAACGAACTTATACTTTTCATACAAAAAAATGACTTGGTTATTATGTAACATGTAAAAAAAATCATAAACAACTGTGACTTACTTTGATAAGTTTAAACCAGGTTTCGAATTCATTCTTAGGAAGGTCACGCCACTAGAGATGCAACAAGAAATCTTGTTCTGCTCGAACACATGCTCCCATGAGAAATGACAACGAACTCTACTTGTCAAAAACCAACTGCTCGTCTTTGATTTTGATTGTCCATGGACTCTTTGGTAGAAACGAAGACACTCTAACCTTCCGCTTCACACACGGTTGTTGTAGTTGGGACCCACGTCATCAGCATCTTCTGTCTCTAACCGATCATGAGTCTATGTTTCCATCGTCTTCCATGGGGATCGGGCCTATCAAAATGCATGTTTTAACACGCAAAAAACACATTGCCTTAAACTTTAGAACTACAAATTACCCTGCAAAATAAAAGAAAATGAGATTGTTAGCTTGGTGAAAAATAATAGAAATTATCTATTATGTAAATCACTGTTTCAACCTCGGAACCAAGGGAAAATGTCTAAGGACCTTCACAAGGTTTTGTAGCAGTCCGATGTCTTTTTTTTTTTTGTCTAACCATATAGTGGAACCATATCTTGGACACCTATCCAGATCTCTGTATTCATTTCTAAATAATAAATAGTCATTCGGACATGCATGAATTTTCTCATGACTCAATCCCAAGTCTGCCATCATTTTCTTTGACTCATACCAACTCCATTGAAGCAAATTATCTGGGGCAAGAGCGTCTTTATAAGGGCAACAACATCCTAAAATGATTTGTTACTCCATCTATTCAGACACATCAATTGAAATAGATGCACTATGAAAGATATTTTGGTGCATTTTTCACATCCTCCATATAGTAGTTTTTTCGCCTCTTCTAGTGACTATTTAAATTTACGCATTTATGAAATGTCAACTTTATGCTCCATATTGTCCTCTTCCACATTTTGAATGAAAGCATCATTCAACATTGTTGTCATCTGTTCACTGTGACGAACCTCCATATAAACATTTTTTTTTTGTGATTTTGGGGTTGTTTTCCATGGTATAACCACCTTTTGTAAAGTGGAAAAAATCCCTCTAGAACGATGTGGGTCTTGATTGTCTCACTATCAAAGTATCGACTGTTTTCATATTTCTAACATGGACAACGCATAACACTGTTTCCCTGCACCCCAAATTGTTGTTTTGCATAGATATGAAGAAATTGATTCTACCCACAAATCTAGGATAACACCGGGCTAGCTTGGTCTTGTACTCATACATCCATTTCTTGTCATTAAAATAGACCATCTCCATTGTAATTATCAAAGATAATCTACACAAAACAAAAATTGGGTGTTTAATACTTTTGAGCAGCGTATGATAACTCACAACCTACACCTTATCTCCATCTATGCCCCTATGTAACTCACCATGTCCAATATTCCCCCTCCTACTTCCACTCTCCAAATCGGTTTGGTGTACGAGTGTTTAAGAGATGATGGTAGACACAACATTTTCAAACAAAATATTACTCAAGTAGGGCAGCAATCGGTTCGGACAAGCATCAATCAAACAACATTCACAAATAAAAATAACACACTCTAATGAACTCTACTCAAGTAGGGCAGCAATCAAAATTCTTTTATTCAGAGAGTATATTCCTATCTCTCATCCCTCTGCCTCTCCAGCTCTATCTCTCACTCAAGACCAACAGCTCTATCTCTCACTCACTGTATCTCTAAATCTCTCTATCTGGTATTTCTATTACTCTCTTTATGTGCACCAACATCTTCATAAGATATCAAACAAGATGAACATAGACCAAAATAGGATAACTTTTTGTATAAAAAGTTAGAAATTGCATAGAAAGCTGACAAAGCATTTTCATCTGATAGATGAGAAACAAAGTGGGAAGACTGGATTAAAAATGGGTGGAACAGGATATATCACTTCATGTGGCGGTTCAGTCAATGATATTATCAGAGTATATCAGTGAGGAAGAAAAGCATTTCATCATCTGAATTAGTTTTCTATTTCATTTTGTAATCAAACCACCAAAACGCAACATACAATCCAAAGCAAAAAGTTAAAACAAAAATAATTTACAAAAAAAGTGAGAAAAACTAAGTGTCATTATCACCACTATAAACTCCTTTTCGCTATTGTCCTCTATTCAAATGGGTACTCATCCTATTATCACTATCTCTTGCAACCAACCTCTTCTTCACCAATTTCTGATTCTTCATCACTAGTAGCTACTTCTCTTCATCAGAAAAGATCTCTTTTTCAGACATCTCCAGCCTAGCTCTCGAATCAGTCCCCATTACATCACCGATTCCCTCAGATTTGCCACATGCTTGTCTATCTTCACCTCAATACCTCTCTTCTACAAGTCACAATTGAATCTCAATCTGCCCTATTGGCTTCATCCATGTCTACCTTCCATTCTCAATCTTGATGCAGCACATACTGTTACTGAAAGAGATCTCTCAGAATCTTCTAGATAGAGAATCTTACCAAATATAGACTCTTCACAGATTAGGCAGGACAAGTCATGATCAGAAAAAATTCCTGGTGTTACCATATTATGTAAATTCTGTAAATCAATATTTCTTGTTCATCAAGATTCCAAGTCCGTTTCCGAAACTTACTCGGACTCTTTCCTTTGTGTAACTATATATGTACATGTAAAACACATAATCAATACACAAGAATTACATCTATTACATGGTATCAGGCCAACGTTAGGCACAAAACTTAGTTCGTCTTCTTCCTCTTATTCTTCTTTCCGAAAATATTATTCTCCTTTTCTCCTTCTCGGAAGTCTATTCTAGTGGCCTCCTGTCAGAAGGTTTTCATGTAGAACATACTTAAGAATGTAAGGAGAAGAAAAGACTCACGACCAAACTAACACACAAGTTTCTGTTCCACACAGCTAGGGTCGTGGGTAACCCTAATCAATGTGTGTTCTCCTTTTAAAAAGGGCAGTACTCTTCTTACAATAATAATAAATTAATTACATAACTACAAATATGCCCTTATAGGAGTAAAACACTAAATTACATCATATGCCCATATATACACGTGTACTACGAATCTCTAACACTCCCCCTTAAGCCAGAGTGGAAATAGATCATAGCTGAAGGTTTGCATATGTATGAAGCTTACACACTTTGAAAATGCTTGAACAAACTTGGGTCTTCACATGATCTCCATCATTACTTCCCCTCTCTGCTGCGCAATATCTACTCCATGTAGATTTCTTCATCAATAAAATATCTACTCCACATAGACTTCTTCACCAATAAAATATCTACTCCACATATATTTCTTTACACATAAACTATCTACTCCAAGTAGACTATTTTTTCTCCTACAAAATATCTACTCCACATAGATTTTTTTCACCTTACTACCTCACTAATAGGTTTCCGTGAACAATGATTTCCTGTAATGCAATCTTGCCTCTTTCTCAGAAGCCCACTCCAGCCCCCTCTCCAATGAAGGGTACCACACTGAAAACCAATGGATAAGGAAAAATGTGTCTTGAACACTCCCCTTTACCCACAAGAGTAGTGTCTCAAGGAGAAATAAATTCCTGCATAACACTATGTAGAAATCAAAGTAGTTATGAAGTAATATGACCCAATTCGATTATATAGCCAACATATCGCTTCGATTATATATATTTTGGTGTATGTGGATGACTTGAATGTTACAGGCGATTCTCCCTCTGTTGTTTTGATATTATTCGTAGCTTACATACTAAGTTCTTAGTCAAAGTTCTGGTAAATCTATATTATTTTCTGGGCATTGAGGCGACTCGCACGAAGGTTGGTCTTCATTTGTGCCAATCAAAGTACACTACTAATCTGTTACATCGCCTACGACAAGCCGATGTAAAGCCACTCTAAAGCCACTCTCCACTGAATTTTCTGCAGGTTCGAAGTTATCTAAACACAAGCGGATATTGAGCTTATTGAAAGGCACATTGCATCATGGATTTCTCATTCAGCCGACTCGTGTTTATGGCATGGATGTCTATTTTGACGCTGATTGGGGAGGCTTCCCTGATGATAGGCATTCTATAAGGTTTTTTTATGTATTTTAGAGGGTCACTCTTTTCATGGTCATCCTAGAAGCAAGCCACAGTCACCCACTCTAGCGTTGAGGCAGAATATAGGGCATTAGCTATCATTGTTGCTGTAGTGTCTTGGGTTCTTCAAATATTTCGAGAGCTCAGAATATTTTTGCGAGATCCTCCTACTCTATGGTGTGATAACCTCTCGGCTACATACATTGTTGCCAATCCGGTTTTTCATGGCAGGGTCAAGCACGTGGAACTTGACTACCACTTTATTCGTGAACACGTCTGTAATGGGCAGTTGCAGATCAAATATATTTCCACTCATGATTCAGTGGCTGATATATTCACTAAAGGATTGTCGCGGGGCCAGTTTTCTCGGTTCCTAATCAAGCTATGTGTCTTTACCAAGACCCCAACCTTGCAGGGGAATGTTAGTGAAAGAAATCTCTCAGAATCTTCTAGACAGAGAGTCCTATCGAATACACACTCTTCACATATTAGGCAGGACGAGCCATGATTAGAAGACAATCCTAGTGTTACTATATAATGTAATTTCAGTAAATCAGTATTTCTTATTCCTTAAGATTCTGAGTTTGTTCCCTAAACTGACTCGGACTCTCTCCTCTGTGTAACTATATATGTACATATGAAACACATAAGCAATACACAAGAATTACATCTATTACACATACAAGGGTGAAAGATCTAGCTAAAAAATATCTAAGGACAAGAGATCATCCTTAAATCTCTCATGATCATGAAAGAAGAAGAAAGAAGGAGATGCAGTTTAAGTACTCTAAATTTCCTACTTTATGAGAAGCTTGAGAATAGAGAATAAAAGAGTTTGTCTGATTCCTAATTCAAGCGTTTTAGAAGTAGAAAAAATAAATAAATAAATCGTTCAAAAAACAACATATTGTTTTGGTTAAAATTTGAGCAACCTTAGACAATTCAGGTAGGGGTCCCACTACTAGAAAAGAGAACTCCGCCGACGGGAAGAATTTTGTTCGTCGGCGGAGTTCTCTTCTGCCAACGGTTATATTTAACTCGTCCAGGAATTTCTTTGCATCTGGCCCAACCGCCGGCGGAAGAAAATCCGGCAGTTGGGCCGCATTTCCATCACATTCGGCCATATGAGATTATTAGGTCCCGAACAATCGGGACCTAATTCCCCGCACCCTTCTCCCTCCCCTGCGCCTTCTTCTTCTCTTCCCCCACGCCCGTCTTCTTCTCCCTTCACCGCGAAATTTTGGTTTCCTCTCGTTGTTCCTCCCTCTTCCCGCGACTAACTCAAGCATTGCAGACTGCTTCACAATCTCGATCCGAACAAATAGAGGCAATTAGTGATGAGGTTGGGATTTCTTTAGTGAGGGTGCTAGCGGTTGCCTGAAGTTTTAAACTTCTGGCTCGTGTCAAGTTGGGGAAAAGAAGGGCTTTTGCTTACAGTTGACGTGTCTATAGACTCATGCAAAATAGAATTTGGGTAATTCAGTTTGTAGTTGTTTCTGTCGATTTTCCTCATAAACTGAATTCTCTGGTCTCTTGGAGTAGGTAATGTGGGGAAACAGTCATCCTTTAATGCGCACTGAGTTTCTTTTTTTGCTCAGTGCGAAGACCTATAATTTGTTGTCTTGGTGAACATTGCAGATTGCTTTGGAAAATGGGTCATTAGCAAATTTTCCGTCACAATTTTCTGTTGGATTGTAGTTTCACTAGCTGGTCGGTTTAGTCGACTGATCATTTTGATGAGTGTACCTCGTATAATGTTGGAGGTAACATGTATCTTCTAGTGGGTTACATTGGCTGTGTTCATTTAAGAACTTTAGTCTTAATCTCAGATTTAAAAAACAGACTTTCGTTTGTGTTGTGAGTTTGCTTGCTGAGAAAAGAACAGGATGCCTTACCATTTCAACCATGTCCCTCTTCTTTTTGGAAAACCCCATAAAAGATACTGTTATCATTGTTGATTGTTCTTATGCTTGTTGATGCAGGTTATTAAGTTGACTGATTTAAAAGTTCAAGGAGCTGATGCCAAGAACATACCCCATCAAAATGCTGATCCTTGTTTCTCATGTGTAATTTGTTTTTCTTATATTCTTTATCCTCAGGTTCAAGCGTACCTTTATGATGGCTATTGGGAGGACATTGGTACAATCAAGGCTTTCTACAATGCCAATTTGGGTATAACTAAAAAACCGATCCCAGATTTTAGGTAATCTACTTGAACCCGGACTTGCTCAGCACTACTATGTCACTGTCTTATTCTTGAAGCTGTCTATAATGGTGGTTGCTCCTTACAGCTTTTATGATCGTTCATCTCCTATATATATACACAACCTCGATATTTACCACCTTCCAAGATGCTTGATGCTGATGTTACAGATAGTGTTATTGGAGAGGGTTGTGTGATTAAGGTAAGACATTGCTGATATGGTGTTCAGGTTCTTTTATCAGTTTGTTGTTTTGAAGCAACAAAATGGTGTCACAAACCTGCTTGCGTTTTGCTTATTTGGCTGTCTTCTCAGATTTCTGTGCCTCTCAAACTGCATCTACCTAACATTTGTGCTACACGTTCTCTTCTCTGTGTAGAATTGTAAAATTCATCATTCAGTGGTTGGGCTGCATTCCTGTATCTCAGAGGGTGCGATCATTGTGGACACATTATTAATGGGAGCTGATTATTATGAGGTAAACATGTTCTTGAAATCAAATAATTGGTTTCTATTTGTTGACTGATAGAGTCAAGAGTAACAAAAGTTGCAATTGCTTTCACTGGACCAAGTTCATTATAGTTTTTAAAGTAAGGACTTAAAGCATTATTCTTCTGAATTTCAAATAAAAGGCTCTAAAATTTATTTGATGTGTTCTCTGCTCCAGACTGAGACCGATAAAAAGTTTTTGGCTGCTAAAGGTAGCGTTCCCATATGCATTGGAAGAAACTCTCACATTAAAAGAGCAATTATTGACAAGAATGCTCGTATTGGAGAAGACGTGAAGGTAATGTTCACTACTTCTCGCTGTTCCTTTTCTTTTATGATCACTTATATGGGCAAGTTATGATACTTGTATCAACACATTGACGAATTCCCAACTGAATGAATACTGCTGCAGATTATCAACCAAGACAGTGTGCAGGAAGCAGCAAGGGAAACAGATGGTTACTTCATCAAGAGTGGCATTGTCACCGTTATCAAAGATGCCCTGATTCCCAGTGGAACAGTCATCTGAAATGGCCTGGCTAATGTACAAGAAAGGGTTTAATCCCTTCGGGGTACGTTTGTGTGGCCTACGAGTATTGTGCATAATATGCCTACGCGAGAGCTCGGCCGCCGGAAAAGGAATAATGAAAGCCTCTATTGTAAATATTTTTTCTGTAGCGAGGAATATTCTCCTGCAGTGAGAGTCCCCGTTTCGTGACATTCAGAGGGTGCCCACCTGGCCCTTTCCACAATAATTTCATTTGTCCTAGATAATAAATATTGCTTCAATCGTTTTGATTAGTAACTCAAAACGTCTATGTATCGTTTGATGCTATAGAATATATTGCTTTAAATCCTTGGTGACAGGTGTGCTCCCTCTCTCTCTCTCTCTCTCTCTCTCTCTCTCTCTCTCTCTCTCTCTCTTCTCTCTCTCTTCTTTCTTCTCTCTTCTTTCTTCTCTTCTTCTCTTTTCTCTTCTCCTTGCTCTCTCCTCGTTCTAGCTCCCTACTCTCTTCTCTCCTTGCTCTTTGCTCTCTCTGCTCTATCTCTTCTCTCTGTCTCCTTGTTCTCTCTCTCTCTCTCTCTCTCTCTCTCTCTCTCTCTCTCTCTCTCTCCAACGTAATCTTTTTTTTTATTTTTTCAAACATTCCGCCGCGGTTGTTTGCGCCGGGGGAAGAGGTTCCGCCGGTGGTTAATTTCGCCGGGGGAAGCTGTTCCTCTGGCGGTCATTTTCGCCGGGGGAAGAGGTTCAGACTAGTCGGCGGCGGAACCTCCTTCCGCCGGCGATTGTTCAGTTCACCGGCGGAAGGCCTTTCCGCCGACGAAATATTTTTCACGACCATCGGCGGAAACAAAATAGTTCGGCGGCGGGTGATTTCGTCGGCGTTTGGTTTCCGCCGACGACTTGAGCGACGATGACGTGTCACTCGCCGCCGGACTTTCCTCCGGTGGTTTTGGCCTTCTCCGCCGACTAAAACGACTGCCGGCGGAGAGTGTGTTTCTAGTAGTGTCCCTTGAGACAAAAGGACTGGGTTATGGCTACTGTTATGGAAATTGAACATAACAATCTCATTCAACATACCATAATCAAATATTTTCTGCTTGGTTTATTTGACCGATATGTCTAATGGGTTAAACTTAGATAAAAAAAAATATGATGATATAATAAGACCCTTGGTTAAACCAGACTCAACAAGGTTAAACTGAAACATATACAGATAATACTGATGCAAATCAGAAACAAAACAGTAAGCAGAAAACAAAAACGAATGTCAAGATACCGATGCATATATCAATGCATATACAGATAAAACAGATACCGAGATAAGAATTTCATCCAAAAACAAAGTGAATCGACAAGTTAGAGGAACTACTTGCCGATTATAAACCGAGATTGAGATTAGAAGGGGCTTCGAAGTGAAAAGGCTTCCGTCAAAGTGAAAGGGCTTTCGTCGACGGAGTGAAGTTCAGCTGCTGGTACTCCAGAGAAGGTCATCGCCAGAACGATGGAGAAGGTGGAATACGGGAACGCCGGAGGAGTCAGCCGCAAGAACACCTGTGGAGAGTCCTCAGTTGTGGGAAGAGCTAGAAGCCAGGTAGAGTTTATGGAAGCGGGACTAAGAATTTTTTCAGTCGGATAGGGGCGGGAAGTACGAACTTAGGAAAATATTGTCGTGGGGGGGTACTTTTTAAAAATGTTACACATCGAAATGTTATCAATATATATAACCAGTTAATTTGTTATTTTGAGTAACAAACCCAGGTGGGCCAAAAGGTCCCATGGGTTTTCAAAATAATACAAGGCCCAACCGTCGGCCGGCGGTTGGTTAACTAACCGGGATAATCAGCTGGCGGAGGGGCCAGAACCACTGGCCGATTCTTATTCCGCCGATGGATCATGGATCGAGCGCTGGCGGAATAAGAATTTCTAGTAGCGCAAGTTGGCAAATAGTATGCCACTAGTATTGTCCTATTCATTAACATCGTACAAATTTTAAGAACTTACAAAATACAATGTTATCAATTGGTTCAATTAATAAATAATAAAATAATTGCGAACAATATTATGAATTGACCTAGCACAGTTCTCTGAAAAGGACCTTCTAAATCTAGTAGGATATTACAATGTTAAGAAACATAAGATTATGATCTACGTACTGATAAGAATGTTATCATCTAATGTATAACAATTATAGTTTAATGCAGTATATATATATATATATATATATATATATATATATATATATATGTTATAGTCTAACATGGTACATAGAAAAACTGAGTAGGATTTCTTAGTTGGAAAATTAAGGAGCTTTCTGATTTGGCTAGTGACTTTGGGATAAATTTTGGAGTACCCAACTTAAGTCTTTTGTTTAGGTTAGACTAGCAATGAGTTTGTGCTGCAATATTTGAAGGCAATTTCGTCCATAATTAAGTATGTGAAAAGTGATAAACTAAAACTTAGCATTAATGGTAGTTTCTCATAATAATATAGTTTATAGTTGCGAAAAAACTAGCGAAAGACAGAAACTTCCCAGGCCCACGTATATACAGATACTTCCTACAAGGAAAAGGTCCTAATATACTAATAATTAAACAAACAAAGGATTAAGCTGCAAGAAAAAATATGTACATGAAAGTAACAGTTGAAAGAAAAAAAGAAAGCAATACATATTCTACTAATTAATTAATTATCTAGTTTTCACAACTATAAAGTATAAACTATAAATATAATTAATAGTCTCTGATCCTGCGAGCGCATGGTGGGCGAGTAGACCAGGGAGCCCTCGCGAGCGTACAAACATTCCTGCGGAGAAATTGAATTCCCTGCTTATTAATTCAATAGTCATAGCCCTTGAACTCTAGTCCGCTTCTTGGTCATACGTTAAAGCTCAGGTACATATATAGTCATAGCATTACTCATAGTCATATATAGTACAGCCTTGGTACTCATAGCAGTACTCATAGTCATATAGAGTCTCCGATCCCGTCCTCGTCTTCCTCTTCCCGATGAAATGATAACGAAGTTTCTTGTCCCATAATTTCGTCTTAGAATTAGAATTCTAAAGTCAGGTACATATCCAATGAACCTCCCAAATCACCAACTTTCATACATAACCGGAAAATGTAAGGCTCGGGGTTTTAAAACCCCGAATATTAATCAAGAATATTAATGAATCTTTGATCAGCTTAAAGATATTTTGAATGATCACAAAACGGGTCTTGAATTGTCTCTTTCTTAATTTGTCAGTGTAAATATACCCAAGCTGGAAATTAACTTAACAGATATAGATATATGTATACGAGACGTCCTCCTAGGGAACCTGAGAAGTAATTAACTCGATTTATAACTTCCAACAGAAGAAGAGTACCGCGGCATGAAGTACGTATTTTAAAAAACTGAAGAGAAAATCAAGGATCAGATGAAGGTGCATGCGACGTTCTGTTATTCTCTTCCTCTACTGATCAGGCTCGTCAAATTAATAACAGTCGAAGTCGTTGCCCGTCTTTTACCCTAACTCGGAATGTATGTATGCGTGTCCCCTACTTCAAGCAGAATATATATTTGGTCGCAGTCAAAATTGTCGTCGGACGTCGAAACGAGTCCGACACGAAAATAATATCGTTCAAGCACATCCAGATTAATGTGTGTATGCTCGTCAGAATATGTATATATATGTCTCCTTCTTCTAATCCTTCCCCACCAAAGAATTCACGAACGAATAAAGTCTTTGAGATCTAGACCATATATTCACGAAAACAAGCTGATCGACCATGGCCTTTTGCAAGACAAATAGTACCCGTGGTTTCATCCTCTCTCTCCTGTTCTGCATGATAATCCTTGTTTCCCGTTTGGGAACAAATTACTACTGTGCTGCGAGGCCCCTGCAGATCAACCACGGGGGAGACGAGTACCGAATCACGAAGACGGAAGCTGATGCCTTGCTCATGACGTCGCTAGACCGTGGAGGTGTGCCACCTCCTCATGTCTGCACCAATGTGCCCCGTAACGGGGTTGGCCACTGCGACGTCACCACCGAAATGAACTTTGCAGGCTACATGAACGAAGGTGCATTCATGTCTCGGACCGAGACAAATATTGTACCCAGCAGGGGATCAAATATTGCTCACAGCGACGACCTAATTTCTCAGATGAACTTCGCCGGGAACGGGACGAATGAACTCGTGTCACAGCTTCCTCGAGGAGAGACACCACCTCCTCGTACCTACACAAATGTGCCCGGCAGGGGAAACGCTCCCCACATGAGCGACGACCTTTCTCAGATGAACTTCGCCGGAAACGGGACACATGAAACTTTTGGTATTGGAAGCGGAGATCGCGTCACAGCAACTAATTAATCACAGAAGATGTCTTTGCAAAATTGTTTAAACCCGCCCGACTTCCTGGAATTGCACCATCCATGCATGCATGATGGAAGTCTGTCGATATATCCAACCCTTACTTTCTGCTTCTTCTCTAGTAATTCATCATAAAAGTTTGTTTGAATTAAGTGAATTACATACTTTTTCAATAAATCTGGATATTTTGCATGTGCATAATATGCAAATATCCATGTTCTTTGTTACTTCCTCATCCTCACTGTAGAAAAATGGGATAACCCAACGGTCTAGGTTTAAAACCATCGGGTATGATAAGCATAGACATCAGTCCAGTCTGACCCAGTTGGTCCAGGTCGCATAACAGGAAAACCCGTCATGGGAATTTCTTTACCCGACGGGTTTGGTTGACCGTCGAGTTAATGGTTTCACTCGACAGTCTACCCGTGGTGTTATTTTGGTTTTCAACCTACGATGATTATGGCCCGTAGTGTAACTTAACCTACGACTTAGTAAAAAAAATCTACATTTCTCTTTACTCACAACGCGAGTAAAATTTTTTTTAACCAAGCTACTCATCCCCGCGCACGAAGTTACTGTTCATAATCTTCGACGAAGGCGGTTTCCGACGGCAAACACCAGATTCCGACAGTAAACGGCGGAACCCGCTTGTGGAACAGCCCCACATAGCGTCCCGAGTTGCGTAGTGAGTAAAATTTTTTTCACTCTTCTCCCCGTTGTACACGAAGTTGCTGTTAATCGTCTTTGCCGAAGGCGGTTTCCGACGGCAAACGCTAGATTCCGACGGGAAACGGCGGAACCCCCTTGTGGAACAGCCCCATATAGTGTCCAGAGTTGCGTAGTGAGGTAAAAATTTCCGAGGCAAAAAGTAGATTCATCCAAAATTTTATCTTAGGCTTTGATGGGGGGGGATCGACTTCGCTCTCCAGCGTTATTGCTTCAACTCCGAACAGAGCAGAAGTAGAGTCATCTTAATTTGCCCACTTATATATTAGTTTCCGTTTTTAATTAGCTATATATGAGTAGTTGTTTAATTACTTCTCTCATCAATCTGTGTTTTGAACGAAGATTATCCGGTTGTTCTGTTTAATTGCTCCTCTCCTTGATTTCTCTTCTATTACCAGATGAAGAGGACCTTATAAAACTTCAACTTCACTGTATGATGTGGATTAAAATTTTATTGATGTCTCAATAGGATGAAAATTTGTAGACCGATTCTAGAATGGATTTTTTTTCTTATCATATCATCCCTCAAACTGTTCTTCTTTTTTGTAGATTGGGATAACTTTTCTCCTTTAGCTAGTTGTACATGCCTAGAAGCCTCCAATATTTGTATCAAATCCTTTGTAGATTTATCAGTTTATGTCATTGGGTTTGATTGTTCTCAATGATTTTTGGTGTGTTTCTGCTTTAATTAAGTGGCTGTGAATTGGTTCTATATCAAGTTAGTAAATTTAATATTTTGCATCTAATCATTGCGAAGTGAAAAGATGAAACTGATTGAAGGCAGGGAGACTCCAATTACTAATTACAATATATAAGCATGCCATATTTACAACATTAAAACAGTCATATATAGAAATCCAAGGATAGGGTATTAGTCATGCAACTATTGTAAATATAATTAAAATCAAACTTCATCTTGAAAATGAGTAGCTAAAGGTAGAAATTTTCCTTAATTGTTAAGAGATTTTAGAAGCTACATTTCTTAAATACAACTTTCCACATATTTTCAATGTTGTATGTACAAGGAACCATTAGGTGAAAATGGATAGATAAGCATTTTTAGCACAACACATGTTCTATCTCTCATTTTCAGCATGCATCACAGGTAGAAAACATGCTTCTCTTCTATTACCATATGAAGAGGACCTTATAAAACTTCATCTTCATAGAAGAATTAAGGAAGATTTGAACTATTTAAGCTCAGAGAACCACCCCACAGCTGCAATTCTCATTGTATGTCTTTGCTGCAATTCTGAATCTTATCAACAAACTTTGGTGCGTTTGAATTTTTCTGTTCGAGGATTGGTGCTGTTTAACTTGGTCAAGCATGTGAATGTGGTGTTTGTTCTGTGAAGTCAGGTGGAAAAGTTTTCAACTTTGACTTGATCATGTTAGGAGCCGATTCTCCGTGCTGGTCTTTTTCAACTTAAAAATTATAAAATTAATAAATTTTGACCTCATCAAGATAATAGCTGATTTTCCGTAGCATGGAAGGTTGGGAACATGCTGTTCTTTTTCTACTTAAAATTGTGTTATTTGTACTAATGATGTGGTGTTTGTTCTGTCTTAAAGGCTCTATCTGATATTTTAAAAAAGACTGCTTTTGCAATTTTCTTGTTATTGTTATACCTGGTTGCTTGTAAAGATTGTTTTGTTCCTGACACCATAGTTAAGTCAGTGTGGTCTTTCAGAAGTTTTGTTCCTCTCCCTTTGTGCGTCTAATAAAGGGATCTTCCCTTGTGCTGTGGGTAACATATTCTGGAAGAACGTTACCTGGTTACTAGTAATGTAATCGTCCCTCTAGTTAGAGACATCTGTTTTACACTTTGACTTTGTTTCATATAATAATCTCATTAAATAAGAATTTGGTACTGCTATAGGGTTACATTATCATTTCTTGAGTTAGCAATAGGGTTACAGTAGCGAAGGACGTAAGCAAAGGGAGGGATAGAGGGACATAGTGATGGATAGGATGTAATTTCATGTCTTCTGTAATCGCTCTTTGACAATTCCCATCGAGATGGATTACTTCAACGACAAGAAATGGATGTACAAGTGTAGAACCAAGCCTGCTCGATGCCATCCAGACTTCGTGGGTGGAATCGATTGCTTCATCAATTATGCTAAACAACAACTTAGTTTTCAAGGAAACAGTCCAATGCGGTGTCCATGTGCCAAATGTGAGAACAAACATTTCCTTGTGTGCGAGACCATCAAGTTCCATATAATATTAGAAGGTTTAGCCTCATTATACAATACGTGGTACTACCATGGGGAACGACCAGGAAATGAACGAGAATACGTCCAGGTGGAGACGAGACATGGTGAACAAATGAGAATGATGTTAGATGATGCTTTTATGCAAGAAGTTGGAGACGTGGCAGATTTAGATGTAACTTAATGTATCTTAGGTTATTTTGTTTCGTGTCCATTTTTGGTATAATTGTACATTTCAAATGTGTATTATAATAAATATAATAGTCTGAAATTGTATTTTGCAGGAGATACAAAATGAAGGGCAAGCAACCAATGGAGACTCCACCTACGAGTCAATACGTTCGTTTGCGAAGGGGTCCCCACCCGACTCGACCGAACCGCCATGTAGGCTTTTACGTATTATTGTGAATAACTTGGTTTTTGATTGTTCTACTAGTTATGTATTGATTAAACAACTAATTATCCAGTTTGTGTAGACATTCGAGTTTGTTTCCAGAGTACACTTCCCCTTTGACCGACGGTTCAGGTAAAAGTTAATCGTGTCTTTTAGACTGCATCAAATTGAGTTCAATTTTAAAACTAATCTCTAGTATATAACATATTGTGCTATTCTGATTTCATAGGGACATCTGGTCATGCCACTGCACAGGGTTCAGAGACCCAACCTCCTGTAGAAGATGAAAACCTGGAACGTATGTCATCCGATGGTGAAGATGATGAGACTCAAAATCCGGATGAAGATATGGAGGACCAGGAGGGAGAAGATGACAGGGAGGTAGTTTTGGAATCTGAACTACCTGAGGAACCCGTCAGAAGGAGGGGTAGGGGCCCAACTAGGGCATCTTCATGTATGCTTGCTGAAGGTGTGTGAATGTACCCATTAAGAATAGGCAGATGAGTAGGAAATATCAAACTATTTGTCCAAAATGATGGGCACTTATGCACGAGCATAAAGGTAATTTCCCCTCCACCTACAGTGATGAGACTACGACGATAACGAATACTCTATGTGGTTTGCACATATCAACGTAAGTAGTTAATTATTTTACTTAAAGACTATTTAATCTTTTGGGAAACTCATTCAATATTTTTGTTTCGCAGGTAATATACAAATTTATTGGTGAAAATGGGGAGGAGGTGACTAGGCATGTTGCTATGACAGCCATCAAACCGGTTTTGCAAAAAATAATCAGAGATAACCGGGCGTCTTTTAAGAAGGCGCACTACGATGGAAAGTCTGAAGAAAAACTTCAAGAAAATCCGATATCCACTATCAGTCAAGAAGCATGGGAAAACTTTGTTGCTTATTGGAATGATGATAAGATGTTGGAGATGTCCAAACGCAACACGGTCAATAGGACACAAATGAGATTGACGCACACTTGGGGCAAAGTCCCTAAGTCGTTTTTATGAGAAGGAGGTAAGCCCGTAATTGTCACATTTGTTTTTGTTTATTTGCATATCTTATTGAATTTTACAAGTGTTCTGACTGAAATTGGTTTTCAATGCACCAAACCAAAAAGAAGGATGAATTCAGCTACGTGGAGTCTTACCTCCTAGCTCATAAGAGGAAAGACTGAACGTATCCAAATGAGAAAATGACAGCAATATGCGTAAGTGATCGTAATTATTCATTTGACTAATAATATTGGCTTTTTCTTATACTAATATATGTTTCTTTGCAGACCTAGGTTGAGACGGTTGCAATTGAACAAATGATGGCTATAATGCAATGGCAAAGATCTCAAGAGTCATGTCCAGGTTTGAGATCCGTCACAAATTAAACTTCAGTTGCATTAACTTTATCAATCCTCTAACTAATTTATGTGATGATGTTATTTTAGCTGGATCATCTGCTAAACGTAGGCGGGGCTAGCAAAAACATGACCATTTTGTTGAAGAGCAGGTGCGAAATCTTTTTTTCGCCCTGAATTATAAGTCTTAAAGATATCTTGTCTGTTTCGTTTACTTGTTATCAATTCAAACATTTCCTGTGGATTACTCTAGTATTACTTTCCTTATCTGTTATTTAGATGTTTGATATGGTAATCACAAGAAAATCTTACTACAGCTTCACATTTTCACAGTTTGCCATTTCTTGGCATAAGGTTGATTTTACAATTTAATTTTTTCTAATTGAATCAACTTAATTTGGTGTACCTTAAATATGTAGTGGATTAAAAGAAGCAACTACGAATGTAAGATTATAAGGGTGATATCTGCAAACGTGTTGTTAGAGTTTGAAAATGAATATACGGAACTAACCCGTTACATTTTGGTGTTGTACTATTTAAAAGCAGAATTTCATTTCAACAAGAATCAATTTGCTGACCTGTTATTGATTGCCGGTTTTGCAGGGACTACATCCCAGGTACTTATTATATTCTTTGCCCAACTTTCTTTTATCAAATTCATATGCTTCTATTATTTTTTGAGACTTTTATTTTTCTTGTTTTACATAATATCCGTGGACAATCTTACTGGGGTCTAGTTTTGGTATTCATTAGTTATGAAAACTTTCTTACAGCTACTTCTTATGCCCTTATTGGCACCCATTTTTGGGGAAGTGACACTGCTGACCGTAGGGTTGTGTTATACCTGGTTGCATGTGAGTAGTAAATTCTCTGACTTGAATTTTTAAGTCATTTTGATGCAAAAAGAAGTTTCTACTTTATAGTTTTGGTTTTAATGCAGGAAGGTGATTGCTTATTAATGCTGCAGGTATTTTTCTATGGCATAGCGTGGTCCTTCTCGGTATTCCCTCTGACAGCAGAACCTTTGTCACTTTAATCTTCTGAGTTGTACTACTACCATATCATTTCTTGAGGCTGTTATTAATATTGAATTTGATTTCTTTTTGTTTTCTACTCTATACATTTTAGTCTCTGATTATGTTGTTGCCTTTTGGGTTTTTCAAGTGTCATTTCACTTGTAAATGTACATTATACATATATGTAAAAGACCTTTCACTACTTTGCATTTTTTTGGGTCATTTAAATTTGAGATGTGTTAGTTGTGGTGGAACTAAGATAACATAGTGATGGATATATATGTAATTGAGGTTTAAGTTGATATCAGGTTGATAGCAGCTACAGTCTCTTAAATGAGCAAAATTAGAACCCAATCAAACTTTAAAAAAAAAGGAAAAACACCATTACCGACGGTCATATTCCGTCGGTCCCAAAAAGTCATATCCTGGGCCAACAGTATAACACCGTCGGGCCAAAAAACAAAGACAACGAAAAGGGACGACGGATATACACCGTCGTCCTAAAGACCAAAGTCGACAAGAAACAGCCGTCGTGAGAAAAAGAACATAGTCGACAGTATATACACTTCGGGCCAACAAACTAAGCAAAAGAAGAAGGCCGACAGTATATGACTGTCGGCCTCTATTGGTATATTCAAAGACCGACGAAATATACCCGTCGGGCCAACTAAACTAAGCAATGGTAGAAGGCCGACGGTATATGACCGTCGGGCACATTACATATGCGAAGGAAAAAGGACGACGGATATACGCGGTCGCCCTAAAAACCAAACTCGACGAGAAACAGCTGTCGTGAAGAAATACAATTTAGACGACGGTGTACGACCGTCGGGCCAATTTCAAATAGCTTAAGAATTTGCTCGACGGGTTTATAACGTCGGCCTATGTCCTTCTGTCGACGGGTACAGACTGCCATGATTAGTTTCAGCTATGCGACGGTTATATTTCGTCGGGCCATATTTTTAAAAAAAATCAAATGGGCCGACGGTCATTTTACGTTGGGCAAATTAGGATGTTGCCCGACGGTTTTGTCCGGTCGGGCTAAAGTTTTTAACTCGACAAGATTAACCCGTCGAGTGTAACAACCTAATTCTTCATGGCTTTATCACGACGGTGACTTCCCTTGGGATATGAATGTTTATCTCGACGATTAATAACCGTCGGGCAATACTACATTTTCCGACGGTGACTTCCCTTCATGGCTTTATCATTTGTCGTTGTTAAGTTTTTAACTTGCCCAACGGTTATGTACCATCGTGACGGGTTGGGCTGTTTAGCTGACATTATTTCAGCACTCGGCAAACTCAATTTTCTAGTCATGCCTGTCGCTCTTGATCATGACCCCTCTTGTTCTTAAACTAATTCGGTGAGTAAATCTGAGAGTCATGAGTTGAACAACTTGGTCACAGGCCTCTTTATAAAAATGTCTTCATCGGTACTGGTTTAGTAAAAGCTATATATATATATATATATTACACAAACATAACTATAATTAATTTGGGGTTCCATCCCTGAAAAAACACGTAATGGAAGAAATGGTTGATTATTCAAATGGAAAATTAATGATAGCATCAATGCACTAGATATCGAGGAAAATGAATTATTAATTGTTTCATCAAAGTTCGATCTTCTCTACTGTCAGCTTGCTTTTTCTTTTTTCATTTGTCTATTTTCGTATATCTTAAGCTAGCTTCTTCCTCGATCATCTGGTCTTTACGCTTTAGTCTTTATGGGCCTTTCTTTCTTCGTCCCTCCAAGAAAGACAGGAAATTTCCGAATAATTTATTCATGCCTCCCATATGCAAATCATCCTTAAACCAGTCTTCTGCACTAACCCTCAAATGGAACTTGGAAGATATATTAGTCCAACAATATTAACAATTTACTATTTATAATAAGATAAATAGGGATTATTTATTGGAAAATATGATACTAGCAAATATATGACTATGGATAAAGTTTTTGCTGTAAACCTTCTGAGAAAAACTATATACATTAACCCACATTCAATCCTGCCGAGAGGTACTATTATATATTCTTCTTTACTATGCACACCTTGCCGATCAAACGATAATATCGGCTTTAGGAACCTATCTCCTGTCAAAATTCTGGATGGGACCGTTGTGCCCACATCTCCACATTGTTATGATACTGTCCGTTTTGGGCCCAAGCCCGCACGTTTTTGCTAATGGGTTGTACCCCAAAAGGTCTCATTCTAATGGAGATATGGGTTCTTGATTTTATGCCTATAATTCTTCTCATTCACTTTTAATGTACACTAGTAGAAAACAGCTTTTTACCGGGGGTTTTCACCCATGACCGCCGGCGTAAAGAAGTATTACCGGCGGTTATAGAAAAAAACCCCAGTGTTAATGAGATTCAAAGAAAACCGCCATTAATTCTTTTTTACTGGCGGTTTACGTTAAAACCGCCAGTGAAGGTCTTGTTTGCTGGCGGTTTTCCATGTAACCACCGGTAAATCTATTTGTAATGGCGGCTTTCTGGAAAACCGCCATTGAAGACTGGTTTGCTGGCGGGGTTAGGATTAACCGCCGGCCAAATTTTATTTAATGGCGGTTTATAAGAAAACCGCCGTTGTTCAAGTGGTTTTGCGGGCGAGTGACTCTGGCCCGCCGGTAACATTCTGAGTTAAATGAATGCGGTTTTCTGCACAGTGCCTTAGTTGATGGGTTTTGCTGGCGGTGTTCTTTAAACCCGCCAGCAAATGTATATGTAATGGTGGTTTCTTCTCGAACCGCCAGTAAAAGGGTTTGCCGGCTGTTTTTTTGAACCGCCGGAAATAGGATTTTTAATGGCGGTCTTGGTTCAAACCGCCGTGGATTTTGTGTTTTACTTTTTCTGCAATTTCGCTGGCTTTGTTGCTCTCGTGCGTTTTTCTCCCGCGGAAACCCCAAACGCTCGTGTTCTTCGTCTCCGGCGTGAATCGGCGTCACATATCTGCCACTCTTCCCCGTTGTCGCTTTGTCGTGCTACGCCGTCACCGCCGTTGTCGCCGTCGTCCCTGGAATCGTCCGTGGAGTGGTCGCGGAAACCCCAATCGCTCGTCTTCTTCGTCTCCGGCGTGAATCGGCGTCACAAATCCGCCAGTCTTCCCGTCGTCGCTTTGTCGTACTCTACGCCGTCCACCGTTGTCGCCGTCGTCCCTGGAATCGTCCGTGGGTGGTCGCGGAAACCCCAATCGCTCGTCTTCTTCGTCTCCGGCGTGAATCGGCGTCACAAATTCGCCAGTCTTCCCCGTCGTCGCTTTGTCGTGCTACGTCGTCACCGCCGTTGTCGCCGTCGTCCCTGGAATCGTCCGTGGAGTGGTCGCAGAAACCCCAAACACTCGTCTTCTTCGTCTCCGGCGTGAATCGGCGTCACAAATCCGCCAGTCTTCCCCGTCGTCGCTTTGTCGTGCTACGCCGTCACCGCCGTTGTCGCCGTCGTCTCTGGAATCGTCCGTGGAGTGGTCACGAAAACCATTCACATTTGTGTGTGATTCCGTCGTCGCCGGCGCCGGCGCTTATGCTGCTTTAGGTAACATATCTCATTAAAATTAAATTATCATGATGATGGTTCATCTATTGGTTGGACGGTGATGACATTTAGAATAGAGTTGTAAGGAAAATTCTTTCGTTTTCTTGTCCTGGTGGCATGGCGTTGTTTTCTCCTTTTACTTTGTTTCTACATGATGAGCTACAATCAAATAGATGCTGCCCTATTTTTTTCAAGTGCAATAGAAGCCTTACATTGTCACTGTTGCTGAAAATAGTTAAAATTGTTAGACTTCTTTTGTTTCCAATGTTCTTGTTGACAGGCTCTCTGTTTATAATTTAGATTAGGATTTGTTTTGTCACACAATCCAGATGGCTCGGTTGAGGAATGTTATTGTTGCATCAGGCTTAGTCGCCTTTGCTGCCGCAGGCTTGGCATTTCCTTTCTTGTTAGCGTAAATAGAACACTCTCATCTAATGGGTGCCACAATGAGAGATCAATGAGAGATCAGCGAGAGAGATCAGAGAGAGAGAAATCAGAGAGAGAGAGCAGAGAGACAGACCACAATGAGAGATCAGAGAGAGATCAGAGAGAGATAAATCAGAGAGAGAGAGCAGAGAGAGAGAGACCACAATGAGAGATCAGAGAGAGAGATCAGAGAGAGACACCACAATGAGAGATCAGAGAGAGAGATCAGAGAGAGATCAGAGAGGCTGCTTCATATTTATTTTGATAAATTAGATCTTCAAACTATTAGATCTTCAAACCATTAATTTTCTAAACCAATCATTACTACTCATGCAAGAGTAATTATTTGAATTCCCTTATGTTTTAATATTGCAGTGAATTCTAGAGAACCAAGGAAAGGAAACATCAGTCACGTGAAAAGTGAGTCGTCTTCTCCTCTTGTTGCTTTATTGGTTTTCTCTTTGTTGGTACACGTTTATTTCTATCTACACGACTAACATCAGATTATATTGGTGCAGCTATTTCCAACGTTTTGAAGTTGAGCTGTGAACTTATTAAGTTATTTGTCATAGGTAAATTGTTAAATTCTAAAGAATCTATTGGTGGTATTCCGCCTAGTAATTGAATCTATGTAAACTTCAATATATCTGAAAAGATTTCATTGTCCTCGTAGAAGCAGTAGTAGAAATTAGAGAGAGAGATCAGAGATAGAGCTCAGAGAGAGAAATCAGAGAGAAATCAGAGAGAGATCAGAGAGAGCTGAGAGAGAGAGAGAGAGAGAGATGAGAGAGAGAGCTGAGAGAGAGAGCTGAGAGATCAGAGAGAGAGATCAGAGAGAGGGGACAAGAAATCAGAGAGAGAGATCAGAGAGAGAGAGATCAGAGGGAGAGATCAGAGAGAGAGATCGCAGAGAGAGAAACCATAATGAGAGATCAGAGAGAGAGACCAGAGAGAGATTAGAGAGAGAGATCAGAGAGAGAGATCAAAGAGAGATCAGAGAGAGAGATCAGAGATAGATCAGAGAGAGATCAGAGATAGATCAGAGAGAGATCATATTAACATTGCATGGTTTTTAATTTTTTCTTGTCTTTTCAGTTGCCGGTTGGTGCTTGAAATTAAGTGTTGGATAGATAAACTCCTGCGGTGTGGACTCGTTGTAGGTGGAGTTTTCCCAAGACACTAAAGGTATATTACGTTTTACATTAAAAAGTTTTAAACATCATGCTTTAAATAGTATACATTAGTCTCTTCTGATTGGTGTGCCCTTTATATTTTGGTTAATCCGAGAGAGAAATGTTGTTGTCCATTTTAATTCGATTTGTTTATGTATATATAGGTACAAGTTCAACTCTTTTGTTTTCATTTGCTCCATCCCTTTGCACTCTCACACTCTAACAGGGCGTGGGAGAGGAAGGTAGAGGGAGTTATGGACTATCTTAATGACAAGAACTGGATGTACCGGTATAGGAATAAACATGACCGGTGCCATCCTGAGTTTGTGGAAGGCACTCGTTTCTTCATTGAATATGCCGAACAATACACACCTGTCCAAAGTAGTGGTACAATGAGATGTCCATGTCTCAAATGTGCGAACAGATATTCATTTAATTGTGAGACAGTGGAGTACCACATAGTGAGGGAGGGGTTTGTTCCACGTTACACTGTTTGGCACTACCACGGGGAACCACAATTTGTGCCTGAAGAGAATATTGAGGTTGATACCGGACACGGGCCTGAAATATCTCAGTTGTTGAATGATGCTTTCATGCGAGAGGTGGATGTGGATGGTGCAGAGGGTGTATGTGAAGACCCAGAGTTAAATCGATTTGAACAATTAATGGACGACGCAAAGAAGCCCCTCTATGATGGATGTGAAAAATTCTCCAAGTTTTCCTTTATGGTTCATTTATTTCAACTGAAGTGTTTGAACAAATGGAGTAACAAGTCATTCTCAAATGTCGTGGCACTTATTAAAGAGGCTCTTCCCTCGAGCTATACCCTTCCGCACAATTGGTATGAATCCAAAACAATGATGGCTGATTTAGGGCTAGATTACCACATAATCCATGCTTGCCCCAATGATTGCGTGCTTTTCAGGAAAGAATACAAAGATTTGAACAGTTGTCCCAAATGTGGAACATCGAGATGGATTGAACGGAAAGACAGTGGGAAGAAGAAGGGTGGGAAACCGGCTAAGGTTCTTCGTCATTTTCCATTGGTCCCAAGATTACAGAGGATGTTTATGTCAACGAAGACCTCTTCGTTTATGGCATGGCATGGCTTTGCTCCAGCGTCTGTAGAAGGGAAGATGAGTCACCCTAGGGATTCTTTGGCATGGAAGCACTTCGATACACAATATCCTGCTTTCAGTAATGATCCACGAAATGTACGGCTCGGCCTAGCCAGCGATGGTTTCAGTCCCTTCAAAATTGGCACTGGTTCTAGTCGCAACACATGGCCAGTCACATTAATCATTTACAATTTGCCCCCTTGGTTGGCTATGAAGCAGGGATTTTTTCTTATGAGTCTACTTATAGACGGTCCCAAATCACCGGGAAAAGATATTGACGTTTACTTGCAGCCATTGATCGATGAGTTGAACCTACTATGGGCTGTCGGGATGAGGACTTATGATGTTGAGCACCGGTCGTTCTTTCAGATGCGCGCAGCGGTGATGTGGACTATTTCTGACTTTCTAGCATATGGCATGCTATCTGGTTGGAGTACGAAGGGTACAGAGCATGTCCGACATGTAATGTTGAACATGGTTCTGTCTATCTTTCTTGCAGTCGGAAAAACGTGTACCTAAGACACCGTCAGTTCCTACCCGAAGATCATCCTTGGAGAGGGGACAAGAAATCATTTGATGGCAAAGAAGAGCGGGACACGGCACCGCAAGCACTGTCTGGTAACGATATATTACGAGTGTGGGAAGGTCATGACAACGTTCAGTTCGGCAAACGAAACCCGCTATCAAACGTGGGTAATGAATTACCAGAAGGGTAGAAAAAGAAGAGTATATTTTTCGAGCTATCGTATTGGAAGACTCTGTTGATCCGTCACAATTTGGACGTCATGCACGTAGAGAAAAATGTGTGCGACAGCATTTTGAACACTCTTCTTCAGAAAAATGGTAAGTCGAAAGATAACATAAAGTCAAGGTTAGATTTGCAAAAAACTAAATATACGGAAAGCTTTGCATCCAAGACCTTCAAGAAAAGCTGGGAAGGTATTCATTCCACATGCTTCGTACAACATGTCCAAGGAAGAAAAAAATAGGTTCCTCCGTGTGTTAAAAGATTTGAAATTGTCGGATGGATTTTCTTCGAACATCTCAAAGCAAATACAAGTACGGGAAAAGAAAATAGTCGGTCTGAAGAGTCACGATTACCACGTCTTGATGCAGCAACTCCTCTCAGTGGCTTTGAGGAAGTCACTTTCGAAGGCCGTTGTGAAGGTCATTAACGAGCTCAATGTTTTTTTTAGAGATTTATGTGCGAGAGTGGTTGAAGTAAGGAAATTACAGACTTTAGAACATGCTATTCCAGTGATTCTTTGCAAGTTAGAGCGGATTTTCCCACCAGCATTCTTTGATGTTATGATCCATTTGACAGTTCATTTGGCAACAGAGGCCAAACTTGCTGGTCCGGTTCAGTACAGATGGATGTACCCAATTGAGCGTCATTTATTGACGCTGAAAAATTATGTACGTAACAAAGCTCGTCCTGAAGGATCCATTGCAGAGGGTTATTTGATGGAGGAAGTTACTACAATTTGTGCACGTTACATTCATGTCATGGAGTCAAAATTAAACAGGCCTATCCGTTATAAGGAGGGCACCATTGGTGCCGCACGTTCCTATTTGGTTACATTCGAGGAGGCACAACAAATTCATCCGCTCATCCTGTTTAACAGACCCGATGTGGACCCATACTTGGCGTAAGTCCCAATAAATTTTTTTTGGTGAATTTTGCAACATCTATCTTGCATCTCCTATTAATTCAGCCAATATTTTAATTGAATGATTGTAGGCATCACAAAAACCATTTGAGACGGTTGCATCCTCAATGGACCGATCATCGAGTGCAACAGGAGCAACATAATGGATTCGTCAAAAGGTTTAAAGACCGTGTAAGTGTCCAGGGTTAATTTTTTTTTTTGTCAAATTACATCATACGTTAGTAACCATTAGAAACCACTATCTGATTTGTTACCCTTGTTTAGGTAAACAATATGTTTAAACGTGGGCGGGTAGACGACAATTTACTCGCTCTTGCACAAGGTCCGAGGTGCGATGGTGTTTCGTTCCAAAGGTTCTACGTGAATGGATACAAGTTTGAGACAGAGTCACTTGAAAAAACAAGGGTTACGCAAAATAGTGGTATTGCAACCGCTGGCGAAGGAGATTTGTTCTTCTATGGAGTTCTACAGTCCGTAATTCAGGTCTAATTTGGAACCATGTCGCCTATTCATTTGTTCAAGTACATATGGTATGACATGGGGGGAAGCGGACGCGTCACGGACGATTATAACTTCACTTTGGTGAATACCACTAAACGAAGTTATGAGGATGAACCATTCATTTTTCCATCTCAGGCTCAACAGATTTTTTACTCTGTAGACCCAATCACGCCTGACTGGAGTGTGGTTTGTCGGTGGAAACCGAGAGACACTTACGAAATCCCACATGATCATTCAAGACAGGATGGTTCAGAAGCTGAAGCACTGCTACGTGCCTAGGACGCAGGGGTGGGAGCTGTAGGGGTTCTCGACCACGACGATGATGTTGTTTGGGAGCGTAGAGAACTCGGGGCATGATTGATGATTGATTTAGAAGAGTTGAATGCAAGATAACGTAGGTTATTAAATTTTTAGATAGACATTCTGCTTAAAGGAGTAATAGTAATTCAATTATCCATAATTTAATTTCTCGTTTCAGCAGGATGATGCCGCTCAGGAAATACTTTCGTGGCTCTTCCGATGGCTCAGGTATATCTATCTAGCATTTTGTGAATTAAATCATACTCATTTCCTTTTAAGTTATATATTAATAGATTTCCGATATTTTTTAGGGCCTTCTCGAGTGCCGGTGATCGATGAGGATGGTGAGACGTAAGAGGAGGGTACCAAGACACAGGACATGGTCGTCGAGACACAGTTCCAAGAGGCGCCTGCAAGACGTAAGGGCCGAGGACCTACTAGAGCACGTTCTCTTATGCCAAAAGATAATGAATTTCACCATATTGTCATTAAGGATGGCAAGCAAGCGGATGGCCAACTTGGTAAGATGAATCGGTTCTTTGGAACCGATTTTCATGCCCAAGACCATTTCAAGCTATATAAGCTTTGGAAAGAACAACCGGAAGGTACTTACAATGCCTTCTTGAGGGATATGAAGGTATGTCTAGTCCGTAGAACTTTAATTTAGCAATTTATTTATTTACGAATTTTACAATTTGATGTAATGATACTTCAATTTTTTTTTTTGCAGAGGTGGTATCGATTTCACATCGGCGATACCAATGGTGATGACGCAACCGACAAAGATGTGAAGGAGGCACTGCAGCCGCACGTTCAAAAGCTCATCAGAGACAACAGAAATTACTACAAGAAAAAATTCTTTGAGGGGAAGACCGATGCGGAGTTGGTCATGTGTCCCATCTCAACAATGGATCCAGATGAAAGGCAATTACTGTTGGACTATAGGAAAAGAGAAGACGTTTGTAGGATGACTGCTGCAAATACTGTAAATCGAACCAAGCAGAAATCTCTCCACACACTTGGGTCGAAGTCTCTAAGACAATACTACAATGAACAAGTAAGTTTTTCAACACTTAGGTCAACTTGGTTTGTAGGCTTGTAGAGATCTCTCCACATTTTGTGCACGTATTCAGTCACTATGGTTTAATGTTTTCACAAACATACAGATGGAGGCTCAACAAGAGGGATTTAGCATGGTCACCACCTATGTACAAGCCCACAGGAAGGCTGATGGAACTTTTCCCGATGGGGGGACACGAGAGAGAGTGGTAAGTTTATAACTTTACACGGTTGTGCGTGTATCTCTCGTCTTCATGAGCAAGTTCTAAACTTAGTGTTTTCCTCCTTATGCAGGAAGCGGTACAAAGGATAGCAGAGGCTCGCCACCTCACAGCATCTCAGGATCCGGCTGACCTGGCTTCGATGCTAGATGAAGCCTTTGAAGGTCACCACGGAGGATATGAGAGAGGGCTTGGCTTCGGGTACAACAGGAAAAAAGGCTTCTTCAAAGGCAATTCGAGCCAAAGTGCCCAACTTAAAGAGAAGGAAGAAAGGCTCCGTGCTTCAGAAGCTAGACATAATGCATTGACTGAGGAGATTAGGCGTCTCCACGAGCAGGAAGTAGAGCGGCAGAGGGATAAAGCCAAGGAGGAAGCAGAGCGGCTTGAAATGAGACGGTCTATTGCGATGTTGCAACAACTTGTGATGGGAAAGTCGGGAATGTTTCCTACGTCGAGCATCAATAGCTCAGGTATGCTACTTAAATTGTTTTAAATTGTTAATTTAAAACTTCATGTATAATTTCCCTTATTATTGATTTCTCACTATGGTACAAATGAGACACGTGACATAGACGGGGATACCCACCCAGGTCATACCTGAAGTTTGATGTAGATAGTGCACAACGGATGGTTTCCCCCTGAGGTGTTCCGTGGTTTTGGTTTTTGTACTTCTTAGTTCTTATAAAGTAGTTTTGGTTTTCATAAAGAGATGCCAAATGGTATTGCCCGTTTATAAACTTTTGTTTTAATTTTTTTGGGGTACTGGGTTATCCTTTTTAAATTTTAAAGAGGTTTTGATTTCTCTTCAAGTTTACCAAAAGTATTAGAGCTTGCAGAAGGTTGGTCAGATCTAGGCTTGTGTGTTGTGGCTTTTTGTTGCTGCTATGTTCCTTTTCTGCCCCATAACATTTCATATTGTTTGATCCAAACCTGGTGAAGTGGGTTTTATCAATTTGCGAGTCTTTCTTCTATCACTTGTTGATAAACTCTGGTTCTGTTATTTTGCTGTTACGAACTCTGTTGTGATGCACTAAATCAAAATATATACATATATGTAAGACATGAAAGTTTAGTTTTTTATGTTTTACTTGCTAGTAAATAAATGAACATTCAGTCATGATTTCTACATATAAGATGCTCGAGAACATGTGAATAGTGTCTAGTTGAGGCTGTTCTTGATTGAAAATTAAATCATCTCATCATTGCACTTCCTTTATTACTTAATTCATAGTACAAGTGTTCTAGATGCAAATCTGTTAGATATATACTGGTATATTTCTTTTTAATATCTAGCTGTAGCAAATGACATCACATGAATCATGTGTCCAAGGCTGCATTGTTGTTTTCTTTTTATATTTCCTAGGAACATTATGAGTGTGACTCATAGAGCATTCTCATGGCTTGGGCTTTTGGACTAGGGTTGGAGAGGCTTGCAATGGTTCTCTTTGATATACCTGATATTCGTCTCTTCTGGTCAACTGACCAAAGATTTACTTCCCAGGTGATCCCTAGAAGACTTTGCTGTTTTCTAATTAAAGGAGGAATGCTGTTGCCATTCTCAGCCTCTTAGTTCCTTCGGCTTTGTTTTGATGTTTTCCTCTGTATATAATAAGTTAAAACTTCCAATTTATGTTTTACCTTATCTTTTTTATACTAGTTTTTGGGGCGTATGCCTTACTATTTAGTGGAAGGCATTGCCACACTGTAGTCTTGCTGCAGTTCTTTCTATGGTTTCTTTTGTATTGAAACTTTTCAACAACACTGGATCTCCTTTAAGCAGTTTTTGCATGGCTTTGTTTTCTCATCAAGTTCAATCATCATCAGTAAGAAAAGTACCTGATCTGGTGTTTGTCATATGCAGTTTTCTGAAGGCCAGCTTGGTACCAAGTTCAAGCCATTTTCTAAGGTATGTTCTTTTTACACAAACAGAATTCTGTTGGTTGGAAGTATGTAGTTATCGCACACTTATTCCGGAACTACCCAATTGAAGTCTATATGAACAATCATGAGAACTCTGCTGTACCAGTGAATCAAGTATAGCACTCTGAAGTTAGTGTCTCTTTACTGTTATGTATGCTTTGTTCCAATTTTAAGCCTTGCTACCTGAAGTAAAGGACCCGTAAATGAAAGTTCCAGAACATCATTTGGGGTAGTTTTAAATGATTTCCGTATATATGCTAGTTTATAGGCTACATTTCTAACTTTATTATGTGTTCCTTATATACTTTGTCTCATTCCTTTAGTTGCATTCTTGCAGTTTCCTCCTAGTTATAAGGATATGAGTTTTTGGATCAATGACAATTTCATAGAGAACAATATTTGTGAGATTATTAGAGGGATTGCTGGAGATCTTGTTGAGGAGGTATGACCATTGTTTCTGAATCTCTGTTATGGTTAATTTGTACTTTAACTTTCACTAAACCATGTTTTCCATTTGAACCCTATATATATCTTAAACATATATGCTTTGCTGCTAGGCAGAAGACCCCAATTATGAGGCCTTCAAATTGCATCTTCCAAGAATTTATGATTACATGCGGATTGCCGAAGATGTAATGAACATGAAGGTGTCATAAAGATTGTTATTTCTATTATTACATTAGTAGAAGAACTGGATCTTCTTCTTCATCATTTTTTCCTCACTTTTGTAAAACCAGATTTTTGGCACACATTGTAATCTTTATTTATATTTTCTATAAAGTGCAATTCTTGGGATCCATTTGCAATTGTAGATTGTAAATTCTGTTTAATAGGTTGTCAAAAGCAAACAAAAAAATAAAAATCGAATTTAAAAAAAAAACTCTTTGCCGGTGGTTTACAAAAACCGCCAATAAATATGAATGTTTTAATGGCGGTTTTAAAAATCCGCCATTAAAACAATATAACGGCGGGTTATGAAATCCGCCGTTAAAAATCGCCCCATCTTTAACGGGGTTTTAGTGACCCACCATTAATAATGATGATTAACATGGCGGTTATCAAATCCGCCAGTAAAGAGATTTATTGGTGGTTTCAAGAAAAACCGCCGGCCATAAGGAAGGCCTTTATGGCAGTTTTCAAACAACCCGCCGGCAATAATCAGAGTATTTACCGGCGTTTTTCAAAACCGCCGGGAATAATGTCTACTTTCTTGGCGGTTTAAAGTTCCGCCGTTACTATGAAATTATTTATCGGGCGTTAAAACCGCCGGTAAATGCGCCGGCAAAACATTTACCGACGCTATATTTACTGGCGGTTTGAAAACTGCCGGGAATACGAATACCGGCAATTTTTACCTCTTTAGTGGCAGTTTTGCAACCCCCATTTAAAGATTGATTTCTACTAGTGGTGGGACTAATTCTTCTAACACTCCCCCTAGGCCTGCGACGTGATAGATTAGGGTACAAGCCTACAGACAAATTGGGTCTCACCTTCTGGAGTCCACAGACAGATTAGGTTAAACCCACAGACAAATAGGGAGGTTCTGGCCCACGCACGGAAAGTGGCACTGATACTATGACAAAATTCTGAAAAGGCCCGTTGGGCCCACTTCTCCACATTGTAATAATACTGTCCATTTTGCTAATAGGTTTTACCCCAAAAGGCCTCATTCCAATGGAGATATGGGTTCCTGATTTTATGCCCATGATTCTTCTCATTGACTTTCAATGTCGGACTAATTCTTCTAACATCTCTCTCTCTCTCTCTCTCATCTAATCTGTCTCTCTCTCTCATCTAATCTCTCTCTCTCTCTGTGATATAATCTCTCTCTCTCTCTCTCTCTCCTCTCTCTCTCTGATATAATCTCTCTCTCTCTCTCTCTGATATAATCTCTCTCTCTCTCTCTCTCTCTCTCTCTCTCTCTCTCTCTCTCTCTCTCTCTCTCTCTCTCTCTCTCTCTCTCTCTCTCTCTCTCTCTCATCTAATCTCTCTCTCTCTCATCTAATCTCTCTCTCTCTCTCTCTCTCTCTCTAATTCTCTTCTCTTGGTATCTCCCTTTTTGTCACTTTCGCTCTTTCTGAACCTTATGATGGCATAAATGTTAATTTTGTCGGGTTCTGATTTATTATAACTCAAGCTGTTCATAGGAAGGCTGATTATTATCGCCATATATCTGAATTAAAGACAGGGTGTGAGCGTAAAATTAATAAGTTTAGTACATAGTTTTTATCAATTTCTGTAGTTAATTGTCCAACATATCTGTTTCTTTTATTGGATTATCATTCGGACGACTTTCTTATACGTCATCTTCTCCTGCAATTTTTTCTTTTTTGGAAAAACTCGGCTATAGAACAGCGGGTATTTTGTAAGCGATCAAAACCTCATAGTACTCCATAATTGTCTTCGGGCTCTTTTGGATGGAAATCAAATAACAATGAAACAATCACCTATTCAAGTTATTATCAGTGAAGTTTAGAGTTGTGATCTGACTCCTTTATTCTGGTACGATCATATATCAATCTGAAGCTGGAAGTTGTTTGGGTGATTGTATATCAGGATGATTGTTAAACAAATTCAGGCCCTTAATTATTTCGAGTTTTTTGAGAAAATGGATTTGTTCCTACCATATATTTTGTCTTATGATGGAGAGCCAATATAATAATTTGTTTTGCATGTACTAGTTTGTTCATTGGGAGAAAGGGAGAGATGTGTTTGAAAGACTATTGATAGATTCTGATTGGGCTATAAACAATGATAGTTGGCTGTGGCCCTCTCGTTCATCCTTCTTCTACCAGGTCCATATCTTTCATTTTCCATTGACAAACCAGGAGAAAGGTTTCTATCTTCTTCATGTTTTACTGATGAAAACAGTTATTACTTTTTTCTATTTCTTTTTATGTAACAATTACAGTATAATCGTATCTACTCGCCTACCTCCTTTGGGAAGAAGTACGATCCCAATGGGAATTTTATTCAGCATTTTCTTCCCATATTCAAAGCTACTTAGTTACCAATTCTGTTTTGAGATAACCTTTTACAATTATTATCGATAACATTAACAAGTGACTCCAAACTGCAGAAATGCCCAAGGAGTATATTTACGAGCCATGGACTGCACCTCTAAATGTCCAAACATACACATTTGACGAGCATAGCGAGCCCTTCCAACATTCTTTATACATGTCATTCCCAAGTTCTGATGGCCAATGAACAGGTGTGCGCTCTCACCTCTCTCTCCTCTCTCCTCGCTCTTCTCTCTTTTCTTTCTCCTCGCTCTCTTTCTCCTCGGACGGCAGCTTTTGGCCACCGGCGGACACAACATTTGTAGCAGTGGGATCGTAAGATGTAGACGAGACGGTGATCGAGTTGGGAGATTTGAAAAATTAATTAATTGATTCTTTTTTGTGGTTATGAAGTTCAGACTGCTATAACTAAAATTGTCTATCGAACGTTCAATGCCATGTATTATGAATTCAGAATAAATTTCGTCGGCATGGTGGGTGGGTCATGTTCATATATGTACAGCTTCCTGGACATGTAGCTTCATTTCAACAATGCTATCAACGACATCCGCCCTTTAAAGATCAAAGCATGGGTTTTGTTCGATGCATAACAAGTCTAACATGTCTTTGATTAAATAATTGGTTCCTTTAATTAGCTTGTTGAATGCTGTTTGGATTCAAAGTCATCCCAGAGTGATCAAATTGACGCCACAACAAAACCCACTTACAATAGATTGAAGACTAAGCCAAAATAAAACCAAACTTTTGCAGTCATGGCTGGATTTTCAAAAGGAGAGAAAATAGCCCAGCTGGGGTTATAAGTCTAAGTGCACTCCTGCATTTTCCGTCTTTGTTTTCTGGGTAGCCTCCTCTTTCATGGTGGATTCGCTGAGATGAACCAGTAAAGGCCACTTGAAGAACCCTTAAAAGGGATTGGAGACACAGGAACCAGACTTGGCGAAGTTCTGCACTGGTTCAACCAAATACAGAAGGCAAAAGGGGGTGGTAAATTTTTTCTTTTTTTTTCATTTCATATTTTCTTTAAATTGGCACCGTCTGTGACTCACTACCAAATTCCGAACACCTCCCCTCCCCTCAGTTTTGTGCTGTGCGATCAAATATCTTCTCCCCTTCTACGATAGCTACTATGATGGTGCGATATTGCGTTCGTAAGTGCCCCGCACCGGTGGAGGAAAAGGAAAGATTTAGGGCTTTGATTGCATCAAAAGAGTCCCATGTCGAGATATTTTCCTCAGTTTCCCCTTGTGCTGACGAGTCCATTCATCATCATTGAAGTGGGCTTACGAATCTGAGATTTTAACAAGTGGAAAACGATTTTTAATGTAGTGTTATGCAAATCAGACGATATTACTTTTTTTTAAGATACTGAACCCTAAACCCATTTGCAAATCCGTACTCTTACTGCCTGTGTAGTATTACGCAAGTACTTTATGCGGTTTAGTAACATACATTTGCTTACAAATCTACACGAGAACAAAGGGTAGCAACACAACCTTTGCCAATGCTTTCCTTCTAATTATGACGCCGGCAACAATCAGTTAATTCAAGTTGCAAGCAAGGGACCATACTCGCTATATCCAACCATGTACTTCGTACTCGCAGTCAAGACCTAATCACTTTTTATCTTTCTGCTTTCCTGTATTTGGTAACCGTCCAGATTCCACTGCCTGCAACTCACGAGCAGGCAATTTCGCCTTAGAATTGTCACGGACTCTTCACAACGTTTAACATCTCGTAGGAAAGAACGAGTCGGTAGCAATTCAACTGTCACAGTAGCAAACGTGACCCACGGGCTCTAATATTGCCACTGACGCTGAGAGATACAAGAAGGGCCGCAAAACCTACAGTGGAAACGCGAATACGGGTACATATATTCGACAGAGAAGAAGCACGACTTTCCGCACGTAGACAAAAGGGCAGTCAGAATGGTATCCCGTCTAGGTAAAAGTGGCTTTAAAACCTTTGACGTGGGAGAGAAACGTTAGATTAAGTACACTGAACATAAACAAAAGGCAATCAAAGTCTCGAATAAAGCGAGTTACAGTACCGACAACAGAGATACAAGAGACGCAACAGACACGGGGACCTACTAAACAAGACCACACTCATACAGAATGTGGAGGGAGGCTTTCGGAGTCAACCCAAGAGTCCTCTGGCTATGCCCTCCTCTGGACAGCTCACCCGCTACTTTTTCAATTAAAACCCGTTTCTTTATCCATCCGGATTCCCGATCTTTAAAAACACAATTGCGTTCACAGGTTTCAGTAAACACCTTTTTAGGAAGAGAACCAAAAAGGGACGCCTTCCCCTCACTTCTCGCTTTTGGGACCCCACCCGACGCGCGTGCACAACCACTTCTCCTTTTCTCCCCTCCATGCTAGTGTCTAAATAATTGCAGGCAACCACCGCATACATGCATGTTTTCCCCCCTGCTTTCTCTTTTTTTTTTCTCCGCCCAGAATCAATCGACCTCCCCTTTTATTGAAGGCATCATACGCTACGAAACGATGCCACTCTCACCCCACCGCCACGCCAGTGATGGTGCGGGGTTTACCTTCAGATTATTTTAAACTCCTAAGATAGACTGATGTAACGTTTATCCTGTACACTCCCACGCGCAGCAGCATTAAACGGTATTTACTAGACGAGAGCAGTACCAAGTCCAAGGGCCTTCGCTTTCAACTTCAGAGACCTGAGATACCGGATGGCATCGTCAAGGACGACGGCTGCGTCCTTCCCCTTGTTCTTCCCGCCGGGGATTATGTTCCTCAAAACACCAACTGTTTCCTTGATCCTCTCCCTCCTCACGCGCTTGCTACGCATCTCGCCTCCCCAAGGGTTCGCACCATTACCCTTGATGCAGCTCAACTCCGCATCATCTTCCGTGGACCACATGCCATTCGAAGGCTTCCCTGAACTTGCTGTATCCATCAGGGCCTCAGCCATCTCATCACTAGTTTCATTCAGCCGCCTTCTTTTGGTCGGAGTAGAAGCACCTATTTCATCCCTCTCACGAACTTTTTCCTGCCGGTAGTATTCAGATAAATCCAAAGGAGAGTGACCAGTGCTGGCTTCGTCTTCCTCTTCTTCGTTTTCATCATCCGAGTATAATAAGGCATCCAGCTCCGCCGTGTCTTCATGCATGTCACTTTTTCCTTCCTTCTCCTGGGCAGAAATATCTGTTTCTTCCCAACCACACCAGCCGAATTTCCCGCCAGAATTGAGGTTGACGGGTGTCTCCTTCATCTCCGTCGACGGTTCAATCCCAATTTTGGTCCCTTGATATGAATATGCGTTTGATGGCGGACAAACTGAGCTGAAGATCAAACTAGTCCTGTTACCAGTTTGATCGAAAACAAAGAATCCCTTGTGAACATTAGCTACTCCTGCATTGGCAGTCTCATTGTCGGGAGTTCCACTGAACAATTCCTTAATAGAATTCTTCGCTGGTGCGCGAGTTTCGGGGGAGTAATGACAATACCATTGTGGCGATTCATTCTGACCCACAAAGTTCGGCAATGTTAGCTCAGCGAGAGAAACGTATGAATTTGCAAAAGCAGGGAATGCCATCTGATGTGCATCATGGGGGCCCCGATCGGGCGGAATGTTCGGGCAGTTCAGGTTTGCTGATGATTGCCAGGTAGAATGCTGTCCAAGACACCAAGACCCACGGTCTTTCCCCATACAAAGCTCGTCGAAGCTATCCAAACAAAATCCTAAAAACCCGATAGTCCAGAATATCAGAGAGTAAGTTAGATACTGTCATATTCACCTCCACAAATAAATTGAAAACAATTTGAATGTAAGGAAGGGCATACCAGATGAAATATTATCAACTTTTAACTAGGTATTGCCGTGGAAATATTCCTTTCTGAGATCATAAAACTGCAGTTTAATACACCAAACAACTAAACAGGCGCGGCCTACGTAACGGGTTTCAGCAAATGTCGAAAGTACTCAGCCTGCATTACAAAGATGGCATCCACGTAATCAATCAATATAAAAACTAAAGGAAAAATTTATCATGAAAAAGGCTCTCCAACGGGGGATATACGAACCTGGCAATCTTGCAATGGTTGAAAGCATGCTATGACTCTTACTATAATGGTAGCACTCCCAGCAATTCCATTTTCATGTTTTAACGCCCGGAATCTCGTTTGGCTGGCCGCTTGGCACACCATTACTTCTTTACACCTTTACCAACACCCTTAAACTCCTGCCTTGAGTAGGAAGACTAAATCTTAACAGAAAAGAAATGGACTGATGTTTTGTCAACAAGCACCACAGCTTGAAGAAGACACCAACTATTACAATTCTGGAGACACTTACAGAAAGCCAAGAGACAATACTCTGACTCCCAGGACTAATCAACACAAAGAAAACTGGTTATGAATAGTTTGAAGGGTACTACAAGAAGTAGAGTAGAAACTAATAATAGCTTTGTTTTCACCTTCAATAACTTCCTATTTCTTAGCTAATCCTCAGCAAGAAGCACGGGAACACAACAAAGACCTTTGCCATGAGATGAACAAACACAGGAAATTTTGGTCGAGTATCTAACGGAAGAGAGTGCCTACAGAATCACCCTGCAGTAGAGGTTCAACGAAACAACTTTCCTAAACACATCAACGGACAGACTCAACCACCGCATACTGTGAAGGGGCACCGAATCTAATTTCCAATGCAAAGCAAATGTCCCTGAAAGAAAATCCGGGAGGTCAGATATGTGCAAATACAAAGAAAAAAGATTCAATGAAATTCTCACAAATCCATACGATATATCTTTTTTCCCCGACGAGATTAAAAATCATTACATCCATATGGATTCAAAATGAGAAAGGAGCATAAAACCCCAGAGAGTGAAAATCTAAAAAATAAAATATTACAAACACAGATTACTGGAAAGATTAACTATAAATTTTTAAATTAAAAAGAACAAAAGTTGAGCATTTCCATCATTAAAGGCAATACCGCGACAATCGCTAGGTTTCCAAACCCGGACAGAAAATTCAGAAACTTTAAAAACAATCGCGCACCTAAATAATAAAAAAAAGGGACCATGAATGTTCACTTCATTAAAGTAAATGGGATTCGGTGAATGAGGGAAGAGAAAAAATACCAAGAAACATGAACAAAAGGAGAAAACTCAATCAATCAACGAACAAAAAGAAAAGAACTCAAGCAAGTAACACGATCAAAAAGAAAAGAACTCAAGCAAGCAACACCATAAAAAAATAAATAAGAAAAGAACTCAGGCAAGCAACACCATAAAAAAATAAGGATTGAACTCAAGCAAGCAACACCATAAAAAAAATAAGGAAAGAACTCAAAGCAAGCAACACCTGAAAAAAAAAAAAAAAAGAACTCAGGCAAGCAACACTAACAAAAAGAAAAGAAAAACTCAAGCAAGCAACGTGAACAAAAGAAAAGGACTCCAAAGTCTCAGGAAAAAAGGAAATATGATGAATGAAAAATAAAATCGGTGAAACAGATGATATTAAAAACACGAAACAAAGCTGAGTCGAACTAAAAATCCCATCCCTGGGAATAAGAAATGAGACGCGAGTCGACAATTTGAAAAAAAAAAAAATCCTTACTTTCCGTAGCTCCTGCAAGTTTAGTTGTCATCTCATCGAACACAACGCCATATTTTAAAATCAGCTAGGATAAGTTCAATTCCAGCACATTATAGCTCAATAAATCCAAAGAACGACACAAAAAGACACTCTATAGAAAAAAAAAAAAAAAGCAAAAGATCTAAACAGAAAAATGTAAAACAGAACAGTCATTTAACCTCAGTAAATTTGAGCTGTACAACTCAACAGATTCGAAACCATAACGTATACCACAAACAAATCAACCCAAAACCGGTTGCAGCTGCTCAAAAACTAGACCGTATCAAGGAGAAAGATATCTATAAAGAGCAAAATCACATAAACATCAAGATCTCGAGACTCACAGAGAAAAACCTAGCCAGAGTATCAATTTTCAGAACAGAAACCCTCCGATCCGACTTCTACACGCCGATCCGAAGAAGAAAAACACACGGCGCTCAGCGATCGAGTGGAACAGCTAAAAAAGAGGAACTCAACAAGAAAGCACTAAACTCTGATAGAGAATCACTCAAAGAGGAACCAGATGAGAGGAATGAGAGATTTTATAGAGATTCAAATGACGGAAACACCCTCGACCGGGGGGGCTATTATCAAAATATACAAACAAACGAGCGGAACTTTAGTATTTAAAATCGAGAAAAAGAAAACAAGGAAGAGGAGATGGTTAAATGATGGCCCATACGTGGTCAAAAACACTGTTGACCAGACGTTTGGGTTCGAACCATGGGTTAATTTGGGCCTCCGGCCTCCACGAATCTTCGCGCTAAGGGTACAATCATATCTCTCCCTTGATTCCCGGATGTACCCCTATCTATTACCATGTTTTACGGACGGGTACATTTGTTTTTTCAGATTAATTATTGGAGCAGTTTCAATGTTTCATTTTTTGTTGTACTATTCTCCCTCTTTTTTCCTACCACTTGCAACTCTGTTACCCAAAATGGAAAGGACAGTCGTAAGTAATACATTCGTACTACTATTTTTCCTTAAAATGAGATAATTCATTAGAATGAAAAACAATTCAAGTAAATCTCAAAATTCATTTTTACCATTATGTGTATAGTATAGGGATTTGGAACCAATGTTGAGTGTGCTACTAATGGATTAATCTTTTGTAATATAATTATGAAAATAAAGTGAGATGCTACTTCTAACCTTGCAACTTGCAGGGAGTATTAAATGGTTATAATGTTGCAGGGTCCGAGGACTCTGGTATTCACAATCTCAATGCTCCTCTTGTAGGGGTTTCTCAAGGCAGGGCTTTTGCTTTGCACTAGTTTAATAAGTATTGGGTCAAATATTAAATGTCCCTCAAAGTAAAAGGAAGTGTGTAATGCAGAGGGGTGAGTAGGGGGGGACTGACACAAACCCTAAAGAGAATATACAAATACCAGAGAGTAAGATAAGGAAGATAAGGCCATGATTCCATAACCTGGAGAATCTCCATTGCAGACTGATAGGAAGATTTGCTTTCAATAATTTAAGTGTATTTTTTTTCCAATTGTCAAATGAAAAGAATATTGTTAGTGTCATGCCCTGTTGTTTAGAGTGGAGGGAACAGGAGAGACTCAATCAAGTCCTCCCCCTCTCTCCTTTTATGTAAGGGGTGATGCTTTGGGTAGCACTACGTCCCCTCTAAAACATAGTTTAGCTGCAGATAGGGATGGAGTACTTTTGGTTTAATGTTAACTAATCACTCCTTTTGTCATAACAATTTGAATAAACTAAGAGTTCGATACAACACCAGATGTCACCTGATCCGGTGGGGCCACGACAAGGCGGAGAAAGTTCCAGCTGCCGCGTGCTTCCTCTCATTAGGGTTTAAACATTTTAGCTTAAAGTTAAACCTTACCAAACCAACTTATGGAGGGAAAATATTTGGGTAAGTAGAATATTGGAGAAGGGTGGAGATTGAGGAGGGGGGTTGGGCCTATTTATGGAATAAATGAGAAGTTGGTGTTTTTTCCGTTAGTGGTTCTTACTTGTTAGGGTTTGTTGAGGAAGATGATTAATAAAATGGATGTGGGGGGGACGGAGGGGAATTGGACATGACACATGTAAGACGGGCAGAGGGCAATTATATGTACAATGAATAAATTCTGGGTGGACCCACCATTAACACCACACCTTCACTCGTGGAGCAGCTCGGGACAAAGAAACCCGGGAGAGAAGAAAAGAAAAAGCATGGAGCCATTTGCTTGTGGATTCTCCAACAAAAACCTCCACGCTTGGAAAGGCACGCAGACCCAAACCCAACCCCCCCGCCCCCAGCTCCCCCACCATACCCCCATTAGAATATTGCATGCCATCCTCTCATATCACCAAAGTTGAAACCAAAAATAAAAAATTTATCCTAAAGTTATAAAAAGCGGGACTCCATTAATCCATATTCCATCTCCATCTCCGTGTTTTTATGCTTTTATACTTTTTCTATTTTTTAATATCCCCTCCACTTCAGTCTTCTTTTTCTCCCGATTCCCCTCCCCGTCCGACCCTGTATACCATAAAGCGTAACCTCCCTGGGTCCCGCCCCAGGGGGTCCGTCCGGCTTCTTTTTTTTTTTTTTTTTATGAAGGAGTGCACACGTGCGAGAGGTGAAATGAAATCACACACGCAGCATGATGCCACCCTCGGGTGGGGCCATGGAGTGCGAGGTATGATGGGGCGAGTGAGATGTGTGGGTGACGCTTGAAAAGAGCAAGGAAGTAGAAAAGTCGTCGAGTCGCTCATGCTCCCATGTTTTAGGCCATTTAAGAATGATGGAGCATCATTTAATTTCGGTTGTTGCACGTTTTATTTCCTTTGGTAACAAGTAATCTCCATTCTCTCCTACCCCCCCTCCCCAGTTCGGTTTAGCACGTGTGCGGGATGGGGACTGGGCTCAAGAACTTGGGCCGGGCTCAAGAACTTAGACCGGGCTCAAGAACCTGTACCGGGCTCAGGCCTGGACTGACTTTGACACGGGGCCAGACTCGGTACTCGGTAATTGGTCCCCCACGTCTGACCTTCGGTGGTCGTGGCGGTGGTCCTGTGGAGAGCCTCGACTGCGTCGCTCTTTTCACTTGCTCGGTTCTCCGAGCGCGAGATCGAGATCTCCTCGATCGGTTCGGGTGCCGGACGTGACGATGGGATCGATCCGATTCCCGTATCGGAAACAGAACAAAAATCGGTGGATGTGAATTCCACAATCCAAGAATCGGGATTCAACAACTCCCGTTTCCCATTTCCCATTTCCCATTTCCCATTTCCCCCACACAATAATCATCGGGGGAATACTGTGTGTTCATGCGCAGATTGAGATTGAGACTGGTCACCGGAATAAATGGCTCTACTTTTCTCGTCCCATCTCCACCCATCATCTTCTCCAACCCCACGCTCGCCCATTTCGTGGGGCCCCTCGTCGACCACCCATCAAACACTCTATCATTCCCCGTTTTCTCTTTTATGATTGCTTCCACGGACGATGATCGCGCAGGTAATCCCAACCCCGAACCGGGTTCCAAGCAATGCAATCGCGACGGAACCGGATCGTTTCCGGTAGGTCCCGTTGCCCGGAGGTCCATAATTTCAGGGGGGATTTTGATAAAGTTAGTGGGTCCCGGGTGTGTGGAGAGATCGCAGAAGGGGGCGACTGGCGAGGGGGTGTAGGGGATGGGACCTGCGAAGGAAAGATTGTGAAAAGATTAAAAAGATGAAGCGGAGCCGTGAACCGTCGAAAAGGACGTCGCTTTATCGAACTTAAAGGTCGCGGGCGTGTTTCCCTGTCCAACTCCCAATGAAGTGACAAATTATAATTTAATAAAATTAAATAAAAGGGCTAACAAAGGAGAGGGGGGCGGATTTTTTTTTTTTTTTATGCTTTTGCTTTTGCCGAAATATCTCGCCTGCCTGCTGGCTGCAGCGAAAGCGTGTGGGCATTTGGGCATGGAAGTAATGAACGAGTATCCTCATTAATGCCGAAGACCCCACTCACCCGAGTTGGCCACCGGGTTAGCAGGTCCCACGCCCTGCCTCTCTCGAGTTGGCCACCGGGTTAGCAGGTCCCACGCCCTGCCTCTCCCGAGTTGCAGCTTTTGCTCTCATAACTCCACATGCCCAAACTCAGCTCAGCTTTTCCTTTTAAATGACAGCGAAGAGCGCGCGCGCGCCTTGTCGCGAACGATGCGACTCGATCGGTTCCACAGAGAGAGATCCTTATATGTTGTTATTTTGAAACGTTACAGGTTTTTTTTACAAATATTCTCCGAGGCAATAAATTAAGAAATATAAAAATAGTGGGAGGAGAGGGAGGGATCAGGGGAATCAGGAATCTCGGGTGCCCACTCCCGACCGCAAAATCTTACGCCAGTGAATCCGCCGATCGCCCGGTGTAAAAACGAAAAAAAAAGAAAGAGAAGCCCGGTGCAGTGTCACGCCTCGTCTCTCTGTAATACCAGAGTCAAACCGATCGTGGCCGTCGGATCGCGAGAGAAGCGCCGGTGATGCCACGCGTGACGTTTCTACTCTCGAGATCTCAGCTCCGGTACAACCGGTCTTCACAATGATGAGGGTTTTTAAAAGACGTTTTATCTCATGATTAAACCATCTCCCCCTCTCCCCTCTCTCGGCCGAGTCGTAGAAAGCTGCGCGGGACCCACGCCGAGCAAGTACACGTGGCAGCGGCAACGCACGCGTAGGCGCGAAAGCCGAAGCGCGATTCCATTGTTGCGGTCAAACTCTAGTTAAATGCTGCGGTGCACGCGATGTCAGGGGAAGTACGCGAGGAGAGGGAAATGTTGTGACGTTAAGAAAACGGAGAAGGGGTAAAACGGTAATAAAGCAAGAATCGGGGCGGTGAATGCACGCCACGTGCCGAGCGGAGGGACCGCGTGTGAGCTGGCAGCGGAAGCCGCCAAGGGTGTGCTTTTATTAGGTGCGGAACTGCCGACTGGAGGCACACAGTGGGGTTCTGTCTTTCAAACCCGACGACGCCTCGTGAAGCTTTTCCGACTTCTAAATTCTAAAAAAAAAAGAAAAAGAAAAATTAATTTCCTCTTTTATTTTTTTCCCGGACTCTATTTTCATTTTTCCCCGCTATTTTTCGTACGGGCGGAGTGCCGAGGGGCTCATTTTGAAGCGTCCGTCCAGCTAAGCGAAGGACGGAGCTTGGGGAGAATATATAGGTGGCGGGGGTTGACGTCGGTCGAACGTGTGGTGATCATGGCAACGGTGCAGTGGTCTGTTCATCTGGCAACGTAGGGACGAGATCGTTCCTTGCGATGGCGATCCTCCACGTTGCATGCGATCACACGCTGTCACTGTTTTGCAGAGCGCGTGAAGGAACAGTACACCTCACTGTCGTTTCGACTTTACAGTTTTCCCAAGTACTGATTGGAAGCCCGATCGGGGACATAAAAACCAAGTTCATTTGTTGGTGCGCAGCTTAAACGATATTTATTCTTTTTATGAAGCATGCGCGATATATATATGTACATATATATATATATATATATATATATATACTATGTGTTGATTATCAAAGGCGATATTTAACAGAGTATAGATTGTTGCTTTAATAAATATAAATGTACATTAAACTTTACTGTCTAAACTAATATGGCTATGCATTTCGCTTACTCTATTTCATATCACGGTGGGAATGAAAACGACGAATCGACCAACTAGTGGGCATGAGACGAGGTAGGTTACAAAAATCCGGTATTCCCAAATATTCATAAAAATTTGATTGGGTATAATTCCGTCCAATAAAGCTGGCTGGCGCCAGATGAAGGCTTGAAGTCCGTATTTGAGGATATTCCGTGCGATCGTGCGAAGGTACGATTCAGCTCCTGTGGTTTTATATTTCCCATTTTGCTTTTCTTTGTGCCACGTTTTAAATTAGAAAAATGATATTATTACTTTTTATTTTAATTAGAAGTTTTATATAGAGAAAAGAGCAGCCATATAATTAGTGTGGATTTTTACTTACAAGACTTTACAGCAGTTTGGTAAAAAATATAATCGGAGGTAAAATCTGTAAGATTTTAATTTTTTAATTAAATATTATATATCTTTTCTATGAGTAAATTTTAAACATTAGATTTTTTTTTTCTAACGTAGACCCCCAACTATGCAGCCAATGATATAGAAGTAAAATTAAGAAGTACTTATGTCATTTTTCTGGAGAAAATCTAGGATTTAGGATACCACATTAGGATATCACATTAGGATATAAAGTCTTGGAAGGAAAAAACCTCAATAGTAATATTTTAAAAACCGAACCGGTGGAGCTTTTGATGGTTCAATCGGATCATTCGGGTTCAACCGGTGGTTCAATCGGTATGAATTGTTTCTCATTAAAATATATATAATAATATTTCTATATACAAAAAACAAAATATAAAATATAAAAATTATTAAAATACTAAAAAGTTAAGTAGACAGGTTCAACCGGTCTGGTCCAATTTGTGGGGTAACGGTTGAACCGCTCAAAACCGGCCTGAGCAAACGGAACCATTCAAAGTCCGGGTTCGGTGTTTAAAACTCTGCGCAGTACTTAATATAACCGCTCTTTAAATATTTCATCATCTTCTTCTGGCTTCGCTTATCCGAATTTTCTCTGTCCTTTGTTCTTTCTGATTACAAACCTCCGCCAGTCGGGACTCTGATTTCTTGCGGGAGATTCGAATTTTCCATGGATTCGGTTTCGACTGTTGCGGAGGAGCGTTCGCCGTTCTGATGAGACGGTTTCGTTATGTTCGTTGTTTTCTCTGTTCTGTCTCGAGGTCGAAGGTCTTTGAGAGAATTTTTCACGAAGTACCTGTTCGATCGAGGCAGTGCGCAGTATTGCGGCGATTTTTAATCCTCACCTCGCGGATGTATTTCGTGATTTTCGTCCGATTCATCTACATTTTGCCTCCAAATCAGGTGAATTCAGTATGCTTGTTGTATCTTGCAATTATCGCCTACGCCTATTGAAAATTGAAATTGCTCGTAAAAGGTGTAGAGACAGTTCCTGTGGCGATGTTAGGATGCGATCGGTTGAATTTCACGGAAGAACACGGATTTTGTTTCAGCTTATTTGAATCTTAATCCTGAATTCTTTACTTGGGACATCATTTTTTATTGATGAGAGCTTCTTTGAGGTCTTTTGTCCGCCAGAACGGATATAGTATTATCCTCTGCCACTGGAACTTTTATAACTCTTAAGAAGTGAAAGAGGTTTCATCCGTGCGATTTAGTTACATGAACGATCAGTTAACCAGCGTGACATTGCCATACGACAAGTTGGGGAATTAAGCAGGAGAAGATTGTAGTTAGTGCTTCATGTGTAATAGGTTCAACATTCCAAAACCAAAACTGGTTCAATTCCATACTTCTATCAATAGTTTCTTAATTGCTATTGTTCCTTTCTGTGTTTAAGTTGATTTACTATTTGTGGCCCTTTGTTTCTTTTGGCATTCAAGTTGATTTCGCATTTATGAGCCAAACTTCACATTTGCACCTCAAATATTGAAGAAGCAACATGTGTTGTTTCTGTTGTATCTTCTGATTGTATTCATGTCGTTTGATGTACTGATAACAAAGGGATTGAGCTAGTTTTAGCAAAGGTCGCCACCAATCAAATGAAATCTATCTAATTAGAAAGATGAGACCATCGATCTTATTAATGTCGTCGGAGGGGACCAGGGTCGATCATCTTAATCTAACAAATTTGATCTCTAATTAAACATTACGATTGCTCAAGAAAAGTACATTAATGCATGAGTGGGTGTTTGATGGACATTGCTATTATTCTGTATATACTTGGGACCAATTTTCTTATGAGGAGGTTAGTCAATTAAGCAAAAGTAACCTGCTCTAGAATTTTAACAAAATTTGGGGTCCAAATAAATGAAACTGTAATAGTTCTTATCAATGAATTAATACTTTGTGGAACTTCAGGGTTCTCTTTTTCTTTTATGAAAATACTTTTAAACTTTGATTTAGTAAATTAAAAGAATGCCACATGCGCAAATGTTTATACATTTTAGAAGTTAGATAAAAACATTAGTTTGCTGAAGCTTAAAGCTTAAAATTATTTTAGAAGAGTGAGATCGATCAACAGCTGCTTTGTTAATAAAACAGAAGAATTTGAAACTATATTTATATGGGAAGACAAGAGATTGACGACGGTCTTTTTTTTGCTAAAGAAAGCTAGATGCATATGGATAAAAGTTCAGCTTCAAAACAGAGACGAAAGTAAAAAAATTGTAAAATCATAAAGTTAACCTCACCTGGCTTATTTAGTAGAATCGAGCAAGCAAAAGATGAGTAGTAATAAAATTAAGAAATCGAAAATTCAAAAAAAGCCATTATATGCCTTTTTGGCAGGAGAATTGGGCCTGCAACAGATGAGTACTCATAAAGGGAAAGTATATGTCCATTTTTTGACCTATTAGACAGGCCCATAGAGATTCGTACATTTTCTACAACAATTTCTACAAATATCCGTATGTACTTAGGGGGTTAAGCAATCAAATATCCTAAACCCCTAGGACTCCGTCTCAACGTGCAAAACATATTTTGTCCCAACTAACTAGGTGCATGCATTTGCTTGTGGCATCGTTTCTTGACTTTAACTAGTCAGATTGCATCTAACCAATCCGTGTTTTGTTTTATATACTCTAGGGCATTTCATTATGAAAAATGATATCAATATTTTCTGATTTTACTTTGAGGTTTTACATCTTGACATGACTGCATAGTTGGCGATCTAAATAAGAGAAAATCTTAGGTTTAGGATTTTCTCATAGAATAAATAGATAATATTTTATTAAAATTTTTTTTGCAGATTTTGTCTTCGAGTTTATCGACGGCACATTAGGATGTAAAGTCTTGGATGTGAAAAACCATAGTACTTATATCACCGCTCTTTCATTATATATAATCACCCACATGGGGCCACTTCACAAAATTATTTTCTATAACACGAATGAAAAGAACCAAAAACAAAACATAGTAAAGTTTCTGGCCTCCATTGGGATAGCAAGTAACATTGTGCTGGATTCAGGGTTGGCTCAGGAAATCATGTAATTATATCAATTGCATGGGTCTATTTAATTTATATCGAATTAGAAAATGAGTTGAAAATAATATTAATCGGAAGGAAAATAATTAGGCAACAGTCTGGGTATACAAATCCTTATTCTTCATTTATAGGTAAACCATTATTCATGAGATGGCAGCAGCATATTCATGAGTACCAGACCAGCGTTAAAGCAATGCTAGTATTTGGGACAACATTCTAAGATATGTTTTATGATCCATCAATGACAGTTACTGAGGCAGTTATCTTTGTTTTGGTAGACCAGCTTATTGAACTAGCAGTACCAGCAATCACGTATCAAGGGGCCGTCACCGGAACAAGTTGTCTTCAGGCATGGGGTGACGGTTATTTTAACCCCTTAATCACCTGACCCATGTTGGGAAAACAGGCAAGGATAGGCGCAGCGGATAATAATCAACCTATAAAATCCTTCCTAATCCCAATTTCTTGAGCAAAGTAATACAATTAAAAATGCTTAAGCACAAATCAGTCACAGAATCACACAACAATTTGGTAACGCGGAAAAACTCCTTCAATGTGAGGGAGTTAAAAAACCGCGGGACCTATCTCGGTCCAAAAATGAAATCCACTATAAGATCAATGTTTTACAGAGGATAATTCACCATTACAATTCATAACCCAAAAATTATCTCATGCAATATTAAATTACAAAGAGATAAAGGGTAATAGAAGATATCACCAAATTTCTGTTCTGTCCGAATTAATACGAACAATCCAACCGTCCGAATTCAATCTCCACCGTTCCAAATGTAGAATGATGTATTACGAACAAGCTCACAAAATATCAGCCCAATCGGACACTGAATGATCCTCCGATTGCCAAGAAATGCGAGACTGATCGGTACAGGATTTTCGGTTGAAAAGCGTCTATGTTCGAATTGCAATAACTCTTCCGTAAAACCTCAAAACAAGATCTTCACCGTTCAGAATGTCAAAATAGAGAAGACGAACATGCACCCAAATATGCAGTACGATCCAACGGGTAAATAATCCGTAAACCGCAAAACTCTGATTCTGGTATGCACAAAATCGCGAAGAACCTTCTCACTCAAAAAAAAACATTCACTCTCTTGCTCAAGTGGAATTCGACCAGGGCATACATTAAGCCCTAATGGCCCCCATAAATGGGCCTCAAACTCAAAGTTGAATATTTGGGTTTTCCACATAGGAGGGACCCAAAAACCCAACAATTCTCCCCTCCCGACTATGTGGAAGAATTTGCCAATCAAGCAACCAAACAACATGTCTCAAACTTAGCTCTTGGTAGAGCTTTTGTAAACATATATCTGCACCATTATCATCGGTGTGGATCTTTTCTAATTCAATCAACTTAGAATCCAAAACATCTCTAATCCAATGGTATTTCACATCAATGTGTTTAGACCTACCATGAAAAGTTGGATTCTTACCAAGATGAATAGCACTGATTGTCACAATATAAGACATATCGCTTTTGAACCGATCCTAGCTCATTCACAAATTTCTTCATCCAAAGCAATTCTTTACAAGCCTCAGTAGCTGCAATAAATTCAGCCTCTGTAGTAGACAATGCTATACATTTTGCAATCTAGATTGCCATGCCACAGCTCCCCCGCAAAAGTAATCGGTATCCGTAAGTAGATTTTCTAGAATCTATATCTCCGCCAAATCAGAATCATGTAACCTATGAGAAGAGGTTCATTAGATCCAAAACATAACTTCAAAGTAGAAGTACCACGGAGATATCTCAAAATCCATTTAATCGCATTCCAATGCTCTTTACCGGATTAGACAAAAAATCTACTAACAGTACCAACAAAGCATTAGCTATATCAGGCCTTGTGCAAACCATAGCATACATCAAACATCCTCTGCCTGAAGCATACGGAATTCTTTGCATATCATCTTTCTCCTTCTCATTTGAAGGAGATTGTTGAACACTCAATCTAAAAGATGTAGAGAGAGGTGTACTTACAGCTTTAGCCTTTGTCATATTAAATCGATGCAATACTTTCTCAATGTACCTCTCTTGAGACAACCAAATCTTCTTGCATTTTCTATCACGAATGATTTTCATGCCAAGAATATGTTTCGCTGGTCCCAAATCTTTCATAGCAAAAAATTTGCTCAACTCCTTTTTCAAGTGATCAATCCTCGAAGAGTTAGGACCTACAATAAGCATGTCATCAACATACAATAATAAAACGATAAAATCAGAATCAGAGAATTTCTGCAAAAAAACACAATGGTCGAAGTAGTCTTCTTGTATCCTTGCTGAACCATAACTGACTCAAACTTCTTATACCATTGTCTAGGAGCTTGTTTCAAACCATACAAACTCTTCTTTAACTTGCAAACATAATTCTCTTTTCCTTTGACCACAAAACCTTCAGGCTGCTCCATGTAAATCTCCTCTTCTAAGTCACCATGGAGAAAAGCTGTTTTTACATCCATCTGTTCAACCTCTAAATCAAGAGTAGCGGCTAAACCCAATATAACTCGAATAGATGACATCTTGACAACAGGTGAGAAAATCTCATCAAAATCAATCCCCTTTTTCTGACTAAAGCCTTTAACAACCAATCTTGCTTTATACCTTGGGACTGATGAATTTTCTTCATGCTTCACCCTATAAATCCATCTATTCTTCAAAGGTTTTCGATCTCTAGGTAGTTTCACCAAATCAAAGGTGTGATTATCAAACAATGATTGCATTTCTTCCTTCATTGCTTTAATCCATTCTGCCTTATGCTCACTCTCAATAGCCTCATCATAGCATTCAGGTTCCTCACCATCTGTTAAGAGTACATACTCATTGGGAGGATACCTACTAGAAGGCCTACGATCTCTAGTGGATCTTCTAAGTAAGTTTTCAGGTTCCTCAACCTGAGGCTCTTGTAGATCATCATCTACTTCTGAACAGAACATCAACCTCAATTGCAGCATCATGATTACCCATAGTATCATCTTTGTGTACATCATTACGCACATCAACATGAACCTCGGTCTCAACAGCATTAGGTACACCTGAATGAGGAACTGGAACTAAATCAATCAAATCATCATCTTGAGCCTTTAATTTCTTTGTCTTGTCAATGTTTTCAATAGTTTGATCTTCCACAAAGATCACATCACGACTTCTGACAAGCTTCCTCTCAATAGGATCATAACATCTATAGCCAAATTCATCTTGACCATAGCCAATAAATATGCCTTTGTCTCGTCTTAGCATCTAGCTTGGATCTTTCATCTTTAGGAACATGAACAAAACATTTGCAACCGAAGACACGTAGGTGGTCATAGGAGACATTCATACCATACCACACCCTGTCAGGAACATCTGCATTCAAAACAACAGTGGGAGTTAGATTAATTACATGTGCAAAAGTATATAAAGCCTCACCCAAAAAGATCTAGGCAACTTTGCATCTGAAAGTAAACATCGACTCTCTCCACTAGTGTTCTGTTCATCCCTCTCGCCAAGCCATTCAACTGAGGAGTTTTAGGAGGCGTCTTCTGATGTCTGATACCTTGTTTTCTACAGTATACATCAAATGGCCCACAATATTCACCTCCATTATCAGTGCGAATACATTTAAGCTTCTTCCCTGTCTCTCTTTCAACAGCAACATGAAACTCAATAAATGCATCAACTACTTGATCCTTTGACTTCAAAACTTTAACCCATAGCTTCCTAGAGTGATCATCAATAAAAGTCACAAAATATAATCCACCACTAAAAGTCTTTACCTTCAAAGGACCACAAACATCTGAATGTACCAATTCAAGTAATTCGGCTTTCCTTGAAGGACCATGGTGTTTAAAAGAGACCCTTCTTTGTTTACCAACCAAACAATGTTCACATTTGTCTAACTTTGCGCCTTTTAATCCTGAAAGCATATTTTTCTTAGCTAGACAATTAAGTCCTTCTCACTAATGTGACTCAATCTCTTATGCCATAATTCAGAGAATCTATCAATCTCAACAGCATTAACAAGTCCATTACATACGTAAGCTTGCAACCAATACAAACGGAAGACTTTTACTTCTTGCAACAATGAGAGAACCTTTAGTAAGCCGCAATTGTCCATCACATAATATAGTGCAATAACCATCATCATCAAGCTTACTAGCAGAGATTAAATGCAATCTAATATCAGGTGCATGTCTAACATCTTTAAGGATTAACTTTGTACCATTGCTAGTCTCTAGACAAATAGTTCCAATGCCTATTACCTTTGACAGTCCATCATTACCCATCTTCAACACCCCAAAATCACCTGAAGTATAAGAAGTAAAGAATTCCTGTCTAGATGTAACATGAAAAGATGCACCACTGTCAACCACCCAACTTACTTCATCACTAGCAACATTAACTACATTATCATCATAACATACAATTAAATCACCTGAAGTAGTAGTGTTGACACGATCACTGTTATCATCATTGTATTTATTTTCTTGCTTACCTCTGTCACCTTTGTTCTCTTTCTTCCACTTGTAACAATATTTCTTGATGTGACCCGTTTTACCACAATGATGGCATTCAAGAGTTTTATACCTGGACTTGGATTTACTCCTGCTTTTACCTCTGTTGTGATCTTGACCTTTGCTTTTACTTCTCCCCCTATTCTCTGTGACTAAAACCTCTGACTGTGAAGAAGAACCTTGAGACTTTCTTCTCATTTCTTCATTTAAAATACCACCTTTAACACCCTCAAATGAGACAATACCATTTGCAGCAGAGTTAGTAAATGAGACACGAAAAGTCTCCCAAGAATCAGGTAAAGTATTAAGCAACCAAAGACCAAGAATTTCATCATCAAATTTAATGCCCATACCGAACATCTGATCTGTAGTGCCTTGAAACTCATTCAAATGATCAGCCACAGAACTAGCATCTTTATACTTCAATTGAATCATTTTCTTCAACAAAAATAATTTGTTGTTACCACTCTTTGAAGCATATAAAGATTCCAATTTGTTCCACAAAGTCTTAGCATGCGATTCATTTGAAATGTGGTTATAAACATTATCATCAACAAACTGACGAATAAACCCACACACTTGCTCATTTTCAAAGTTCCAATCATCATCATTCTTTGACTCTGGCTTTTGACTAGCAAAAACAGGAAGATGCAGTGACTTCACAAATAAGAGATCTTTCATCTTATTTTTCCATAAATGATAATTTGTACCATTCAAGCAAATCATTCTCTTTGTATTAATATCCATATCTACTCAAGACAAATCAGGACAATCAACCTGGCTCTGATACCACTTCTGTTGGGAAAACAGGCAAGGATAGGCGCAGCGGATAATAATCAACCTATAAAATCCTTCCTAATCCCAATTTCTTGAGCAAAGTAATACAATTAAAAATGCTTAAGCACAAATCAGTCACAGAATCACACAACAATTTGGTAACGCGGAAAAACTCCTTCAATGTGAGGGAGTTAAAAAACCGCGGGACCTATCTCGGTCCAAAAATGAAATCCACTATAAGATCAATGTTTTACAGAGGATAATTCACCATTACAATTCATAACCCAAAAATTATCTCATGCAATATTAAATTACAAAGAGATAAAGGGTAATAGAAGATATCACCAAATTTCTGTTCGTCCGAATTAATACGAACAATCCAACCGTCCGAATTCAATCTCCACCGTTCCAAATGTAGAATGATGTATTACGAACAAGCTCACAAAATATCAGCCCAATCGGACACTGAATGATCCTCCGATTGCCAAGAAATGCGAGACTGATCGGTACAGGATTTTCGGTTGAAAACGTCTATGTTCGAATTGCAATAACTCTTCCGTAAAACCTCAAAACAAGATCTTCACCGTTCAGAATGTCAAAATAGAGAAGACGAACATGCACCCAAATATGCAGTACGATCCAACGGGTAAATAATCCGTAAACCGCAAAACTCTGATTCTGGTATGCACAAAATCGCGAAGAACCTTCTCACTCAAAAAAAAACATTCACTCTCTTGCTCAAGTGGAATTCGACCAGGGCATACATTAAGCCCTAATGGGCCCCCATAAATGGGCCTCAAACTCAAAGTTGAATATTTGGGTTTTCCACATAGGAAGGACCCAAAAAACCCAACAACCCAGTCTCTTCTTCGGTTCCCACACGATACGTGCGCCTGAATGGAGTAAAGAAAACTTGTCATGCAATACATATATGCCGATCAAATTGAACTTCATTATAACTGATCAGTGTACCAAAAGCGCAAGGCTGCAAAAGAGTAAAGAAAATAAAATCAAATAAGAAATTAAAATAAAATGATTGATTATATGAAAAATAGAGCTTATATATGTACATACATTCATTGAGAGGAAATGAGGAAATTAGCAGAAGACAACAGAGAAGAACGAAGGAAAAACTGGTGGAGTTAGCCAAGGCGGCTTGGATATTAATGAATGCTGGTACATAGGATCTCTGTAAATGAGAGAACTTGTAACTGGGGCTGGCCGGTTGAGTTGGTCTCTGTAAAGTGCTGCTTAAATAAAGCTTGAGGGGGTTGTAAAAATAATCAGGGAGTATCTGCATGCTTGCTGGGGCAGCTAAATATAGGAAGAAGATGGTCCTCTTGATTTCGTTTTGTTGACCATGTACTTGGTTCGGTGTCATTGCAGTTATGGCCCATGAATGTCATTAATGACAGCCAATCTGCAGAGAGAACTTCTAATTACCGGCCCTTTTAACGACAATAAAAAAGCCACTTCCTCTTTTTGATTTGATCAGGCCTTGGTTCACGGCTCTTCTTCTATCATGGAGGACAATGAAGGAACTGTTAGAGTTTGATGAAATTGGCTTAATTGTATTAATGATCATGAGAGTATATATACACATCTAGGTTACAAGGAAAAGTCAAATATACCCTTGAAGGGTAGAAAGACACAAATGCTCCTATCTTATATACATATGTTAACATCCCCCCTCAAACTCAAGATGGGGTAAAGGAGCCCAACTGGAGTTTGGAACACAAATACTGAAATAGTGATGAGGTAAGCGATTTGGTAAATAGATCAGCAGTCTGATGTTCGGAGGGAAGATACAATAATGTGAGAGTACCGGTGATACAGTGATGTCGCACAAAGTGACGATCCACTTCAATATGTTTGGTCCTTTCATGAAACACATCATTGTGAGCAAACTAAAGAGCACTTTTACTGTCACAATGAAGCGGAGTAGCAGAATCCAGAGAGACGCCTATATCCTGAAGTAACCAACGAAGCCAGACAAGCTCAAATGTAGTGTCAGCAAGAGCTCTATATTCAGCCTCAGTACTCGAACTCGAAACAGTAGATTGCTTCTTGCTACGCCAGGAAATCAAAGAGTCACCTAAGAAAATGGTATAGCCTGTGGTAGACCGACGATCTGTAACATTCCCAACCCAATCAGCATTAGAATATGCAGATAAAGTAAGACTGGAAGCAGAGAAAAAAGATCAAACCCCTATACAAGCTACCACGAACATAGCGCAGTATACGTAACACTGCAGCATAATGAACAGAGCGAGGAGGAGACATGAACTGACTGACTACATGAGCAACATAACTGATGTTTGGACGTGTAATAGTCAAATAGATCAAGCCACTGACTAACTGACGATAGAGAGTAGGATCAGAAAGTAACTCTCCATCTGTGCCTCGAAGCTTAACATTAAGCTCAAAAGGAGTATCACAAGTCTTATTATCAGTGAGACCAGCACGGTTGAGCAAATTAGCTGCATACTGGGCCTAAGAAAAACCATAGCCACCAGATAAGGAGAGTACCTCGAGACCAAGAAAAAAGCGTAGACGACCAAGATCCTTCATTTCAAAACAAGTACTCAAGTATGCCTTAAGATCAAAGATGCCTTGCATATCATCACCAGTGATAACAATATCATCCGCATATAACAACAATAGCACAATACCACGAGAGGTCTGGTGAGTAAACAAAGTAGAATCGTGAGAATTCTAACGATAACCAAACAGAACAATCTTCAAACAGAAGGTGGAGAACCAAGCAGGGGGTGCTTGCTTCAGACCATATAAAGCATGAGGAAGTTTACATACTTTCCCGGATTGATGGGGAAATCCTGGTGGGGGTAACATATAAACGTCCTCGGCTAAGTCACCATGCAGAAACACATTTTTCACATCCGTCTGAAATAAAGCCCAACTCCGAGCAAAAGCGATGGCAAGTAACAAACGAATAGAAGTAAATCGAGCAACAGGAGCAAAGGTCTCTTCATAATCAATACCATACTCCTGTGTATAAACCTTAGCCACAAGACGGGCTTTATATCGATCAATAGTTCCATCTGCCGTAGTTTTGATTTTATAAATCCACTTGCAGCCAATTGGGGACTTACCGGGAGGAAGATTAACAAGATCTCAAGTATGAGTCCGCGCTAGAGCGTGTAACTCCTTATACATAGCTTGCTGCCATAGAGGGTTAGAGGAAGCCTCTCGATGGGAAGAGGGTTCATGATCAGAGGAAAGAGTAGAGGAATAACAATGATAATGAAGGAAACATACCGGAGGCTGACGAGTGCGAGATGGATAGCGAGACTGACCAACAGGATCCTCAGGCGAGGAAGGGGTGGACGAGCTGAGAGATGAATCTGAAGAGTACTCAAGGGCACTAGATGAAGGAGGAGATGTCAGATCTAAGGAAGGTACAGGAACATCAGGCAGATAAGGCACTGGGGACAGGGAGGCAGCAGACTGTGAACCTACAACAGAATCAGGCATAGCAGACACAAAGAAGAAAAGGGATCTGGGAAAAGATCAAAGGCAATCGTAGGAGATACATCACAATGAGATTTATGCGAAGGCAATGAGTAAAAAAGAACTTTTTCCCAGAAGGTAACATGTCGTGAAATATGCAATTTTTTAGTCTGAGGATCATAACACCGAAAACCTTTTTATTGTGTACCATAACCCAAGAAAACACACATGACAGATTTGGCAGATAATTTATCACGTTCACGAGCAGGAGTAAAACAAAACAAATGCAACCAAAGACACGAAGAGAAGAGTAATCCGGAGACGTGCCATAGAGACGAGTTAGAGGGGTAGAGCTGTGCAAAGCCATAGAGGGTAATCGTTTAATAAGATAAACAGAAGTGAAAACAGCTTCACCCCAGAAATGCTTTGGGACAGAAGAAGACAAAGAGTACGGGCGGTTTCTACAATGTGTCGGTGCTTACGCTCAGCAACTCCATTTTGTTGTGGAGTATAGGAACAAGAAAGTTGTTGCAATGAACCATGGGATTTCTGCAACAACCAAAAACTTGTCAAAAATATATTCTCCCCCTGAATTAGAAAGGAAAATTTTAATTTTTCGAGAAAATTGAGAATGAATCATCGTGGACAAATCAACATAGATATTGTAAAATTCAGATCGAGACCGCATCAGATAAACCCAAACAAAACGTAAATAATCAACGATGAATACAACATAATATCGAGATCAACCTATAGTTGGGACCGAAGATGGTCCCCAAACATCAGAGTGAACAATTTCAAATGGAGCTAAAGAACGCACAATACTGATATTAAATGGTAAACCAGGAGGTTTGCCAAGTTTTCATCTAACACGGTGCAATAATTCAAGACAAACATGTCCTAATTGACCAATACCAATTAATTTATTCAAAGTAGGGGTAGATACATGACCCAAACGACTATGCCACAGTGCAAACTCAAAACTAGCTATCAAACTGCAAGTGCGAGGGGAAGAAAATGAAGCATGAAGGCCAAGATCACACAGTTGTCCAACAGACAACAGATTCATTAATAGACGAGGTACATAAAGAACATTAGGAAAACAGATTCCAGCAGACGCACGAATAGAACCAGAATATTCAACAGGAAGTGTAGAGCCATCAGCAGTATAAATAAGTGAGAAAGACAAATGAGAGGAAGAAGATGTAGAAGTAAAAATAAAAGAATCAAATAGCTTGTGGTTAGATGCACCAGAATCAATAATCCAAGAACCCTTACCTGAAGTGGCAAACAATGCAGATGCTGAGGAATTACCATGACTAGGGATGTAAACGGGTAATAAATTGTACAGGTAATGGGTTTCCGTCTACCGTTTATATTTTTGAAACCTTTACCCGTTTCCCTCCGTATCCGTTTAGTTCTGTGAAATCCTTACCCGTTTATTACCCGCTGAAAAACCGGGTAATCGGGTAATAAACGGGTAATAAATGGGTAAATAATAAAAAAACATAAAATTCACAAAAACCCAAAAAAAGAGGAAACATTAAGAAAATTACTAATAAACAGTCAAATACAACACTTTTCTTGAGTTCTAAATACAAATTACATGACACAAAAATAAAAAAAATATATAAATTATCTCCTACACTTAAAATTGACTAGGGACTAGAGAGGGACTAGAGAGGGAGGAATGAGTCAATGACTAGGGACTAGAGAGGGAGGGAAAACCAAAATTAGAATATTAATTAATTAGATAAGTAAGTAACTACTAATTAAAGTGAATTGTTTACATTTATAAAAACAATTGTCATTTGTATAAAATCTGACATTGTAAAAAAAATAAATCTTTTTTAATCTTAGATTACTCATACTACTTTAGTTAATTATGAATTTACAATATATGGTCTATCCTTTATGACTATGAGTCTATGACTAAGACTAGGGATTCTTTATGAGACCACGAGTTAAAGTCAATATATATTGACTTCTAATAATTTCCAAAATATATAAATATATTCAAATTCTCTCCAAGCTTTTTAACTCTACAAATTCTTATAATAACTGATAAAAAATATAATAAGGTTATTTATATAAAAACAAGTATTTTATGGTTAAACTAAGTAGATATATAAATTTACTATATTACCCTTAAACGGTAAACTGGTAAAACGGGTTCGGAAGAGCTATTTCCGTTTCCGTTCGTTTATTAAACGGTTAAGCGGGTAAACAATAGAGCGGTAAACAGATAATAATATTTTATTTCCGTTTAGTTCCGTTTATTAATCGGGCGGACGATAGAGCGGGTAATCGGCTCCCGTTTACATCCCTAACCATGACCTAGACCACCAAGAGTCATAATAATCGCATCCTGGATATCACCAATATTCAGTGAAGGAGTGGAGGTCGGAAGTGTACCAGATGGATCATCGGTGGAGACAGAAGCGACCATTTTGCGTTGGGTAGAATGATTAGGCTGACGCAGCCTCCTGCGGGAGCGGCCTCCCCTCCTGCAGACTCCCACGGGAGCGGCCTCCCCTCCCGCTGCCTCCCGCGGGAGCGGCCTCCCCTCCCGCAGCCTCCCGCGGGAGCGGCCTCCCCTCCCGCAGCCTCCCGCGGGAGCGGCCTCCCCTCCCGCAGCCTCCCGCTGGACCGGCCTCCCCTCCCGCAGCAACGGCCTCCTATGGCCTCCCCTCCAGCGGCTGCGGCCTCCTCCGGCCTCCCGTCCCGCAGCTGCGGCCTCCTACGGCCTCCCCTCCAGTGGCTGCGGCCTCCTCCGGCCTCCCGTCCCGCAGCTGCGGCCTCCTTCGGTCTCCCGCGGCTGCGGCCTCCTATGGTCTCCAGCGGCTGTGGCCTCCTATGGTCTCCTGCGGCTGTGGCCTCCTACGGCCTCCCGTCCCACGGCTGCGGCCTCCTATGATCTCCCACGACTGCGGCCTCCTACGATCTCCCGCTGTCGCCGCGGCCTCCTACGATCTCCCGCTGTCGCCGCGGCCTCCTACGATCTCCCGCTGTCGCCGCGGCCTCCTACGATCTCCCGCTGTCGCCACGGCCTCCTACGATCTCCCGCTGTCGCCGTGGCCTCCAGCTGTCGCCGCGGCCTCCCGCTGTCGCCACGGCCTCCCGCTGTCGCCACGGCCTCCCGCTGTCGCCACGGCCTCCCGCTGTTGCCGCGGCCTCCCGCTGAGGCCGTGGGACAGGAGGCCGCAGCTGCGGGAGACCGTAGGAGGCCGCAGCCAAAGGAGGCCGCAGCCCAGGGGAGGCCGCTCCAGCGGGAGGCTGCTGCGGGAGACCGTAGGAGGCCGCAGCCGTGGGAGGCGCCGCAGCTGTGGGAGGCGCCACAGCCAAAGGAGGCCGCAGCCGTGGGAGTCGCCGCAGCTGTGGGAGGCGCCGCAGCCAAAGGACGCCGCAGCCAAAGGAGGCCGCCGCCAAAGGAGGCCGTTCCAGCGGGAGGCTGGGACGGGAGGCGTAGGCCACGTACGCACTACATGGATGGCCACCTAAGCCATCCACGTAGATCCCATGCAAAAATACTTGCACGGGAGCCGTGCGCCTAGCATTACTCGTCGGAAAAATAACAGCATCAGCATTGCATACAAATTTCAGAGCTATAGCACCTAACTGATCCCACAACATAAACATCTGAGCATAAAAATCTGAAATGGACTGATCGGGGGTCTGCCGAAGAGATCGGATGTCCATCTCTAACTTGTACTTCTGAGCAATGTTCGTACCCTTGTGTTTGTGTTCTAAGAATAACCACACATCTCTTGCATTTTTATATTTCCCAACCTGCAGGCTAAGAGAAGGATATACAACGCTAACTAACCATGTAATATCTCGGGAATTATTAACTTGACATTCCTCTATAGCTTTGAAATTGGAACAGTCTGCAGTACTGGTTGGCATTTTACAATCACCAGAAACATATTTCCACAAATTACGGCCTCACAAAAAATTACGCATAAGAGAGGCTCAATGAACATAGTTCGTGTTATCTAATTTCACAAGCATAAGTGGAGCATGATCGGATGAAGAATCCATTAAAAAATAGTTGTCTCACAATAAAAAAACAAGGCACTCTGAGTTACCTCTTGCTCCGCAATATATAGTAAATCGAGACAAGTCAAATAACCAGGTGTAATCAAGATGCTGTCCAATCTCCAAAAGAAATATGTGCAGCAAAGTGGCTGGTCCAATCTGAGTGGATCTGGTTTGGTTCAATCCTGTATGGTCCGGTCAGAGCACAGGTGATTCTGGTTCTGCCCGACCTAGTCCGGTTCAACTTTAATCCGGTCCGGTCTGGTTCAGCTTCAATCCGGTCTGGTCTGGTTCAGCTTCAATCCGGTCTAGTCTGGTTCAGCTTCAATCCGGTCCGGTCCTGTCAAATGAGGTGTGATTCTGGTGGCCCGGTCCGATCTGGTTCAGAATTGAATCACAGAAATCAGAGGATTCCAACACAAAATAGGTCTCCGAAATCAAAATCGAAGTTTGAATCGAAGGTTTGGAGAAGTTCTTAGATGATTGAGAGGGAAAACAACCGGAAATCGTCGCCGATTTCAGATTTGAGAAAGGGGAAAACGCAAGGAAGAAGACGAGTCACGATGAGTTGACTCATCCTATCGTGACTCGTTCTTCTATTCCGAGTCAGATCCGGGTGAGGCTGAGTTACAGAGACAGAAGCATCAAACTGAGTCTGAACTGGGTTTGTGGAGGCAAAATTGAGTTGGCTCTGATACGATGTTAGAGTTTGATGAATTCGGCTTAATATACGAAGTGTTTGATGATCATGAGAGTATACACACACATTTAGGTTACAAGGAAAAGTCAAATATACTCTTCAAGGGTCAAAAGACATAAATGCCCCTATCCTAGATACATATGTTAACAGGAACAAATCCCCTGTTAGAAGTAAAATACAAATCTACCATACATATCTTCAATATTAGCTCTTTTGACAAAACTTGAAATAGCAAATGAGTTGCTGTTATTTCTTCCATATCGAAGAACAAAGAGAGGAATATTTCAGAAATTTTTTTTTATTAATTTAATAAGTATATTTTTTAAATTAAGTAAAAGTTGTAATTTAAAAATCTAATCGGTCATCAAATTGGATATGTTGTAAATTTTGATTTAACACCATCAAACCAAGTTTAATGAGTGGTTGGTTAAAATGAATTGCTTGCAAACTTGCATGTTCTGGTTTAATTGCATGGATATAACTGGCGGTCAGGATTTGGTTTTAGTAACGCCTTACTTCTTATGAGACCATGTAAATTTTGGTCCTCTTCAAATTTGTTATTTGTAAAATTAGATTTAGGTTTTTTTTAATTTGATTTTTTTTTCAAGAGCCAATTATTATATAGGTCATTTTAAGAATAAAAAACTAGCTAGAACAAGTCATATCTATTGCATCTATGAAAGAATTACATTACAGTTTAATTATTTTTAAAATAATCATTAAAGAACATCGATTCCAATTAAGAAATAGATTTGTTTGTTTGTTTCACCATAGAACTGATTTACCTAAAAATTGTTTCCATCTCTCTTTAATTTCCTGCGTGCTACTGATTGAGCCCCAGTATTGGACACCAATCCTATTGTTAACGACTCTACGTGATCTCCCGTGATCCCTCCAATCCTCTCTCATCTCGGATTACAATCCCAAGTGATGATCTTGTTGGTACTGCGGATGCACGAGACTGATTATAGACACAACTTGAATTAGATCACTAAAAGATATTTTCAGAATCACTACAATTTTCAAAATTTTAACAGAATCACTTTAAGTCAGAAAAAACAAATTTCAGAGTAGCTAATAATCTCAATCAAAATCACAGCATTTAAAGCAGAATGTTTATGATTATTAAATCATAATCAGTCTATGATTCCAGCATACTCATGATACTCTAGTAAGCAAGGAAAACTCATGCAAAATCAACTATTTAACCAAATACCTATATAATTCAACAAATTCAAATTACTTCCATAAAACCAACAAAACTATAACAGTAAAATTTAAACAGAAGATGAACAGCAAATTAAATCCTTAATCTAAATTACAACATGCAATCGAGATAATGAATCAGGAAGATGAAATGAGGTTTACATAACCTCTGAATATTAAATCAGAACCTTTTAATAATCTTTTACACCAGGAAAAACTATTTAATCTACACTTCTAAAAAACCAGAATCCACCAACAACTTAATTTCTCATTAACATAGATTATAGCATGCTCATCTCAAACTAATAAACAAGGAGGACTACTGAATTGCTTAAATGATTCTAATCAAGTATGAAATCAAATTGGAAAACAAAGAAGACTTATCGGTTTGAAGACCAAAGCTGCGGCGTGGAAAACTCACTGCCTTAAAAACTTAATTGGCGATCTCAGATGCGCAATCGATATTCCGATAGTCTCCCAAGGTGGCGCAGCTCTCTTCCGGTGAGGTGTACTCATCACCGGAAGAGTGCAATTTTGGAGAGAGAACCTAAAACAGAGAATCAGCACCAAGGAAACCAAACAGGAACAAAAGACATTAAGAGAGTGAGAGCGAGACTGAGATTCAAAGAGATTTTGAGCAACATAGATCGAGGATCGGCAGAGAAGAGAGAGAGAGAGAGAGAGAGAGAGAGAGAGAGAGAGAGAGAGAGAGAGAGAGAGAGAGAGAGAGAGAGAGAGAGAGAGAGAGAGTTATGTATGTTTTTTTCGTTCCTCTAACTACCGGGAGAACCCTCTTTATACGCAATGCTTCAACGCTCGCAGTCTCTTTCGAAGAGTAATATATCCCCAAAGAAACGCCTCAGTAAAGAGATATTGCCGAACGGATTCTCCTTCCCTCTCTCCTTGTCCGCTCTAACCCAAACCCTTTTTCCCAATTTCTATTGTTACTTTAGAAGAGAACAGGTTGTCCTAAAGACATGAGTTAGATCCAACTGTAGGATCCGGACCTGAACCCGGACTCGACTCATGGAAGTCATTTTCCCAACAGATCTCTCAAATCTTCTATCATCTCATATTACAATGCCACATGATCTCCCATGATTTCTCCAATCACAATCCTTTTGAGAATTCCTACCAAATCTGTATATTTCTTAGTTTTAACCCATCTTCATTGTCCTGAATAAACTTCAACGGGTGATCTTTTCAAGTATCTCTCGCTTTAGATGGTATCAGCCAATTTCCCTGGGCATGCTATGGATTCGTCTTCTTGCGACCTCCGCTCCGCCCTTTATTATGTCTATTACGGCATGAACAGATCCTCTACTTCTGGAAATGTTACAGAATTTACTGCATACTCAAGAACACAGGTTTGCTTTCACAAACAAAATTGGAGGCCTCACCTTATATGCTGTTGCTCCCTCTGTGCATATTGTCACCCATAACAACAACAGTGGCAGAGGCGAAGGATGCACGCCAAACCGTGGCCGCGGTCCCGTAACGATCGGTCCAATAACAATGCTGCCCTTGCTCAAAACTCGCGTCCTCGTCCAGATACTCGTCCACAGTGCAAGATCTATAACAAAAGAAATCACATGGCGCCTCAATGCTATTTTCGCTTTGATCAAACTTTTCAGCCTGCCCCAGCACCCACACTCAACAATATCAATCTGTCTGATTCAAATGTTGAGGGACTTTGGTGTTATGATTTTGACGACACAAACCATTTTATTGGTGATGCTTCTCTTCTTACAGATTGCACTCCCATTCAAGGTGACGAGCATGCCACCTTAGATAACGGCTAACAATCTCCAATTAAATACAAAGGATTTGTTTCATTGCCCCCTCTTTATGTAAAATTGTTTATTTTGTTCCTCAGCTAATAAAAAATCTTATTTTCTTTTCTCAATTCACCAAAAGTACTAACTCGTATTTTGAATTTCACCATGATCTCTTCTTTGTAAAGGACGGACGAATGGGGTGGGTTCTTCTCATTGTCTTGGTGTTGAAAAACACTCCACTTCTCTTTCGCATGCTAGATTGGGACATCCTTCTGCTTCCATAACTAGATCTTTTTTAAAATCACTTTCTATTCCGTTTGTTTCAAATAACATGTCGATTTTATGTGCGCCTTGTAATAAGGCTAAGTCACATGCACTTCCTTTTCACAATAATAATTCAAAGCTACTTGTTGGAATTATTATCTCTTGATATTTGGGGTCAACACCTTTGTTATCTACGGATGGCTTCAAATATTATTTATCAATTGTTGATTCTTACAGCCATTATGCGTGGATTTATTTTCTGAACTAAAAAACTGATGTTTATTTTATTCTTCGTCAGTTTAGAACGTTTGTCCAAAATCAGCTTGACATAAGTATTAAAATTATTTACTCTGATGTCGGCTCCGCATTTCAAGGTTACTTATCTAAGAATGGTATTGCCCATCGCATATCCTGCCCTTATAGACACCAACAAAACGGTGTCGTCAAGCGAAAACACAGACATATAGTCGAGATTGGTTTTGCCCTTCTTTCCCAAAGTTCTGTACCAACTTCCTATTGGGACTAAGCCTTTTATACTGCATTATTCCTTATTAATGGAATACCTATTTTGCCACATAAATTGAGTCCTTACAAATTATTATTTAAGACCAAACCCGATTTTCATTTTTTACGTGTTTTCGTAGTAGTTCTAATAGCAGTTCTATTTTTTCTCCTCATTGGAGTGTAACCTCGTGTATAAATATGCAGAACACAATCAATAAATCATCGTCTTCATTTGCTTCCTTACATGGTATCAGACGCCTAGGTGTCGATTACAATTCTAGGAGTGCATCCTTTTTTCTCCCCTTTCCCCTTTTTTTGGCTTCTACATGTCGTCTACCTCTGCCGTCTTGCCTTCTTCTACTGAAAACGAGCCCCTGCCTATTCCTACCATTACCAAAATTTCTCAGGAAATCTCTATGAAGCTCACGCCAGACAATTTTCTCATCTGGCGTGTTCAACTTCTTCCTGTTCTACGCAGCTACAACCTCGTGGGACTCTTGGATGGCACTCTCCCTCCCTCCCAGGCTACACCGGAAGATCTCGCCAAATGGAGGCGCCTTGATCAGATTACCTTGGGGTGGTTACTTCAGTGTGTATCCGATTCAATTATCCCACGACTCGTTGACGCACACACCACCTTCGCTGCTTGGTCTATTTTAGAAGAGGTCTACGGCATGGTTACCCGCTCGAGAATTCAACAACTTAAAACGGAGCTCCATACCCTACAGCGTGGCAGCCGATCCGTTCATGAGTTCTTAATTCATGCAAAATCACTCGCTCTTGCCCTTGCGAATGCAAGCAAACCAGTAGACGACGACGATGACTTAATCCTCTGTACTGTCAGAGGTCTGGGTTCCGAATTTGACCCTATTCTTGCAGTAATCGACTCTCACCCAACTCCTCCTACTTTCAGTTTTGTTTCCGCACTTTTATTGGACCATGATTCTCGTCACCGTGCTGCTCACCCGCATGCTGCTCTCGTTGTTTCTTCCGGTGCTACAGTCCCAAATTCCGAAAATCCACGTCTTCCTCCCGCTGCTCGTCGTGGTAGAAGCAATCCATGTCGCCCTCAATCCAACAGGGGGCGGTCCTCTGGCATTCGTGGTCGCGGCCGAATTAATCCATCTTCATCTACAGCCACCTCAGACATTGATGGAGCCTCTATAGTCTGCTACCGCTGCGGGCATCCTTATCACAAACCAAATAATTTTTGGGCTCCCCAGTCTGCCTTTCCTCCTGCGATTGCACTCACTGCCTCTGCACCTTCGCCTACTTCTAATAACGATTGGTTCCTTGACAGTGGAGCTACCCATAGTCTAACTTCCGATCCGGTTGACGTGTCTGGTAAGGTCCCCTATTTGGGCCCCGACTCTATTCTGGTTGGCAATGGTTGGTCTCTATCAATTTCACATTCTGGTCAAACTTCTCTTCCTTTATCCTCTGGTGTTACTGCTACCTGTCCTACACTATTAGTTCCTCATATTTCTAAACGATTGCTTTCTGTATCTCAACTCTGTAAATCCAACAATTGGTCTATTTTATTTACACCATATACTTACATGATTCGTGATTTACAGACCCTCAAGCTACTACATCAAGGGCCCAGTAAGGGAGGACTCTACCCTCTCTCAGTTCCGTCTAAAATTTGTCTTTCAGCAAATAAATCGAGTTCAGAACTCAGGCACGGTCGCCTGGGTCATCCGTCTTCATCAACACTTCGTTTGCTGTCTTCCACACTGCATATTCGTCCTCCCTCATCCTCAACTCCGTGCTCCAACTGTCAACTCGGGAAGAGTCATCGGCAGCCATTTTCTCCGAGTCCAATTTGCACCAAGCGACCCCTGGAAATGCTTCATTGTGATGTATGGGGACCTGCTCCAATAACTTCTGTTACTGATTTCCGTTTTTATCTACTACTTGTCGATGATTTTTCGATATTTGTTTCGTTATTTCCCCTCAAAAGGAAATCAGACGTGTTTACTGTCTTTCAAGACTTTATCCCATTAATTAAAAACTCTTGCTCCAATAAAATTCGTTGCGTTCAGTCTGACGGAGGTAGCGAGTTCATTAGTGACAATGTAAAAACTCTTTTTCGCATAAAGGGCATTACCCATCGCTTGTCTTGTCTAGGTACCCCTGAACAAAATGGGAGAGCAGAGCGCAAACATCGACACGTCATCGAAACTGGCTTAACATTGTTAGCCCAGTCCAATCTTCGTAAAACATACTGGACATATGCCTTTCTGACAGCTGTGCATTGCATCAATTTGTTGCCTACACCTCTGCTACAACACTCCACCCCATTTTTTTGATTTTATAACAGAGTCCCCACATATACTCATCTCCGATGTTTTGGGTGCCTTTGTTTTCCATGTTTAAGACCTTTTCCTTTAGCCAAATTGGATTATAAAAGTAGCCCATGTATCTTTCTGGGCTACAGCAGCCATCATAAAGGGTACATTTGTCTCAATCCATCGACTCACCGTATCATTATTTCACGCCATGTAGTCTTCAATGAGACATCGTTTCCTGGTCTCCCCGCTCCAGTGCGAGTGTCCCCCTCACCATTTTTTTGCAAAAAGTTTCCTCGTGTTCCAGGTGATCTGTTGCCTATTTCTCTCAAGCAACACGCTCGGGTCTCTACAGGGCTGTCCCCACATCAGCAAACCGGGGCCGCAGGAACCACTGCTGACCCGGCGCCCTCAACAGATGGAAGGAACGAGTCCGTCGTCGCCCGGTCACGCTCCGTCTAAAGCCCTGCCGCCACACCACCCCTCCTCGCCCGTCTCAAATCCGCCCGCTTTCTGGCGCTTCTACACCCGGCGACCCTCTGCGCGTGTTTGCCGCTCGCCGCCGCCCCACCAACGCCGTGCTCCGGCTTCGTCTCCTCGTTTGTCCAGCATGGCTTGGCCCCGCCCAAATAGAGACATCTCCTCTGTGTTTCCAATAGTACCTGCCTCGATTCCTCCAGCTCGGTCCCCGGAACAGCTCCCTCGCGCCTCTGCTGTCGCCCGCTCCGTCGCCGCCTCTTCTGCCTCGGTGCCTTCGGCCCCTCGCTCGCCGTCGCGTCGTCCCCAGCCATTTTGCACGGCAAGCCCTAATCCTTCACTATTAGGTCATTGCTCTCTTCGGCTTCCATCGTCAACCGCTTCTGGCCGACAAACACTTCCCCAAACTATGCCCTTGCTATCTTCCAGCAATCCTCCTGTCGTGGCCTCTCAACCTACATTACCGTTCTTCACCATTGCCACCGTATCCTGCCACATAACCCGTGTTGCTGTCTTCTACTCTGCCGCCACCTTCGGCTGAGCCCTCCACTATTTCAGAAACAACATCTCGGCCTCACTCCATGACCACTCGAAGTATGCTTGGCATCCGCAAACCAAAAATTTTGTTTGCAGAACCCTATCCTCTCCCGATGTGTCTGACGACGGCTCTCTCCACATTGCCTCAAGAACCAACCCGGTTCTCTGACGCAGTCCGAGACCCCCACTGGCAACAAGCAATGGCAGAAGAGTTTGCAGTACTCCAGAAAAATCGAACATGGATACTAGTACCTCGGACGGCCAACATGAATATTGTAGGCAATCGATGGGTTTATCGTATCAAATAGCACTCTGACGGAAGCACAACATGCTATAAAGCCCGGCTCGTCACTAAGGGATTCCATCAACAACCTGGCAGAGACTTCCATGATACCTTCTCTCCGGTCGTTCGTCCGGCCACCGTTCAAATTACTTTATCTATTGCTGTCTCCTTAAATTGGCCTCCGAGACAGCTCGACATAAAAAATGCTTTCCTTCATGGCGACCTGTCCGAATCCATTTATATGAGTCAACTGAAAGGATTTGTTGACTCCACTCATCCTCAACACGTTTGTCTTCTTAAAAAATCTCTATATGGACTCAAGCAAGCCCCATGAGCCTGGTACTCTAAACTCAGTCAGCACTTACAGAATTCTGGTTTCATTGGTTCTCCTCATGACTCTTCTCTATTCATCAGACAGCAATTAGGCACAACGTTGATCTTCCTAATATATGTTGATGATATCATAATCACTGGATCTTCTGTGTCTCTTATTCACAAATTTATTTCTGGTCTTCGGTCCCACTTTGAGCTTACAGACTTGGGACATCTAAGTTATTTTCTAGACATCGAAGCAAATCGTACATCCAGTGGACTGTTTCTATCTCAAAGACGTTATATTGTTGATTTGCTCAAGAAATTTGGTATGGACAATTCCAAGCCCATCAGCACGCCTATGTCCAATGACAAATTGATATTGCAATCTGGGGATTCACTTTGTGATGCCACTACTTATCGTCAACTACTGGGAAGTCTTCAGTATTTAACAATGACCCGGCCCGATATATCCTATTCAGTCAACACTCTATGTCAATACATGCATGCTCCACGACTTCCACATTTCCAAGCTGCCAAGAGAATTCTCCGTTATCTTAAACACACACCCACTCATGGACTGAAAATATCGCCATCATCGTTTTCTCTATGTGGGTTTAGTGATGCTGATTGGGCTGGCTGCCCTATTACTCGGCGCTCCACCACTGGTTATGCCATATATCTAGGCGAAAATTTAATCTCTTGGGTTTTTCAAAAGCAAAAAACAGTAGCCCGGTCCAGCTGTGAGGCCGAATACCGCGCCTTGGCATCTCTCAGTACAGAAGTACTTTGGACTTTACACATTCTACGCTTCCTACATATTCATCTCCCTTACATCCCGCTCCTCCATTGTGATAATGTCAGCACCATTTTTCTTGCAACCAATCCAGTGGTTCACTGCCACAGCAAGCACATTGAATTAGATATACATTTTATTTGGGAAAAATTGCTGCTGGTCTATTTCAACTTTGCCAAATTTCAAGCTCTGATCAACCAGCTGATATTTTGACCAAGCACTTGTACAAACCTCTCGTCCTTATCCATATGTATAACAGCCTATATCCCCAATCCTAATCTAACCAAACTCTTGTAACAGCTTCGTAGCAGTTCTATTTTTTCTCCTCATTGGAGTGTAACCTCGTGTATAAATATGCAGAACACAATAAATAAATCATCGTCTTCATTTGCTTCCTTACACTCTTAGCGCCATGTAAGTCTCTAATATTTCCTCCTAAAAATTTGCAATCTGCTCATTCTCCTTCAAATCAGTCTTCTTCCTTTACTCCCCCCTTATTTGCAGGATCCAAAACTCCGTCCCCTACTACAATTACTACCCCAAACAACTCCCCACAAATCTCTCACTCGCATATCCCTACTCCCTCTTCTACGTCCCTACTACCAGAAATAAATCTGTTACCTCCTCAATTACCTCCTCCCGCAAGTGCAGTGGCCCCCTTATCTACTCATGCGATGACAACCAGGCCACACACCAATTCTTTAAAACCATGACTACCCACATTAAATCTCAATCAGTGGACCCACTCCAACTCCTACTTCCTATTCTGAAGCTGTGAAAGACTTACGTTGGCGCACTGCTATGAAATAAGAGATAAATGCCCTCCTGGCAAACAGAACCTGGACGCTTGTTCCTCCTCCAGCTCACCAATAACCCATCAGCTATAAAGAACGCCCTAGTGGCACAGTCGAGCGATTTAAAGCTAGACTTGTCGGTAAAGGTTATCATCAGCAAGGATTGGATTATTTTCAGACGTTTAGTCCAGTCATAAAACCCACTACCATTCGTCTGCTCCTGAGTCTTGCTATCAACTACAGCTGGGATATTCAACAGTTAAATGTTTAAAATGCCTTTTTGCACGGTCACTTACAAGAAGACATTTTTATGACACAACCACAAGGCTTTGTGGATCCAGAAAATCCCTCTTTTGTCTACAAACTAAATCGGTCTCTCTATGGTCTCAAACAATTACCTCGTTCCCGGTATAATTGATTCACGTCTCTGTTAAGAACTTGGTTTTACAGGTTCTCAAGCAGATGCATCTGTATTCTATTTATATGAAGTCCTCACAGTTCTCTTCTTACTCATATAAGTAGATGACGTTCTTCTACTCTCCAACAACAAAGTTGTTGCTGATGACAAAAATACAATCCATAAACAAGCACATTCCAGTTAAGTCATTTGGCCGTCTGCACTACTTCCTTGGAATCCAGGCATCTCATTCCGCCTCACAGCTTCAACTATCTCAGACAAAGTTCGTGCAAGATCTCTTCACTCGATTTGCTCTCCAGAATACCAAACCAGTCAGCACTCCCGCAGCTCCAGGCAGCAAACTATCCAAATTCTCAGGGCATGCTCTCTCTGATCCTACCCCATATCGATCAGCCGTCGGTGCTCTCCAATACCTGACTCTTACTCGCCTTGATATCTAGTATGGCGTGAATCAAGTATGCCAATTTCAAGAGAACCCATCTGATATTCATTGGGCAGCAGTTAAAAGGATCTTCCAATATATTAAATGCACAATCACAAATGGCATCACCATATCCTGTGTTGACTCTTTTGATCTTAATATATTTTCTGACGCAGACTAGGTAGGTAATCCGGATGACAAACGATCTACTACTGGTTTATGTATTTTTCTTGGATATAATCTTCTATTCTGGTGCTCCAAGAAGCAGCAAACGGTTTCCCGTTCTAGTACCGAATCAGAATATCGGTCGATGGCAACAACAACTGCTGAATTGTCGTGGTTACTTGAACTTCTGAAGGAGTTGCGTGTAAAAATTTCAAACACCAACTCTTTGGGGCAACAATATCTCGGCAACCAATATTGCTACAAACCCGGTTTTCCATGCTCGAACTAAACACATTGAGTTGGATTATCACTTTGTCCGTGAACGCATCGCACGGGGCTGTCTCCAATTTCAGTATGTCCCGACAATTGATCAGCTGGCGGACATCTTCACCGAAAGCCTATCTCGAGCTTTGCATTCTCGTTTCAGGTACAAGTTAACAATTTCTGTAAACAATGTTAACTTACTGGGGCGTGTTAATGACTCTACTTGATCTCCCGTGATCTCTCCAATCCTCTCTCATCTCAGATTACAATCCCACGTGATGATCTCTCCAATCTTCTATCATCTTGGATTACAATCCCACGTGATCTCCCATGATTTCTCCAATCACAATCCTTTTGAGAATTCATACCAAATCTGTATATTTCTTAGCTGTAACCCATCTTCATTGTACGCTATATATTGTACTTCAATACTGAATAAACTTCAATGGGTTATCTTTTCAAGCATCTCTCTTAGTTATATATATTAAAGACCCTTTCTTTCTTGTTGATATTGCGTATAATTTGTGCAGCGAGAAGTGGTTCAATCGGTCTGGGTGCGACCCAGCTCGTTGCGAGTATTTCTGTAAGAAGGGCCATGGCGAGGAGGCTGTTAGTGCCTGGAACCCAAATCACGGACCTGGCTGTACCTGTTCCTATACCTGCTAACACCACTGGCTCGTCGGTGACTGCATTCACAGATATATGATTGTGAATCGTTTCAGAATTTCTTTCTGGTGTATTATCTGAAACTTGTTGTAATAAGTCTTCATTGAATCTTTGAATGAGACACTAGTTCGTCTTCCTTTTATTTTCTGAAATCCATTATGAAAACAAACATGCACATGCATTGCATGGGGCCTGAAGCTCGTTGAAGATTATTACTTCTGGCCGGTGTCATACTGTAGTACCGGGTTCCGGATCTCCTTCCGCCCAAGATCTCCTTCAAATTACTCAGCTACTGTCTCAATTTCTGGAATAGTTCTACTTCCTAAACATGGTCGGAATAACCGTCGGCGGCGAGAAATTTCCGATCGCGCCGTCCGTCCTCGCGAACGAAGGCACGATGCAACGCATCTGGCTGTCTCTTTCCCGACTTGGGCATATTAAGAGAGCTCATGCTGCGCAAGCTTCTGATCTAACTGACACAGTCCGTTCCGTTTCTTTCCCCGGCTTTTTATTTTTTTATCTCGCTGCATCGGGCACCACGTTGAAGTACTCCACTTGTTTTTTAAAGCATAAAATTAAAAGAGTAATGATTTGCAAAAAAAATAAGATAATATATTTAATTGAACCTAAAAAATATATTATTTTATTCTTTTATAGGAAAACTGATACACCCAACCGGCGAGTTATTATTCAAGAACCCCAAAGTAATATCAAAAGAAGAATAACAAAATTAACTAGAGTTGCTTACAGCCCCCAATAATTTTAACAATATTTAAGGATATTGAAGAATGGCAGGACAAGCAACGGTGTAATTGATTTTTAATTTTTAATTTTTTTTATAAATAAAGAGTAATACTAGGCCTACCGATTGCGGGGAGCATGGGGCCCACTATGTAATGCAATTAATAATGTCATAGTTTCTTCTTGAACACCTGGCATCCACGTTAGGTATTTTACATAAATAAATAGTCAAGTCAATTTATCACCTAGATTATTTTATTTAAGTTAACTTATTTTATCCAATTATAAATTTTAAATTTTATTTATAATTTCTTGGATTTTACTAATATCTTATGCCAATATATTGCTCAATGGGGACTTGTGTTCTCTCTTACTTAAATTTAACAGTTGTGTTATTCTTAATTTTTCGTAATTATCTTATTGTTTGATCTAGCTAGTCTTATTTTCAACCATGATTTGTTAATTTTTCATTCTTTCTAATTTTTTGAAAATTAATAAAGTGTATGTCTCATTAGTAGAAAAGATTCAGGGAAGATTGGAAATTACTAATGGGTTGTAGATGCGATGATATGTGGTGGCAACGTAGCGATAGTGCGGGGATCTAGTGAGTGGGATAGGTATAATGTGGAGATACGAGGGATAGCATGTATAGGCTTTTTTTCTTCATGTGCATGTGCTAGATTTTCTGATAATATTTTTAGATTTAGTGATTAATTAAATATTTTAAATTAACTTAGCTAATCATTTGGACTTTGGAGGTGAACAACTCAAACTTAACTTTTATGGTTATACAAAAATAATGTTATTTGCACTTTCATACAATATCACTATGGGGGCACGTGTCAGCTGAAATCCAAGTAGTGCAAATTATGGGGTTTTAGGGTTTAAAGTTTAGGGTTTTTGAAAAAAAAAATTAGGGCTTAGAGTTTAAAGTTTTAGAGTTTTAAAATAAAATTCTTCCAAAAAAATGTTAACCAGGATTATGAAGTAAATGCTAGAGATGCAGCTAGCATTATCTTATAAAATATAAAACTCTTTGGCTGTGATGACAAGTAAGTAAAGTATAAAATAGTTGTAAGACACGCGTTCAAATCAGAAGCAAACAATGTAATGACTGAAGATAGTGGAATAACAAATCAAATACATAAGCAACTGTAAAATTAAAAAAACAATTCTATGACTGCATATCTATTTTGGAAAGAATATTAAAATTACATTAAGATGGCATAAGAGAGGGCAGAAACTTTTAAAAAGAAAAAGGCGGATAGTTAAAAAATGAGAAAGAGAAAGAAAAAGGAGAGCAGTTATGATAGACTGAGTTGGAGCAATTGGGCTGATCCATTCTCGTACTTAGCGAATCTAAATTGAAGAAAAGCCCAAAGTGGAAGGAAGGTGAAAGTGAATTGGTCGGTAGAGAAAAGTGAATTGGTCGGTAGAGAAAAGTGAATTGGTCGGTAGAGAAAAGTGAATTGGTCGGTAGAGAAAAGTTCAAGGGACTTGTAAACTAGAGACGATAAAAGCTTATGGTGATGGTGATAGTAAATTGGAGAGCAGTAAATCTGGAGGGGATGAGATTGGGCAGTAGAGATGTTTAATGCCCCTGTGGTGAGAGCTTCTCTCTCTTACCAAACTACTTGGCAAGGGGGATGTCTTCTTCGTCGCAACAAAGAAACCGATCTCTACAAAAAACTACAAAAAAAGTACTCCCTTCAGTGGATCTCAATCCACTAGTAAAAATATAGATTGACCTGACCATTCATGCTTGAACCTTTCAGGTCTGAGGACCATAGACGTCGGTCCAGTCCGACCCAGTCGGTGCGGGTCACGATACAAAAAAACCCATTGGCCTGTTTTATTTACACAACAGATTTGGTTTATCACCGAGTTAATGCTTTAAGACGGTCGGACCATCGTTTCATTTTTCCTGTGAACAAACGATGGTTCTAGCCCATCGTGCCATTAAACTCTAAGTTGTAAAAACGTTTCCCCCAATCTGAAGTTCTATGTGAGTAAATTTTTTGTTACTCCTCCCTTGACAGCGCGTGAAGTTTCAGTTCGCTCATTGGAGTTTCCGATTGCTCATTGCAGTTATGTTCGCTAGCTCTTTGCAATTTCCGTTCGCTATTTGCAGCTTCCAATCAAGGATTGTTGTTTCTGTTCGCAACTCTTTCCAATTTCCGACATTCGCTCTTGGAAGCTGTTTTCGTTCGCTCTTAATTTGCTATTTCCGTTCGCTCTTAATTTACTATTTCCGTTCGCTCTTTGCTGAAGGCATTTTTCGACCGCACACGCAAACACCGGATTCCGACAGAAATTGGTGAATTGAAGAAGACACACATAACGACCCCATACGCTCATCCATAGGGTATCTAAGGTAAAATTTGAGACATTGAGCAGGCCTTGTTTTACATAAAGCTTTAGAGTGTTTAGTATTTTTATGGAGTCAGAGTTCTTAGGGGAATCGATGTGCTTCTCTTCTCTGTTGTCTCTCGTCCCCGCTCTTGGGATCACAAGGAAAAGTATTGGATGGAAGTCCTCTGGAATGGGCAGTGGATAATATTAGAGGAAGATTGGTCCTCTGTAATTAAACCTGTTTTTATATTGTACGTGGCATGGAGTACTCCGTACAAATTTTCCATGTAATTAACTTAGTAGTTTAATATGTTTAAGTGAGTCGATATATCATCAGTTATTATTGTGTGAATTCTATACTATTTTCTTCATATTTGTTTGCATAACTTCTAACTAACCTACATTTATCAAGATTACGTAAATTACTTAAAGTTGAATGTATTGTTACAATCATATAACCATTTCACTGTATGGTTTTAATTTCTAGCTGATATTAGTTTACTATCTTCACGGGTCTAGTAATGTTGTTGGCTTTTCATCTTTAATTTCGGAATACGCCAATTATAAAATTTCCAGGTTGTCCGGGCTGAGTCCTTCAGAATTACTGCTCTTGACTAGTATTGTTAATATTCAACTTTCCTAGCTAACTCGATCTCCCACAACCAAATACAAATTCATCTTACCAGCTCAAAATGGTTTCTTTTTTAGTTTCTAAATGATTACATTATTTTCCGTGGGCTTGCTGTGGTGCAATATGCATTTTCGACCAATTTTGAAGTTGTGTTTTTACTGAATGTTAGTAGTCTTGGTCATGAAGATTAGATAGTCTCAGTTTGGTCAGCTAGAGAATATGGCTGCAGATTGCAAGCTTGTTTACTCCCAAATTTCCAAGGTGTGCTTATTCTGTAACGTGGTTAGGTTTTATCATCTCCAACCCTTCTCACGGTGTTGAGAAATATTGAAGCCTAGTTGAAAGGACAAGTAGTGGCTGAAAGTCTCGTATAAAGAGTTGAAGCTAGCGTTTGGAGTTGAAAGAACAAATAGTGGTTGAACGCCATGTATAAAGAGTTGAACCTGTGGTGAGAAGACATCTCAAGAAATTAAGGGCCGGTGGCTTAATTTCCCTTAATTTCTTCCATCAAACACATACATGAACGCAAACACGGAGACGACGTACAACATTAATATTATACAACCCTGTCCTTCTCTTTTTGATGGCAACAATATGAGATAAAGAGGAGAAAATTATCAGCCTGGTGGGTTCCAGGAAATTAAACATTGGCACTAATTGGGCTCGCAGACTCTTTGCCGTTATCTCTATAGACATCCAGATCTTCGACCCCTTAACTACCATACCAAAATGTCCCAGATTTCCTCGACTGTAACTCAAATTCCCAAACTCAAAACACATGAAACCTGCTACTGTCCCATAGGAAATTGGAAACAGCAGGTGGGTTTCTTGACAATTCGAATTTGCCAATAAATTCCAAGGATGGGGGTGACCTGTTATTGCATGGTACAGTCCGGAGTGTGGAGCTTATAATGCTCCTAGTGGGAGTTTGGGACCGCTCGAATTAATCCGTGTCCCTCTTTGGAATTGCACATCTACGTACGTTAATTTCTATTGTCCATGCAGAGATGATAACAATATATCTATATATATATCAGGATGCATCAGTAGTACTGTAGGTTTTGATTGTAAAAGACATGAGGTGTCCCCGCTACAAGAAAAGGTTCATCGCTACGGTAACGAGTCCAGCCAATATTCGGGACCCGCTTGTACTTTGGAGGTTGCCTACCCCATTTACATATAGCTGTATGATCTCGTAGCCTCGTGAGTTATAAATGACGTTGTGGAGTATCTATGGAGCATCTTTGAGCTGAAATCGAACCCAACGTCTCTTCGTATTTGTCACCAATCACCGTCCGAAGGACATTAATTTACTGGATTCGCCAGAAAGGACGTGAATTCATGCATGAGCCACGAACTGAGACAGCACTCACTAAAGTGTAAGCTCGTCATACTGGCTAGCTGCTGTAAAAGAAGTCGCGGTATACTGGGTCTGAATGATCTGCTGCCCCTTCCAGCTTCAGTCTTTTCTGTATAGTCCGGAAAGCATCCGGGTCGCAGAAAGAAAGATCTGTCTTCGATCGATTTAGATTTGCCTATTAATGTCCGTTAAGTTTTTACCTGAAGGAAGGTTCGGGCTCTGGGGGACGTGTCCTTAGTCTTGAATCCTTTCTTACCAACCGCGAGAGAGAGAGAGAGAGAGAGAGAGAGAGAGAGAGAGAGAGAGAGAGAGAGAGAGAGAGAGAGAGAGAGAGAGAGAGAGAGAGAGAGAGAGAGAGAGAGTACGTTTCGGACATGGGCGATCCATGAATGAGGCAGTGAAGGGACCAGATCCACCAGAGTACAGAAAACGCTCGGCAAGGAGCTGGTTTGGGTCTTTTTCACGTGGTGGCCGAGATTTAAAAAGAGGGTCATTTTTTTACTTTCGTTTCAGAATTCAGACTACTATATGTGCGTTACTTTCCTCCTCCCTTAACGTCTAAAGAAATGGACAAGTGAATCAGGTCTGCCACTGTCTTCCACTTTAACCATGGGAGACGCTCCCTCCCATTTCTCACATTCATACCCCAGCTTCCCTTGGTTTCCGTGCAGTCATACTTACTTCCCAGACAATTTAACCCAGATAGAGGCGATGACCGCGTTGAACAGTGAAACACACTGCGCTTTAAAAATATACCACTCTCCATTCTCAAACAAATCGTACCCAGATACCATTTTTAGTTGATTCAAACGGTGTTCAGGTACTGCCGGTCCTTTTCAGTTTTCTCATTTTCTATTGCCTCCGATCCGAAGATCACTGTGACCTCCACCTTTTTTTAGTTTTTCTCCGTTCTTCAGATCAATCTGCTCATTCAGGGTAGACGGAAAAAGATTAGAGGCGGTGACAGTGGGAGTAGTAAACGTTCCACCTACCAGTACAGCTCTGGCTGAACCAAGTGTCTAACAACTATCCGTCAAAAGGGCGAACCCCAACAATAATATTTATCACCTTTGAGCTCCCAAAGCGCAATCTGAATTAATTAGTTGCGAATGACTGTGTATGGGCATTTTAGAAGTTCAAGGATTTTGTCTTCTCTGGCTTCGCTTCGTCTTCCTCTTAGCCTCTCTCCCCTTAAATCCGCCCATAATATTACTGCCCTCTGATCCCTCTGCTTAAAAGGAATAAGGAGGATTTATATACCCCAATCCCCATATCGTAAGTACTTTTGTTTGTACTGGCATTTACGGTTAACTCACAGCACATGCTTAGGGACTACCTTCTGTCATATATATTGATTAAACTGGTCGGCTAACAGTGCATTAATAGCTGCTGACTCCCTTCAGAACTGTTACGACAGGACTGGTGGCCGGGTGTGCAAATGAGAACTCAATTAGGAGGGAAAACAAAAGACTAGAACTGCATTTCATGGCAATAATATGCTCTATCAAAAATTCAGTTGAAAATAAACAAAAATTTAACTAGCTAAATAAAGTGATTTCGATAGTTTAATTTAGCTAGCGTATAATAATTCTGACGCCTTTCTAATAAGAAAAATAATTTCAGTCCTACTAGTAGCCTAGGTAATCTAGATAAGGTGTAGGGTTTAGGCTTACCTAAAAAATAGGTAGATATTTCTACTTTATCTACTATTTGGACTGCCAAAGAGTACGCCATGTCATGCTGTAAACGCTTATATTAAAGTTTAACAGTACTGTTATCACCACTATTCTAATAATAACTATCGTCTAAGTCAACGATGGTTTTGCTTATACCCGTTATGTACATATGTAAATATATTCAAATATTGTGATATAATAATAAGAGTGCTAATATAGGTACAACTAAATTTTACTGTGAGTGTTTACAGCGTAGAATCCTCGTTGGCAGTCTAGGTAAGAGATAAAATAAAAACTATCTTCCTATTCTATAGGTAAACTTAAACCTTAGGCCTTATCTAGACTACCAACTGGGCTGCCAAGAGGACAGCCACATCAGGATATAAAAACTCACAATAAAATATAGTAGTGCTGAAATAATTTTTTGATAGTAAAGAAGCAGCGTTACTACTTGCTAGTGACATACGTGAAGAGCAACACATAGTACGTATTATATATTCCTAAAGCATATATTATGAAGTATTCTTGTTATAATTGGTTGTTTTTAATAGCCATTTTACTTAATATTAGTGCCTGCGTGTTAATCTGTTGTAACACTTCGATCTCAAAGAAACCGACTCGCACAATTAGTATATTCAACATACAGATACACCAAGAGAGTGTATACAAAGGAAGAGTAAGGAATGAAGGGGGGAGAGGAGTTGTTTGGCGTAGAGTCGTCCATTATCCTGACACTAACGTGTGGGGAATGTTTGCCGACTGGCAAGATGGTACACTATTTGTAAATGCTCATGGCGTTTTGCTGATCATGTAAACAAGAGTGCTACTGCTGCATGCTTTGGAGACAACGAGGGGGAGATCCGGCCTCTGTGGGGTTGGCCACCCCTCACAGCATTGGATCCTCCACAACCCATTTAATTCTTTTCATCAATTTGCTCAATCGAGTACTTCTTAAGCGAACGGAAACGATTCAGGTCTCCTCCGAGGCCACAGCTCCTGCCGAGCTTTAACATGCAAGAAAATTGATGGACGGGACCCATCATCTCCTCTCCTCTGATTGCTCCTTCTGGCTTACTTGTTCTACCCACCAAAAGGAAGCTCCTCTTCTCTCTGCTCGTCCTGTGCTGTGAGGTCACTTCCTCAACGTCGATCACAGAGATTCCTGGCTTTGTAATTCTGGCAACTCAGTAGATATTTCGCGGTTCTGAATCGAAGAGTCACATCCGTGATGGTCCCTCTTGTGTAAAAAATGGTTGGGAACATCAAAGTCTTTTGTTAAGGCACATCTTGGGGGATGAATGGTGAAGCTCTCGCCACTTTTTTTCGCCCTCACGCCCTGGGTGTGTATGTTGGGAACAACAGTCCAGAAGAAAAACCCCTCACATTCATTGACACGCACTTGGCCCACTTCTCAGGACGATACAGATCGGCGTCGTGTTGTGTACATTTGCTCACCTTTCTGGGTTCCGCTTATACATGATGGTTCGGTGTATTAAAGACATATCTCGCCCATGTAGTCTTTGCTATCTGAGCAGTACTAATATTATTCGTTAGTCATTTCTTATTGCTCACGGTGGTCACAGATTTGCTGGATCTACTTAAAAGTATTACGACAATCGGCCTAGATCCTATTGTTATGATCTTTGGTCGAGGGAAGTACCACTGGGATTAGTGAAACTCTAGTCTTCCCCCGTTCTGATAGGATGATTCTATGAATGTTAATTAACATGAATCTAATATTAATTCTTTGAGTAGAATACAAGAAGTGTTTGTATTCTAGCCGAGACGAGAAGGGGATTTGATTTGATTATAAAAAGAGCAAATGGGAAGGGACAGGTAATTAATAATAATGGGTTAGAAGCAGAAACAATCGCATAGGATTTCTATAAACTAATAAAAAGAGAACAATTCCTCCATCTTCTCCATAAAAGGGAGACTGAAACTTCGGAGTGGACCCCCACCTCCAAGGGCCAAAAAATATACGGAGATTCTCTTCCTTTGGGGAGTTTTTATGTTGCATTCCCAAGATTTCTTCTGACTCAAGGCCCTTTCTTTAGTCACAGAGGCGGCAGACCCCAAATTCTAACCAGACATACAGTCAAACAAAGGGAGTGACAGGCTCCAGAAATACAAAAAGGTTTATCGCATTAATATTATAATCAATCAATGAAAACAATTTTGATTTTTATAAAGTAAAAGAAAATGAAAATTGAAAACCACTGCCGTCTCTTTTTTTCCAAGTTGATTTTTTCTGCACTTAACTTTTTCACAAGAAATATAACCAAAAGAAGAAGAAAAAAAGAATAGTTCTCTCAGCTGTCCGCTGTTCCTGATCTCCTGCTCCCTGCTTGTTTATGTTCATCTGTTTAGTGATAAAACTCCTTAAAGTACCACCAAAATTTCTGATAAATTACCAGCCACCGGCCGTTGCATTCATGTTCTAGGCATGAAGGACCGATGGAGTGATGATTCCTCCCCTTCATTATTATTTATTTTCAGGTTTCCAAGCTTCAGCCTCTCTGCTCTCTCTCTCATTTCTCTCTCATTTCTCTCTAATTTCTCTCTCATTTCTCTCTCATTTCTCTCTCTCTCTCTCTCTCTGCTTGTTGTCTGCTGGCCACACCAAAAACTCTCATTCAACCAACAAAACTTAACTCGTGTGAGAGAACCAACCCTTTTGCAAAAGAGATCATGACTTCATCTCCATCTCCGAATATCTATTTAATTTCCTCCTCTTTGGAAGTGGAGATATGTGAGAATTTGCACATGACCCAACTGTTATTTCATCACTTTTGTAGCTCAAACATGCAGCATCCAACACCCCGACTGGGCTCTGAGGAACAGATGCAACGGAGCCAGCAACAACTTTCTCCGGCCTGCTTATCAATCCGGAGTCATGAAGCAGCTCATAGCACCTCTGAACTCTCTCCTGCAGGTCATAAACAGAGCAGTATTTGTTAAATTCCTTCGAGTAGATTGTACTCTGGTGGACCAATGAAAAGATCAAAAGTTGTTAATCAATCAGAAACTGTGTCTAAAGTTAAAATTCTTCTCGAAACAGTTCAGTGAATTCGATCTAATAACTTAAAGGTGATCCAGAAACGAAAAGCATAATTTCGGGGGGGCTTAAAGTTTTACCTTCTGTACATGGATGAAAGAAGATACAGCCTTATCGAAATCCACTGTTTTGATTTCAGCTGATACACATATAGCCACTGCAGCAGCTATCTCAGAAGGTCTAAATCCCATGAATTCGATACCTGCAACCAGTTGCCCACAGAGCACAAAAAAAAAAATTGTGACTTTTATCAATCCAGTTCAACGTTTGCAATGCCAATATCCGTCCAACAATTCAGCTCCACTGGAGACAAATAAAAGGAATTTCAATTGCTCCTTCGCGAATATGATGGAGAAAACGATAGACGAACCTCTGCTTGTGTTTAGAACGAGTTCCACGGATCGAGCGATCGAACCCTTTGGTGGCGGGTTTCCGTCATTCAGTTTCCGAAGAAAGCAATCAAGGAATGAAAAAGGAGTAATTGCTTGCATTCTCCACTGCAGGGTGCTCAAGACAAGAAGCTCCATTCTCTGTATAGTTCTTGCTTCAAACACATGTTTTGAGTCGACCTGATTGATCGCATCATTGAGAGGTTAGTCAAGAGCAATTCGAAAACCCCCAACAAAGATTCAGAAAAATATTCCAATTAAATTAAGTAATTAGAACTATTGAAGAGGCGTTTCAGATGGTTCTGCATTTAGTACCAGAGAGCTTTAAAGTTTCTTCACCTGTAAGTCTAGGACGAGCGGAACTACTGTTTCCTCCATCTTGGCTGCTAGAGACAAGCAGGCCACGGATAACAGCTGCATCATCCATGACTTACCTTGCTGCAGAAGGAAAAAGTGGAAAGAACAAAACAATGTAAATAAGAATGAATCCGAGCGAATCGTTCGTTCATAAAGCCGATAGAATCCGATTGCATAATGGAAATCTGCATGTAAAAAGAATGACTTGCATTCGATTTATCAACTTACAGGGAGTTCATATGCCGAAAGAAATCTATCCAAATAATTTATAGATAAGTATGCGCTGAGGGGTCCAAAACTGTAATAGGCATGAACCTGCGTAACAGAAAATGCAGCATCTTTCAATCGTAAAGCGAAGGAGAAAACGTAGGAATACAGGGAGGCGGAAATGGACTGAGAAATGAGGACTACGACTCATTGAATAGTCCAAACAGAATCAAACATACGAACCACGAAGGAACAACCGAATCCAATTCAGACGGACTTCATACTCATCTTGCAAAAGACAGACACCGCAAAACGATAATCGACAACAAAAATGACAAAAGATCAATAGCACAGTCGGAAAACGAAGAGCCGAATGAATTCCAGAAATCCCAAAAGTCGCAAAAGGAAAAGTTAAAAAACGAACCGATGAAAAAAAAAGGTAAGAAGAAGAAGAAGAAGAAAGAACGAAACCCAGTCCATCCCATTGACCGGTCTATCAACAAGTGGAAGACAGCAATGGAGGAGAAAACGAAGACAAGCAACAGAGACCAAAAAAAGAGGCACTTCCACCCACCTTCCCAATCCAATTTACAGCGTCTCTTCTCAGAGACAAATCCAACTGTCCTCTCCGCAATCGCCCAAGATAGTCTTCCCTGGGCAAATGCTCCCCTTCTCTCTCCACCATGAGTGTCAAACACTCATCACTCTGCAATGGTAGACCCATCAAAAAATCCCCCAAAAAACTCTCTTTGCGATTGTTCCGACTATCGGTATCCTCTATCCCATCGACAACACCAACATCATCATCGAAACCCATGATGCTGTTGTTGTCCTCCGGGCATAGCAGGCTCGAGGCTGCACACTCAAAGCTGGGAGCCATTGGAGAAGACAACCAAAGCCTAGAGGTATCAAAATCCAAATCCCAATCCGAAAGGATGCGTTTTGTTCTCAAAGGGAGAGTTTTTCCATGTCCATTGTCACTCAGTCGGTACAGAGAGGAGAGCAGAGGGGACACAAGGATTCAACCAAGAGTCCAAGACTGTTGCCGAGAGATGGGTTATGTAGGAAATGCGCCTATTTAGGGTTGGTCGAGAGGGGCATGAGTTGGAAAGAAAAAAGGACAAGACCAGGGAAAGAAAGAGGCTATCATTTCTGTAAAAACAAAAACAAAAAAGAATAAAATAATTAAAATAATTATATTTTTTATGGTTGGTCGATGGGGTTCATTCAAGCAAGGACACAACCCAATATTCCCCAAATGTTTAATGATGACGTAATTATTGAATAAAAAATAAAAAAAGTTTCTAACATATGGTTTTGATTATACACACATGATGCCCTGTGTGCATGCCACAGCGTGATTTACATATTCAGAGGACTTTTTGGCCTTTCCTTACTGCAAAACGTGCCCTTTCTGAAATGACAGATGCGTCCTCATCTTTTGGTATATAGACAAAATTCAATTTAAGACAATTTTGTTATATTTAATTAAAATACTATTAACACCAAATTATTATTTTGATCAATAAAATTTCCTTTGTAAAAGAAAAATCCAAGCATTAGTTTAGCAAAAACTTTAAAAAGTGGAAAACATGTTAATATGGGAAATGAAAGGCAGCCAAAAGTATTAATTGGGAATTATAAATTATTGAAAATAAAAATAATGTCTCAAATTAAAAAATAGTTATATTATTATCTGATCTTATTTGGGATATAACTTATTTATTCAATTCAGATAATATCAATGAACATCACACATTGTCTTCATCAATGTACTTTAAGACGTTTAAACTCTAAATTATACGCGGAAGAACGAAAACGAAAACTCATTTGCGACTTAATAATTGAAATACGAAAAATAAATTTATTCATTTATTTCTAACTAGCCATTAGTTTGCGGCTCATTGTTCAAATAATAAAAAAGGTAGTTAACATTAAACTCCACTAAAACATTTAAATTTTTTAAAAAAAATGGAATGAAAAGTTGAAACCCATGAAACTTTTGAATGTATTGATATTGTACTTTAAATAAAGAAAATATTAATACTATGAAATTTGGCAAATGTAGAACCAACACCAAGGCTATTTTGGTCAAAAGAGAAAGAATAAGGAAGGGACTTAAAGGGAGAAGCAAGTGACAAACAAGGTTATTTTGGTCAAATCACGGGAAATTAAGGGCGAAGGTATGTCATCCCGTCGGTAGGGACACAATTTGATTATCATAAAGAATAGCAAAAAAATGTTGAGGGTAGAAATGTACGTTCAAGGTGCGGAACAGCGACCAATCGGTACAAGGCCTTGTTTCTTTCCTTACTCGGGGACGCGTGCGCTCTGTTTCCGCAGCAGATGACCAAAATAGCCGTTTCTTCCAGGCTTTCCATTATTAGCGCTACTTGGCCTTTTTATCCTTGCCGGTTCCCAACAACAATGTCCTTTGTCCATTTTACCCTTTTCATCCTTTGGTAATTTTTCTCGATCAACTGTCTTCTATACACAAAGTAAATAATAGTACATGCATACGTTATGTTACAAGTAACTTATCAAAATAAAATAATATTTTCGAAACAACGTAATACATTAACAATATAAAAGCTAGTACTTTGAATAGGTCATTAAAATGTATAATGCTATAAGTAATCTACCAAAACAAAATATTTTATATTTTTGAAACCTAATGGTGAATCAAACCAAAGGTGGTGTTAGTTTTGATTTAACCCAATCGAACCAAGTTTACCAAAAATTGATATTACCATCAGACCCTAAACCCTTATATGAGATTTAGACCTTAACTTACTAATGGTTGTTGAAAATTTTCAAATTTAGTTTAACCTATCAAACTGGTGGGTTTAGTTTTGTTTTGGTAAATAATAATATCAACAAGTTCAAAAAAGACCTGATTACAAAAAATTGCGATTTGCACGCCCTCTAATTTTGTTTTAAAAAAGTTTGTTCTTATTATAGTTTTTGCATTAGTAACAAAGATTTTTTTAATTATTTCATATCAAAACCCACTTTGTAGTTCCTAGTCGGCAGCCGCTGTTCCCCTTAAAAACGTCTTTCCAAAATCGAAAGGATCCTTCTTCGGGTGCTTTCCTTTTAAGTTTTAACACGTTTTAATGGAGATAAAATCTTCACCTGATCATTTGGATTTCCATTTATTTAGAAGCTCAAGGGGAATAACCAGTGGCATTTATGTAAATATGAGGCAAGAGCAGTGCCCCTGGAATAGTGGGGGCGTTTTGGTTAATAAGTGGGGCAGCTGGTGGCTAATGAGTGGAGAAGTTCAATGGTCTGTGTACTCGTTGAGCGTCTGGCTCTGCCATTGATCTTAAAGATGATTGAGGAATTATGTATTGGTTGAATCGATGAGATGTTGAAGGGTCATGGAGGGGTTAATGTCGTTGCCTCCTGCATTATCAAACAGGTACAAAGGGCCCAGTTTTAGGGAAAGGGCCCGCCCAAAGTGGGTCAGGGGGGGACCAAATATTTGGGAGGAAATAGAATAGGAAAAGGGAGAGGGGGTGGGGATAAAATTTTGTCTATGAGTGAAAAGGGTCCATGTACCCCACACTAGGGACTTTTTTTTGGTAGTAGGAGTAGACTTTAGGGGTGGGCCATGCATGGTGGGGCCAGAAAAGATATGCAACTTTTTGGATTTTCAACACTAAAAATTCTCTCCACAAAGTTTGTCTAAAATGGTGGTTAACCTGTAAAGTGTAGAATATTTTCAAGGGGAGTTTCAGGAGATAAGAGTGTAGGTGAGCCTTGGATACTTGCCCTTCCTTTGATGAGAGGTTGCTTGGAAGCATGGCTTTAGAGATGGATAGATACCCCCCTTTTTCTTTTCTTTTTTTTTTTTCCACTGAGAAGTTCAGCTGCAATTCCTAAACCTTTTGCTGTCTTTGAAAATGCAGCATCTTTTTCTCTTTCGCTCTCTTTTCCAATATGCTTTGGATCGACGTTTCATTCTTTTGGTTTTTTTCGTTTTGTTTTTGTGAATATAACGTTTAATAGTATACCGTATATATAGTGCTTCCCTCTTTTCTTCTTCTCACCCTTCTCACTTTTTTTTTCTTTTTATTGTGCAGGCAGATAGTTGCTTCTTTCTTTGCAAATGCTCAAAGACTTTAGCTTGTCTCATGCACATGTGAAACAGATTTCAATGAGGTCCCCAGTTGCTTTAGAGTGGGTATAAGCAGCAGTCGTGCTCTCTTCTAAGACTTCCCTTTTGTCCATTGGGCGGTCCTCTTCTTTTGTTTGAGATTCGAGCTTGGGACAGTGTTTCAAACCCTCCTATTTTTTTTATGTCACCCAATGGCGCCTCTCGGTCCCGCTCTGATCTCTCTCGTTTCTCTCTCCTTCTCAGGGGTATAATATATTAATATATAGTTTGTGTAATAAGGAACACTAATTAAGCTAGCACTGGATAAATGAAGCTTGGTGGGGGTGGGGATTAAGACCCTTTAAATGTCACGGGCATATTATTACAAAGATGCTGATCATAGTTAGGCCCCAGGAGGACGAGGTTTTTAGTTCTGAAAGTTGAATTAATTGAATGGCCGGCAGAACATCCCCATGTGTGAAGAAGAAAAAACGATCACGAATCAAATTATGGGTTACGTAATTCAAATATGACATCAACCTGCTTCTTCTTTATCCCTGATCATCGCTGCTACTAATCGGTAAATTATGGTTACTCTTAATTCTACACGTGCAACAAAGGGGTCCCATGGAGCTGCATGTGTAGACCGCCAATAAAAGCATCCAGAACATCCGCCACATCTTCAGTGTCTCCACAAGGAGCGCTGTTCAAGGGGCAGGGGATCCCCCCAGAGGCTCCACATGTTAGCCTTTATGCCGCCACTTGCCATTATAAAACCCCAGACTAATCACGTTTAGTTAGCACTGTACACCTCTAGTGCGGTTTGTCCCCTCCACGACTCCTCCCCCCCTTTTGCCTCTTTGTCTTAATCAAAATCACGCCCTTCCCCCAGCCAGATGCCCGGCCCTCTGCATGGTAGTCTGGATCCAAAGTACCCCCGACCCTCTTTTCATCCATCAAATACAGTACCAGCTTCAAACGGTCCATGGAGAGGGAAATGAAAGAGAAAAAGATGGATCCGGGGGCAAGTTAAACTTGCTTGTAGTTCAGTAAAAAATCATGATCTAATCTCTCTCTCTCTCTCTCTCTCTCTCTCTCTCTCTCTCTCTCTCTCTCTCCTCCTTTCATCATTCTGAAGTAGTTGGTTTTGTCCGAGAGATCGACAATGCGGAGGTATATAGATTTGCAAATGGATTTGGCGTGTCTCCAAAGAGGGCCCAGAAGCAGTCGTTGGTGTATAAAGACTGAGGAGTGAAGACAAGAGCACTGGCCCGTTCCAATTTATTTTTTTGGAAAAATGTGGTTCCATACAATGAAGAGAGATCACCACTGTGCAAAGCATTTTTCTTACTAGAGGGCTTTTGGCCGTCTGTTTCCTCTTATATATTGTAGGAACACATCTTTTCCCTTTTCTTTCTTCGTGATTTTGTCAACACATAGAAAAGCTGCACCGAAGTGGGTGCTGTTCATCTATATTAGAGGCACGAAAGGGAGATTGAGAGTGAGGCTGGACCAGTGGCAAGACCATACATGCATGATAGTCTAAAATTCTCACCAAATTATCAGTAAGGTGTTTCGTAGTTTTTCATGTCTTTCTTTCTGATAGTAAGAAATTAACATATATAGACGCTGCGACGCATGATGTCCAGAGAAGCAAAACCATAATTATGTTACGGTATGTAGTATACGCCCAGACAATTATGAGATAACCAAAAGGTTCAAATCTTAGTCCAATATCAAATTTAGAGCTTTCAATGGAATCTCCCATGCATGCTAAGCTAGAGCTGACTTCGATCTCCTTGGATTCACTCTTTCCCTCCTTCCATGATACAAAAATTAATTCTGCATGTGATCTGGTATGCAAAGACGACTCGAGAAAATTTTTGACTCTCTCTTTCGCTCTCTATGTTATTACCGATTGACTCTCATGATAATCACTTGCCGTTACTTAAACAAGGTGTCTGATTGCTTGAGCTCAGAAGATGCTTTTTTGCTTCCATTGTTCTCTTCAGCTTCGTTATTTTAACCAGTAAATTACCTGCCAGGGAAGGAAAGTTTGACTGAGATCTTAAGATGCTCATAGTCTTGTGCCTGCACAGACCATCATTGCTTCCTTTTGCGCTGCTTCCTTTTGCGCTGCTTCCTTGGGTACCATTATCCTCGTTCTTGGTTTGAGGACTGGTTTTTTTTTGGGGGGGGAGAAGGGGGAGGAGTAAATTTATATATCTTCTGGTAGCTAGAGTAGTTGGTCATGGCTGATTGTTCCTTCTATTAAATTTAGAAAAGGCACGTACAGTGAAGCTGTTTCCCCTGAATCCAATTCCAACGACAGAAGCTACCACACCCCAAGATCTTTTATCCTGAATCTTCGAGACTACAATGCACTTGTTTGACCAAATCATTTTTGCATGTGGTGGGGACAGGCAGTCTCTCTCGCCTACTTAGGAAACTCAAGTGTGAGCTTGTTTCCGTTGATTGATGTTTGAGGGTGGCTAGCTACTTAGGTTTAATAAAGAATTTACGTGGAAATTAAGAGGCGACGATCAAATTGATTAATTAACCAAGGTTAATTTCAGTGGCTAAAGAGAGAATATTTAGTGGGTTTTTATGGGCATTATGAGAATTAATGGTAAATGGCTATAAGATAAATTGGGACGAAAGAGGATCAGATGAATTTTCTAGTATTTTTCTTGAAGGGAGAACCTTCTATCGTGTAAGTTGAAAAACATGGTTTAACTTGCGACTTCGCCGCAATAATTCCGATTTTTACACTGCTGGGTCGCATCGGATCTAATCAAATTTGTTCTTCTTTAATGGAAGGAGTCCTTTCCGAATTGACACCCAGATAGGCCGCATTAAAAAATTGACGCCCCGGCGCAAGTAAACCAACCTGACTCAAGTGTTGAAGTAGCTGAGTTTGGTCCTGAGTCAGGCTTGTTTGAAACCAACTTATTTGGTAGGAGTGAGTTAGGGTGGGCCAGGGTGGGGTTTCCAAGATGAAAAATGATTTCAGTATTGTGAGCTATGAGTTTTTATTTCTTTATGTGGCTGTCGTGTTGGCAGTCTAGTTGTAGTCCAGATAAGGCCTAAGGTTTAAGCTTACCTAAATAATAGGTATATATAATTCCTATTTTATCTCTTATTTGGATTGCCAACCAGGACGCCATGTCACGCTGTAAATCCTCACAGTAAAATTTGGCAATTATCACCACTCTTCCAAGATTCAGAATTTTTAAATTACGTTAAAGAAAAATGTTATCAATACTCCCTGATTTTACTTCGAGGTTTTACATCGTGACGTGGTTGCATAGTTGGTGGTCAAGGTAAGAGAAAATCTAGGGTTTAGGGTTTACCCATAAAATAGGAGATAATATTTTATTAGAAAAATTAAATCTTTCAGATTTTATCTCCGAGTTTATATCTTACCTAGACTGCAATGTGGACGCCACGTCGGAATGAAAAGTCTTGGAAGTAAAAAGCTGCACTACTTATATCACTGTTCTATCCTAAAACCTCTCTTTGCAAGGAAAATGCTAAAGAAAATGCTAGCAACACTTTATACCTACGCACAGTACCCATCTGACGTACCAACCAATTTGAAACACAACAGCCTAGTGTTTATCCTAAGGTGTAAACGGTAGCCGATTATCTGTTCTACCGTCCAACCGATTAATAAACGGCACAAAATGACAATAAAATACTTTTATCCGTTTACTATTTTACTGTTTACTGTTCAAATGATTAATAAATGGAACGAAAATGAAAATAGCTATTCTGAATACAAAGGGTAATATGGTAAATTTATCAATCTTTCTAATTTTTAACATTAAATATTTTTGTGATAAATTAATTTGTTGAATTCTTTTTATAACAAGTTCGCTTCACATAATGAGATATCATATAAATATAACTATCAAAATATGATATTTTACTTTTTTTAAGTAAATTAAATTGGAAAAATCAGAAAAAAGGGTTTTAATAATAATTATATATAAAATTTACAATACTATTCCCACTCCTTTTAATTTGAAAAATGCTATGTGCACGGCGCTGGAGCACAACGTGACATGGAGCATGGCCGTGCGCATAACGTGACATGGAGTATGGGACCACTGCTAGAAAACTTATATATACAGGTTGTTTATTCCAAAACCGCCTGTAAAAATTACATATAGTGGTGGTTTTTAGAATAACCGCTGCAAAATAGAATATAAGATAACAACTGCCTGTAATTCGGATAATTACAGGCGGTTTTCATGAACCGCCTGCAAAGTTGAATTTTATGGGTTTTAGCGTCTGTTTTATTAAATCGCCTGTATTTGTAACCCAATAATTCATTACCATAACCCACCTCTAATTTCTCCCGTGCGTGCCTTCTTTTCCTTCTCAGCCCAAACCTCTTTTCTCCTTCGCGCGCGACCTTTGTCCTTTCTCCCCCATAACCTCTTTTCTCCTTCGCGCGCGACCTCTTTCGACTAAGGATACTGGCACAGGGCAGTCGCCAGATTTCACCGGACAGCATCTCAAAACTTCAATGTAAGCCTTTTTGCTCTAATATCTTCGTTTTTTTATTCCCTATGTATTTCTTTCTCCCTCCCCTTTTACGTTCAATTGATGAGATGACATTGGTTGTCTTTGCCGACAGCCCTCCTATGCCTAGTGTTGTTCACAGCATCGTAGTGTCGTCCAAATTTGGTGTTGTTGGAGAATCGCTGAAAAAATGTAAGTTTTCTGGTTCCTTTAATTTGTAAGGCTTGTCTTTTTCCTCTTCCGCCTCGCACCTCCCCCTGTTTTACGTATTCATCGATTTGATTCTTGTCTACCAGCTGCCCCAATCAGAACACGGGGTTTGTAGCAACCAGATCCTTGATTTTTTTCTCTGTCATCCGATTGGGCTTTTTGAGGAGGTAGACGGGGTTTTGTGCTTATATCGCTGCTGGAATTCAAATCTTATTCTCCAACGTAAGTCGTGCTTCTCCCCGTCTGTTATGTAAAAATTCATTCCTACGTTGATTTCTAGATGTTTAGTGATTCCTTTTGTTTTCTCTTTTTTTTCCTTTTTAATTGCAAAATAGAGGATGTGTGTGATTTCTGGATTGATCGGTTTATTAGTGGATGTATGAGAAATTTTTGTTGCCCTTTTTGCATCGTTTGCTTAATTACTAGTCGTTTTATCATCTATAGTCTCTGATATTTGAATCCCCAGCGCAATCCTCCTTTCCACGATCCAAAAGTTAGGCTGGCGCCTCTTTTGCCTGCAGGAATAGGAATAGTAATGAGATAAGAATGTGCAAATCCGAAAATATTGCATCTGGACCTGACTCACAAGTCACATTACAATGGTTCAAGGGTAATTTTCCCAACAATAAGTTCCCTAGTGACTTGGTTAATAGCTGTTAGACATTAGTTCCTGCATACAAATGCGAATAGAAATAGTCATTTTGGGATAGACCTTGGACCCAACTTTACATAGTTTAGTGCCAATACATCTACGTGGGTCTCCACCTATATTGCCTATGTAGAAGTCCAAAAGAAACTTACACTTGAGGGGGAGTGCTAGATATTAGTACTTTCATATTTTACATTGAGGTTTTGCATTGATGACATGATAACTAGTTGGCGGTTGTAAGAGAAAATTTAGGGTTTAGGGTTTTCCCAAAGTATAGGAAGATAATATTTAAAATAAAAAACAAACTCTTGCCTATGTTATCTCCAAGTTTATCTCTTGGTAAAATACGATTCGGGGAGAATTCGTAAATCAACAAATTGGGATCGTAGCTTTGTAACGTAGAGTTTTTTTATGAAAATTGATTCGGTTTTATTCCCCTTTGGTTTGTTTTTCCAGCTGAATCATTGCTTACCGGCGTCGGAATTACGGGCAAAACAATCGCTGGTAGTTTGGCCACCGTTTCGCGGTGGTCGCTGACTTTAAGGGTGGCCAGAACACTGACGGCACAAAGAAACTAGGGTTTCTCTGCAGCCGGCGGCGGGAGGTTAGGGATGACCTCCTGCTGCCCAGTTTCAAACCCACGAACCAGACCAGTAAAATCTGGTTCACCAAAAATATTTTCACATAATTGGTTCAATGACTTAGTAAATTTGTTTGGGATAAAATTTGGACTGTAGGTAGAATAAAATATTTTTTATTTTATTGTATATTTTCAGAATTTTTAAAATTTATACCAATCTTCAATTAATATGATATAATTTATTAATGTATTTCTTTAAATTACGTTATTTTACATAATTATGTTATTTAAATTTTCAATTAATTGTATCAATAAGAATATTATATTTTTAATATTAATAATATCAGTGAATTTTTATATTTTTTCATATTTATAATATCAGTGAATTGCATCAATAAGTATCTATACTCATTACATAAGTATCTTTAGCTATCTTAGCGTATCCATTTCCTTAAAGATTGATAGTTACCGTAAACCTTAAGTAATAATACACTTTTGAGGTAGACTTCAGACCCAACTTTACAAGTTTTATTAATGATCCATTACTTGTCTAGACAGACCCTCTTCCTTTCCAAGTCCTGACTTCAAATCTTCCAGTGGGAATTTTTTGTCTTCATGTTCTCATATCTAACTCTTACTCGGTAACTTCTTTGTCGCTCTTCGGTTCTCTCATCTTCGTCTTTCGCTTTCATTCACGGGTTCTCCTCTGTTCCTTTGCCTCAAGGGCAAAAAGAGATTCAAATTTCAAACAAAGGCTACAATAGGTGATCAGTGCCTCGCTGCTTCTTATCCACCTTTTCTCTTCCTACCCTATTTTTAGTTTTATTTCTTCAATTGATTTTTTAGCAATGTCTTGGAGTGTTAACCGAGAAGAAAACAAAGCAAGCAGAGGGTAGGTGTTTTTGCCATCGGATTATTGTTATTTTTAAATTTTCTCTATTCGTACAACAGTTAAAAGCACGGAGGCTGGATCAATCTATCATTATTATTTTTTTCAAATTATCAATTGCTTTTTTTTTCTTCTCCTCAAAATGGAGATAGCAACAATTGCTTCTTCTTTTCCCTTCAAAATGGAGATAGGAACAATTACTTCTTCTTTTCCCTTCAAAATGAAGATTGCAACAATTGCTTGTTATTTTCCCTTTAAAATGGAGAGAGCAACAATTGCTTTTTTTCCTCTCTTCTGTGCACAATAGTTCATTAGAAGGGTTGGTCTCCTTTTATCTCGTTTGCTTAAATGAGCAAACTCGTGCTCGAGGTTGATCTCAGTTTTCTGGACGAGCTCGAGGTTGATCTCGGTTTTCTGGACGAGCTCGAATTTGAATTCATTTTAGAGCTCAAGTTGAGTCTTTCTTTCCGAGTTCGAGCCAAGCTTGAACGTAGGCATGTTTGGTGTTTCCAAGATGACCAAACCACAACCTGCAGCTTTAAATGTTTTTTTTTCCCATTTACTTGACCAAATTGAGTCATGCAATAAAAAGTTTAGCACAACTTGGCATTTTGCAGATGACCGAAATATTTAAAATTTTACCCCTTCAAGATTCCAATTCGAAGTTGGTACAAGAACAAAAAGAACAAAGTAAAATAAAATGCATACTTGATGATACTCATCATTTACATGGGCAGCTTGGCTAAAGAACTGCTTAAATTTTGATAATTCTCATGCCTCTCAAAAACCTTTACATGGGTAGCTTGGCTCAAGAACAGCTTAAATTTTGAAAAATCTCATCCATGATGACGCATAATTTACATTTTCGAAAAATGCAAGTGCATAGAAAGCTCAAAAAGATCTAACAAAAGAATCCATGCGCATAGCTTGTAAACTTCGGTTTAATCTTAAAGCAATTTGAAGATTGGACTTCATATGTGGAGGCTAAAACATCAATAGATTAACAACACAAGTGCATAAATAAGAAATGCTTCCAGAGAAAGAACAAAATTGATGACACGACTTTGTTCAAGGAGCCTGTTCTTACGGTATACTATGAACCTATATGATAAAAATAGACTGCCCTCCTTAGCTTCTACGAAGATGATCACCACTCGGCCATTTGTGCCAAGCCAGTCTCACTTCACTACACCCTGCACCGGATACCAAAATCAACATAACGTCATTCTATTAGAATAAGTGCCACTGAATTTAACTATTCACAATGTATATCAACTGAGTAATAGGATAGTGAGAGAACTGGCTTGCAGCAAAATACTGAATGCTTTCAATTGACATTCAAAAAATCTAGAAATGCTTGTTGACTGTCGCTCCTTTGTGACTGACTCAATTTGATACTGTCCAAATCTTTGAGCAATAACAAGTGGAACTGGCTCATTCTAGTGCCAACGTAGATTATCCTGCAATTAGGTGTATATCGAGCCAAATTAAGCCAAGCTTGGAGCTTGAGCCCTGATTAGATCTTCAGCTTCAGCTCGTATGATTTGTCTAAGCTCAAGCTTGAGTCAGTTGGACAGGTGTGCATATGGTCTTGACAGAAACAAGGAATATGAACTCTCCTACTTTCAAGCTCTGCTCAAGGTTGACAGAAGGGAAAGAAAAAACAATGATGCCGGTAGACAAGAAAGGTTGCACCAACATGTATGTGGGCGGTTTTGTGGATAGCACTACACAATAGATTGCTAACTAGAGAAAGTCTCGCAAGAAGAGGAATGACACTCAATTCAACCCTCTGCCCGCTCTGCAATGCTGAACCTGAAACGACTGACCACATACTAGTTTGATGTGCTTTTGCCAAGCACATCTGGGACTTCTTCTAGTCAATCTTCCAGCTCCCACCATGCATCTTCAACACAATATAGATTTGGCCAAATTCTGGAGAACATCCACCCTCCCCCGGCTCGGGAAAATCATGCTGGGAGCCAGTATAACCTTTATACCATGGTGCATTTGGGAAGCCAGGAACAAGCGTGTATTCTGAGCCTCCACAACCTCACCCACTGTCTTGGCTGAGAAAATCCTGAGCAAAGTGATTACATGGCTATCCACCATGAAGGAATTTCATCTAGATGCAGGCCTAAACATAAGGGTGTCCTGGGCAATGATTGCCAGAATCCATGCAACAACATGCCTACAAGCTCAACGTTGATGGCTCATCAAGAGGAAACCCAGGGCCAGCAGGTATAGGGGGACTAATCAGAAACCATGTAAGTGCCACGTTACTAACCTTTTTACGGCAAAGTTTCAAGGAAACGTGGAAATTGAGAGCGACTGTCTAAATGTTGTCAACTGGTGCAATCAACTGATCACACCACCGTGGAGACTCCAACATCTGTTCAGGGAGATATGACACATTGGCAGCACAATCAGATGTACGTGGAACCACATCTCACGAACAGCCAATACTAAGGCTGATAGTCTCGCAAGAGAGGGAGTTTCCCTAAGCCAGCTATGACTTACAAAAACTCCTTCTAATTAGCCAACGTAATCTAAGTAGCATTGTATTAAGCCCACATGTAATGGAATCAAACTCTTCAAAAAAAAAAAAAAAAAAAAAAACATGTATGTGGGCGGTTGTATGAATGCCAGAGAGCAATTGAAGGGTTTTAGTAAGCTCCTTTGAGATTATGAGAAACAAGTCTCCGCCATGGAATGGGAATTGTCTAGAGGTGAGAGAAGACTGATGACAAGGTGAAAGAGTGCAACCATGGAAAGAATGTGGAAAGGTTAAGAGTCACAAAGAAATAAATGAGCTCTTTTCAAAATAATAAAAGAACCGACATAAAGGGGGCAATATTTTAAACAAGATAAAAAGAATCTTTCCTTCTAAACTTCAAAAGGAGAATAAAAACTCAAGCTCGTCTTGTGAAAGGAATAAGCCCTTTATCTTATTCGAACTGGGCTCGAGCTTGTCATAGCACAAATCAACTCAGCCAAAATCAAGCCTATAAGAAGATTTGACAAGGTAATTACTTTGTAAAGGCGCAAAGGTCCAAGTGTTACAAATAAGTAGTGATACTTATGGTTAACAACCCAATCTTTCATGAAAGAATTAAGCAATGTGGTTAGTTTATGGAGTATTTTGGTCATGCTCATTGATAGCGGAGGCTTTGAGATAGCTCTTTGGAAGAGTCTTCTTTGAAAAAATTCGTTTTGGAGCTCTTTCGAAATACTAATATCTCCTCTTTGAAGGAGAGATTTATTCAAACATTTTTTATCCAAGAGCAGCTATTTCATCCAAAAGGAGCTTTTAGCCTACAAAGAGCTTAATAAACACCTGCAGCCAAGGCCTTACCATGGCACAGTTTGTGTCTTCCCATACCAAACTGGTTTTATTTTCTGTGGCTCCAGTTTGAGAGGGAGTGTAGGAAAGCAGAAATTTAGTGCGTAACAGTGATATTACATGCTTGAGGGTATTTTATAGGTTCATATAATCATAATTATACATATCCAAGGCAACCTTAGCCAGAAGAGTTGTCTAACTTCCTGATCTTCGGTATTATTTAACAAGGGGTACAAGGCAACTATACTTGGTTCTCTTGGAAGATTTCAACATACTTCTTTGATCTGTTTGGTCTCTCTTTCTGCATGCCTTCTTTCCCCCCCTCCGTTGGGCCACAAGGTAATTTCTAGCATCCAAGAGAACATAATTTCTCTCTCAAGAATTGAAAGAGGTTAAGGGATTGCAAGATCATAAGGCCAAATTCAACTTGTTTTTGAAGAGTTTGACGACCTCAATTTGAGTTGTTTACGCTGGTAGACTCCGTTTGGTCCTTGATTTCAATAAATTAGAGAGGGCTGACTTGGTTCACATTGAGTGTTCAGATGGCTCGGTAGTGCATGATTCCTCTATTCTGACTCCTTATTGGTTCCCAAGGACAACCAACAAGATCTACAAGTCTTTTTCACATTCCAACAAAGCGCTGTCATCATCCTTATGATAGGTCCTGATCAGAGTTTTCATTAAAAAGTTCTCTCAGGGTGAGAACAAACCACAGTGCAAAGTAAATTTTCTTCTCCTCTCGTTGCCTTCTTTTCTTTTCCGTTTTATAGTCTTCCTATCTTCTAGTTATAAACTGATTAACTATTCTTCTGGTACAGGAACGGAAATGGTTTTCTAACTGTCTTAGATAATCTGATGGATCACTGGTATTTTGGATTTGGCTATCTTCAGGTTATTAATTACTTGGTCTATCAATACTGACCCCTTGAAAGGAAGCTTGTCCTCAAGCTTCATATTTGAAAAAATATTTTGGTTTCCACGTGGAGTCAGCAACGACCTTCATTAGCATCTTCAGTCTATTTCTTCTCCCCTTGCTTGTCGCAGCCACCACCTTTTGCTGTTTCTTTATCCTCACCGCCTTTGCCCTTTTTTTTTATTTTTTTTTAGTCAATACAAACTCACACTCAATCAAACAAAACCATGCTACATAAACAACAACAATCCAAAGGATTAATGACAGAACCCCGAAAAATCACAACCCCTACTTTCCGCCATGAATCGTTTGATGAGACATGTCAACTTGTCTGCTGCCGTAGAGCAAACACCCAAATTGTTGTGGAAACCGTGTTCTTTCCCTTCAAAGTTCAAGCACAGCGAACTCAACATCTTTTCCCCGTCCCTTGAGACTTTTTCGCTTAATTTTCATCGCAATCTCGAAGCAAATCCTCTCCACAGCACACACCTAGTAATAGGTCGAGCACGATCGACTCCAGATTCGGACTCCGTGGTCCGAATGGGTTGGACATGGGATGGTCTGCATTCTCTCCCACTGGTAGCAACAACCTCCAGAACCTATAGTTGCAGATCTAAAAGTAGTCCAACCATCACCGACACTTCTGTTCCTGGTGATCACAGTCACATCACTTCCATCACTCAGCAGAACAATGTTTGTCTTCTGGCGCGGAATCACCTCTCTGAAGACCATGTTGGGCATTCGAGCTCTCTTTTCTTTCTTCATGGGCTTCTTCCACTTGGCATCTAAACCAACGTTTTTGGTCTTCTCTAGTGCACCGATTTTGAACGAATTTTTGACTTCTACTAGTCTCCGATTTGGCGACAACAGATTTTCTGCCCAAACTGGTGACATGCTCCCCTCCTTAGCTGCTGCTCTGGTCGTGCTTGATCTCCGTCAAGGAGTTCGGATACAAGGAGTCGTAGGGGCGAGCGACTGTTGAAAACTTCGTGAAAAGGGCTTCCAGACGTTGAATCTGGTAGCTCAAAGTTCGCTCCATTCGCTGAATCCTTCCCTTCATTTGCCCAATCTCATGTTCGAGATTGTCGATTCTTTTCTTGTCAGTAATCATTGTTGCTTTGATACCATGATAGGTCCCAATCAGAGTTTTCATTAAAAAGTTTTCTCAGGGTGAGCACAAAACACAAAACAACTTAAATTTTCTACTCCTCCCGTTGCCTTCTTTTCTTTTCCGTTTTATCGTCTTTGTATCTTCTAGTTATAAAACTGATTAACTATTCTTCTGGTACAGGAACGGAAATGGTTTTCTAACTGTCTTAGATAATCCGATGGTTCACTGGTATTTTGGATTTGGCTATCTTCTGGTTTATTAATTCCTTGGTCTATCACCTTGTTCATTCTAGTGAAAGAAAGTCAGAGATAATGGAATTTCATTCTGGTTATTGTGTGATATTTGATTCTGGATTTATTCTGATTTACACACTTGCACGCCTTGGGAAAAGAAGCAGCTCAAAATTAAAAGTATGATGGCAGCAAACCATTATACAAAATGACTCCTGGAACCATCAGTCGCAAAGGGACTTATTCTACAAATGATATTATTCTGATAGCAAGCTGCTGATTTTGCTAAGTTATATATTCTGCTGACCCCTTTTCAGTTGCTGCCTTATTCTATCTTGCTTTCAACTTGTTGTTTGCTTTGAACTATAATCAATGGTCATACATCAGAATTGGAGTTTTGGGAGAGCAGAGTTAGTGGGATATTTCCTAGCAGCATTCTTGCATGAGCCTGTCTGATAATTATGGCCTACATCTCGAGGCGTTTGGATCAGTGTGAGGGTACTGCAGTAGGTATCAAAGCCTCAGCGGCAACCTTGCACAGAGTCCATTCTTTTCATGCTTTGGACACTTTCATCAGGCCGCTTATGCTAAGGAGAGTTGCAGTTATTCTGCATTTTCCACTGATGGTTCAGCCACTTGTGCAGTCGCGCATACCAGTGCCTCAATTTATTGACAATCCAGTGGAAGTTAGTGATCCTCCTTGCCAACCGAAGATGATAGTACCTACAAGAGAGCCTCCACTTGTACAGCCGACTGACCCCTCGGACTGATGCCCCATCATTGCCAGTCGAACAGCATCTTGCTTAATTGGAGGTACCTCCGCCTCTGTCACACTCTGGAACTCCAGCATTATCCATTGCTCCCATCATCAGGTCTTCCACTAGTGCACCTTTCAGTCACGGATCATCAGATCTTCCATTGGTGCACATCTCCGACACTGATAAGTCCCTGGCACACTCCTCTCCTCCAGTTGTAGCTGCCCCAGCCATAGAGATCTCTATGATGGATGTGGTCACCATTTCTCAACCCAAACACCGTCACTCTTTCAACAGTTCTTACAGGCCACATCTTCCTGGTTTCCAAGCATTGGTCTATTTTGTACTACCAATGGCCACCAATACCAGAGCCACCGCCATTGCCGGATCCATTGTCACAAGTTATCCACCAGGTAGCTCCTACAATCATCCGTTGTGTTGATTTTTAGCAGCCCACCATCTTCGTCAACAGCTTTCCGAATGTTTATCTTGTGTTGTTGTCTGCTTCAATTCTGCCTCTACACATGCTGCAGGCTGTGCTCTTCTTTCAGCTGCACCACTGCCTGATCTACCTGTCCACGATGACAAAATGCCATCCGATGACCACGATGTGCCCTGGCTGATAGCTTGGACGTTGTTTCCCTTTCCTTTGAACTTTGAGGTCAAGGTCAAGGGGAGTAGATTGTTAAACATATATTATTAGGTTTATTAGTGGGTTATGCTAGATTACAGGTTTATTTAGAATTTTTAGTTAATGAGGCCTTTTTTGTATGTCCATGCATAAATGGACAGTTTGTATTTATGTAACCTTTCAGTTAATAAATAAGAAGTCTCCCCCGCTGGACCATTTAGGCCAGAATAAGAAAAACTAATCTCCTCTCTTAGATTTCTGTTTCTCCTCTTTCCTATCCTTCTTCTCTTTTCTTTCTCTCCTTAACCCTAATTTTCTTTTCTTCCCCTTTCTCCCCCATTATAAACCCTAATTCGTCATGATCTGTCACTGTTAAGAATTAGAAACATAACATTACCTGTAAATGAGGATCTTGAAACCATTAAATTTAGATCTTGAGATCTATGTAACGATAGTTTATAATAACAATTTAAAGAAGTAATACATACATACTGTTATTCTTCTTTAAAATTCACTGAAGCACCCTCAGAAAAGTAACTTTGCCCGCGTGAAAGAGATAAAACAATACAATACTGGAACAAAGTAGTCAGGGAAATGGAGGTGAATAAGCACTAAAAGTCCATAAATCAGTCCTTTAATGAACCCAAGCAAAAGTTGGAAAACCATTTGCTCTCTTAACACAACTATAGAAGTCTCTCCTAAGTTATCTAAACATTTGCGTGATTACCACAAGAGAAACAAGGTCTCTGCAATACTAGGGAGCAAGAATTATTTAACTCTGCTGAAAATGATCAATGACGTCAGAGCATGGCAAGCATCTTATTGTCAATTGTGAGATTTTGAGGAGAAATAGGAGGAGACAGAAAGAGAAAGAGTGTGAAGAGAAAGATTGGACAGAAAGTGATCGTGGAGTCATTCGTGGAGTCACTGAATGACTCAAGAGCCTTATTGCATTAATATAAGAAGCTGGTTCATATAATTACAACTATGCCACTGCATGGTAGATCAAATAAAAAGACAACAACTAAAGGACTAAAGGCACTAACACGTGTGTCATAAAAAAAATAAAACAATAAATAAAACTAACTTAATACAGTATGATTACCTAAATACCCCTGACTTTAAAATCAATTAAACAGTAGTTGATAGACGCAGAAACACCCTATGCTTTGGAGTTTAATTTCAAAGGAACAATTTGTTCTCTTCTGATCCAGTACAGAACTTGTGCTATACATCATTATTATTAAATGCTGTCAATATCCCTTGCAGTTAAACTCATACAAACACTAGATGTAAGGGGCAATGACACCATGAACTGTGTGAAATGAATGACACTAAACAGTGTCAATAGATCTTGTACTTGTTATTCTGAGCAAGTGCCATTTAATAATAAATGAAATAGGAGAACAGCCCGAAGAGTAAGATGGGAGGATTACCTTCGGCTTAACTTCTAAGAGGGACAAGTGATCCTCTTTTCAGCTTGCAACAAGAGCAATTTTCTCTAAGGCAGAAGTCTCTGCACTCTTTTTAAATGACGAAATGGAGGATGGCTCCCTCTCAATGTCTTCCAACTGCAAGGAAGGATGAGAAAGGTTCAGTTCTCTCTGAGAAAAATATATAGAATGGCAGTAAACCATTGATCAGAATTGACTGAGTCAAACTTTTCAAATTTGGTTGTACCAAAAATACTTCAACCATCTCTCAATCTGTTTGTTGATACATGGCAAACTCCATACCCATACCACCACCAGCTCCACCTCCAGTAGGTAGCAAACAGTCCATAGTGCCTACGTCAATAGAGTAGCTGGAAGCCTATCGTTGAACTCTCATATTCTCTTCACACGACAAATGCCAATTTATTAGCGTCTCTGTTTGACTGCTGATACAATGATTTCTTTAGATTCGTACTAGCACCACATGCACCTCCTAAATGTTGCCAAGGGTCTTAAGCCCCTTTAGAAACCAATCTGGCTCTAAAATTTCAGATGATATTCTTAGTAGACCTGCATTTTGGTTCTTGAGAAGAAGAATTTGCAGTTATGGCACATTGTTGAGCACAATAAATATCAAGAACTGGATGAAGCAAAAATGATTTCCACTGGCACGTCTGAACTTTGAGAGGATGAGTTATCCAAACAAATACCAGAAGTTAAACTTAGGCAATTTCCATGACCAGCCTTGACTCATTTTCATCAACTAAGACTACATAATACACAGTCAATTTTCATGACCACCATGAAGTGGTCTGCTACATTATGCAGCTCCATGAAAAGGCAGACCATACTCTCCTTAATACTGATAGAATGTCTTAGCCAATGTTCACTTCTAGTCCAAGGTATATTTGCTGTTCAAAGTCAACCACACTTATTAGAGTGGCCAATACCAGATTAATTTTTTCTTGTTCTGGATGTTTATAACTATTACCAACAATGAATACATGTGTCTTGCCATTTATCTCGATGGCGCTGGACCCTGGTGTTTTTATTATGTCACTCTTCTTCATTAATGTCCTTAACCTAGTCACATCCTCCCATCTCTTATTAGAAGCATAAATGTTAGAGAGAAGCACATAAATGCCACTATCTTGGGACTCGAGCTCCAGCAGACTGGCCAGTATCTTCTGAGAGAGATCACTATTACCATGAGCCCTGCAAGCACTCAACATAGCTCCCCACATAAGAACATCAGCTTCCATAGGCATGCTTCTGATAACTTCTAGAGCATCACTTAAGAGCCCTGCACGACCCAGCAGATCAACCATACATCCATAGTGTTCTACCCGAGGAACAAGGTTATACTTCTTAGTCATCTGATCAAAATAAAACCGACCTTCATGTACTAAACCAGCATGAACACATGCAGAAAGAACATTTAGGAAGGTAATCTCATTTGGTCTTTCACCTATTTGGACCATTTTGGAGAAATAACAAATGGCCTTTTTACCATATCCATGCATAGCTAAGCCTCCAATTAGAGCATTCCATGTGAATACATTTTTATGAGGAAGACAACTGAAAGTGTTCAATGCCATATCTATACAACCACATTTAGCATACATATCTACCATGGCTGTTCCAATATGGAGATCCCACTCAATGCCCTTGCAATCAATGTACTCATGAACCCATCTCCCACATGACAAGGCTCCCAAAGTTGCACAAGCTGAAAGAACTGAAGCTAGAGCTACCTTATCAGGCTCGACAGAAGATATTTGCATCAAATGAAACACTTCGAAAGCATCCTTTGGTCGTTTGCATAGCACTAACCCACTTATCATACTCGTCCAAGACACAATGTCTCTGACGGGAAGTTCGTCAAAGACTTGTCTGGCTTCATCCAAACTCTCACACTTCAAATACATATCTAGCAAAGCATTCCCAACAATCAGATTTTGCTCAGATTCATGTTTCAGAATCAAGCCATGAGTCCCCTTGCCCATCCCTATAAGTCGAAGTCGGCTACAAGCAACAATAACACTTACGAAAGTTGCCGTATTTGGCTCTACATCCATCACGAGAAATAGCTTTACAGCCTCGTGAAAATTCCCTCCTCTCACGCATCCTGATATCAAACCAGTCCAAGACACGACATCTCTCACACCCATTTCGTCAAACAACTTTCCAGCAATGACACTTTCGCCACAAATACTGTAAAAATGGACAAGCGCATTTTGCACGTAAATATCAGATAAAAATCCCATCTTAAAAGCCATGGTATGGACCTGTTTGCCTTCGGCAACACCTGGTGCCTTCGAACAAGATTTCAATACGACTGGAAAGGTGTACTTGTCCGGCACAAACCCAATTCTAATCATATCTTTATAAACCAAAATTGAAGCTTGTTTGTTGCTACAAGAGTAACCGGCAATCAATGCGTTGACGGCAAAAGCACTTGGGAGGCGTCGAATTTGATTGATGGTCAAATGTGCATGAGTCAGATTTCCCGAGCTCACAAGAACGTTAACGAATTTGGTTCTTACAACGTCATCAAGAAGTCCACCGGATGTTATTAGCTGTGCATGAACCTCAATGAAAGACTGGGTGCTGTTGCAGCGACCGATACAACCAATAAGATTAGCTCGTAATGCAGAAATTTCCCTTTTAATCATGGTAAAACCCCTGGGACGGAGAGAATTCGCATTTAGGTTCCTTGTGCTAGGCGCCTTGGACGAACAGAGGCCGCATTGGGTCCGGGGTCTCGAAGTCACAGCGACATCATGACTTCAAGCGCGCAACTGTGAGAGTACGAGAATTTCATTTTCCAACACTTGAGAGTACATCTCAAGAGTACTGCTGTGCTCCTAGGACGCAATACTTATCGGACCTACCAGCCAATTAGAAACAGTTAAAATGACACCTCAATAAGTTACGGGGATACAAGTATATCACGAAATAAAAGGTCCTCCTGTAAGTCAAATATGAAGAGATTTTGATGTAGGAAGATCCAATGGGCCTAGATTTGGATTCCATGTAGTGTAATTCTTGGGTGAGGCACATTTGTTCAGTATATAATGGGCTCCTGGCACATGGATATAAGTATATCATGAAATGAAAGGTCCTCTTATTTCCCAAATGGGAGTCCCCGTGGAGAACTTTTTCTATTTCTTTTCTTCCACTTCATGTCTACTTGCCTTCGCTGCATGGTAGAGATCCCGGAAACTTTATTCCTACGATTTCCAAATAATTGATTGTATAGTTTTGGGTGACAGAGATATTTAAACCCAGTGAAGGAGCCATCAAATGGCATTAACTAGCTGTACGAGAAACTTCTTCTCCATCGCCTCTGCTTCTTCTTCGACTTCCCCTCTGCAATTTCGCCTCCCTCTTGCTCGGGTTTTCCTTGTACTGAGTGTGGGTGTTAATAGTCTGAATACTATTTCCTCGTACAAGACGGGTTGTGCTCAGTCTCATCCTCTCATCCCCTTTTTAAGGTAAGCTAATGACGACCCTTTTTCCTAGTTTCTTTGCTTGTTTTTCTTCTTTGCTTACAGAAATAGAATTGAGTTATTGTCCCTTTGCTATCTCATTCTTTGTTCGTTTTGCTCTGGAGTCTGTATGCAGAGGGTGAAAACGAAAATTTTGTTATATCCTTATTATTGCCTTCCTAATTCGTTCCTCTGTTTGCTTTTAGATAGTGAAATAGGAAGCTGAAGCGGAGGGGTTTGCTGACTTCTTCGTTATTCTTTTGTGGCTGATTTTAAACTATTAAACTTTACCTGCATCTTCATATTTCAACTCTCATGAACTGAAATTCCTTTGCACTTTCAGTTCAATTGCTTTGGAAGTTCTTCATTCGTCAACCCAACATTGTCTTAAGCGTGTCATGTTCTGTTCATAATCTTATTATTGCTGATACTTCTTAAAAAAAAAAAAACTATCCTTTTAGTCCTTTGCGTTTTTTTTTTAACAAAATGGTAAAACTCCTTTGCAACTTCACGAGCAACAAGGAAGCAATTTCTTGAAAATATTATCCTATGCTTCTTTATGATCTCACAACGAAGCACTTGGACCTCAATATATTCCCTATATGAAAAGAAAGGAAGCCTCTTCCAATGCCTCTTCTTTTAATCGGGAAGCTAAAAGAGATATTTTAAAGTTCAGCGAGTTGTTTCTAATTTGCTCGTCACTAGTGGCTTGAAGTCCCATGCTAGTGCTTGATAGTGGGTATCATGACATGTGAAACATTCCATATCCCCAGAAAGGAAGGTGTTAAATTCGTGGGAGGTAATAATCTCATAATTTTTAATGTCTCCCACTGCTATAGGAGCTCCCATACTCGTATATTAGTGGACTTTGAGGGCGAAATCTTCTCTGCCGTGCTTGCTTGACCGTTTTCTCTTTTGACTCCACTAGAGTTGGCGGAAGAATCGATTCCATGGTATTGGCGGAAGAAATTCCATGTCAGATGGCTTTTTGAGGCTTACCTTTTCTTTTGATGTCGTACTCTACTCTACTATGCGCTATTCTTTCATGGTTAACCTCCCCACAGAGAAAATGAATGATAGACTCGGTCAACAAATCTCAGATGTTAGTTTTCAAATTTCTCTTTTTTAGCTAATGAATATTATTATCCTCATATGGGATATCAGTGACTGTTTCTTACTGTTTCATTGAAGGTAAAGCAACATATAGTATGATTGTAAGGAATTATTTTGCCCATCAAGATGCATGGATGCATAATTTTTTCTTGATGGAGAGGAGCTTTGTGACTTCCTAATTTTAACTTTTATCACTTTGCACATATAAAAGAAAGAGAATATTTTGTTTGTCATTTTTTTATTTTTTGAAAAAGGATGGGAAGTGTGAATTCTTTAAGAGCCTAAAAAGGGGGCAAAGAAGAAATTGAGTGGGGCCTCAAAAAACAAAATTATACAACACATAACAGCCAAGCTAGGGCCAACATGGGCTACAAAAGAAAAGGCAGTCGAACTAAATATGGAGGGTTGGGCCTAGAGCAAGGTGCTGACTTCTGCTCTACCCTAACAAACTTGTCTTTCAAGTCATTCACTTCTCTAAGAACACGATGCCAGATAGACCCTCTAGAAAAATTGATATCTCCAATCTTATGAAACTACTCTACATATGACTCAAATGGGTCTGGCCCTCAGAAGCCCAAGAGATAATCACTGCACCATCTCCTTCCATAATGAAGACTTTGTCTGTCGTATACTCATTTGCATTCTGATGTTGCATCGTATTTGGTATCTATGTTATTAAATGAGTCGGTATATATGCTGTGGAGGAAGACAAACAATAGTAAATCACTGGGGCGACTGGATGAATCTACTAATTGATCTACAGCTAAGGAGCCTCAGCTGCATTAGCTTTTGTTTATGCATGGATAACAGATACTGGGGTAACCCTGGTTTTTAGTGGTTTTGAAGGGACTGAAATTTTTGTCTTTGCTTGTTGTGTTATATTACTCACCTGCAATGCATTTCTCCAAGAAAAAAGAAAAAAGCAATCTGTCATTGCATGCAAATTGGTCTGTGTTATTGATGTTGCTTATGATAAATAAGTCATTATGGAAGGTTTCCAGTTTCTGAACCATGGACAAACATAAGCTGTAGAAAAAGACCCTCTACCATGTTTTCTTTCTAGAGATTGAGTCTTTTCAATGGCAAACTCAAAATTTATCATCAGTAACATATCATTTACATGATTCTAGGTGCAAGAAGAAGATGATAGCGGGTAAAACCATCCTTGGTAGGCGCTGTAAAACTAGGTCCCTCTTCTTGAGCTTATGCATCATAGGCCTTACCCATGTAATCATGTATGTTTCCCCAATTTGTGTGTTATCTGTGTGTTGGTGCATTGCTAATTTTTACTTCTAGTAGTGGATTGGAATCAAGTATAGATGAATAATGTGGTAATGATAGTAAATTGTTTAGCATTGAACCAGGATATTTAGGAATAAATCTTGGGCTTTTACTTTACAAAATATTTGTTGGTCAACCAGTTCACTGTTTTAATCATGGTGTGTCAAGGATTCAGGAACCAAATCGGATACTTGAAAGTGATATGGATTGGGCGGGTCAAGTTGGATCAAACCATCTGATTCTGACAGACTCAGTCCAAGCCAGGGGACTTGTCCTAATTAGTTAATAGAAGGGATGATTCTTACCCCGAGTTGGCCCGGAAAGCTAACAATCCAAATTGAGTCAGCCGAGTCGATGTACCATGGTTTTAGTTGTTGTCTGTAGTCCTTTGATTCTTCATCAAATGATCTCATTACTGAAGTTAATGGTTGCCTGTATGATACTTAGCAATATCCATATCCTTTTTTAAGTAACACAACAATATTAACAATAATTATAGTAGATGATGTGGGCATCTAATTGCTTCTTACAAGGGGTAGTCCATGGTGATTTCAGTGTCAGGGACATTGATGTCTCTGAAAAATCCCTTTTTCGTGTTAGTGGAATTCTAGTTAGTTATGACATCAGATTCTCCTTAAATTTAGGAGAAACATTGAAGTCCTACTTCCTGTGTAATTTACTGCTTTGAGTGGGAATTTATTGTCACTCATAAATCGGTGGATTTTATAATTCTCCTGAATTCTCTCCCCACGCCAAACATGAAAAAAATGAAATGGGGGTCTTTACTTGAGCAAAATTTAATTTCAGTTACTTTAAATTCCTCCTGAAACATTGTTTTCTCTTAGGACTAACCCTCGTTAGTATCAATAATAGTAATAACAATAGTTGATATGGGTGTTTTAATCAAATATCCTATCCTTTTATGCTGCATCTCACTGCTTCTTAGCTTGAACAATTGCCATCGGGGAACAGATAAAATACACCGTATTTCGTCTATATTGCAGTATACTATTTCTCTCATATTGAAACTGTTAGGGTTGTGACAAATTAACTTAATCTATTGATTACTTATTCTACATTTTAGGCATATTTTCTATCCCATGGCTTCTCTACTCTGCTTATTATGTTCAATTTGCAAATTGCAGGTCAAAGTTTTTTAGCCAATCAACAGCAAAAGGTGTTCATTCGACTGCTATGGATGGAAATACCAGCACCACTGTGCCAAGTATTGTAGTTTATGTCACAGTGCCTAACAAAGAAGCAGGTACATTATGCAGCTTGGGTTGAAGACAGAAAATGGAGTAAAGAATTAAAATCGAGTTTTACATTTCTGAGGAGAATTACCTAGAAACTTACGAAAACTTCAATTATGAGAAAAGGAAATGAATTTACCATCAAAGTCCCTTCGCCTGCCTGTATACCACCTACCGTGGCACCCTGTAATGGCAACAGGAAACCAAAGTCCTCATTGGACTAGATGTAGTCCCATTCTTTGTGAATTAACACTTACTGTCAATAAAATCAGTTTGGTAGTTTATATGGCTTAAAATAACTAAGGTTGTTCGGGTTACTAATTATGGACTCTTCATCATAGGCTACTTTCTATCCTCGAGCCATGTGGCAATCCTCAATTAGGGACTGTCTCATAAATAAATAAAAAAAAAGATCCTGACGAAAAATTATGGACTTTCATTCATGGCAATTGTATTTGTTTTAAATGGAAATCATATCTGTCACCTGCTCAAAGTTGGAAAAAAGCTTGCTCTGTGGTGCTGAAGCTTAGAAAACAAACTAACGCTCCGTGTTGGAGATTGCGAAATGCATATTAGATTTTTTCTTGCTTGGAAGTCGATTCTTCTGAAAAATGACTCTTTTCCCCTTCTATCATATGTTTTATAACATCTGATACACCAGTGCATAGTAACCTGCATGAATCATCCATTGCTTTATTAGACACCTTCTGACATCAACTCTCTTTTATGCTAGGATTTTTCTTTGCCACGTGACTCCTATTTGGCTTGTTGTCCTTTGCCTCCTTTTTATGGACGTTCCCATATGTTGTCTAACTGTAGCTAATTCATACAATCACTTGGCTAACCATTTTAATTTAGTCTCTATCTGAACCTATAAGTATGTCTACCTAAGTCAAAGTCTCGTTACACTTTGATGCTTGAGAGATTTTCTAGGGAGTTTTGCTACTCCTATCCCCAATCACACTTTTCCCTATTTCTTGTTGGAGTCTGCATGAAGATCTTTACTTACCATTAATTATCCTAATTGTGAGGTCTGTGAGTGGTATTTAGGTGGAACCTGAGGATCCCACAGACTTCTCTATTAGAAGCTTCTTCCTTGTATGGTAGTTTCCCCTTTACCAGATAGGCATGGTACGTCACTGAGATCTGAGGATCCCAATGCCTTCTCCTGTCCTATCAAAGCTTCTCCCTCTTTGGATTGGGGTTCCGAGTAACGTGTTTAAGTTATTTAGAAGGGATATGAATTGTTGGATGGCAACTAAATGATAAGTAAATACCATATTGGAACTTCTGTGTAGTGGTGCCCTGCTCCTTTGATGTCTATAGTTTTTATTTATTGCAGGTAAAAAGCTGGCTGAGAGCATCATAAAAGAAAAACTTGCAGCATGTGTCAATCGAGTTCCAGGTATATTCAGCGTTTTAAGATGTCTTTCCTGTGTGCGAAGTGCTCTGCTAAATAACGAAAACCTTTTCCATTGTTGGAATTGATCTATGCATGTGCTCAATTTTAACTCATTTTAACAATAACTTGCTATCACCTGTTCCAGCGGTCATCATGCTTAAAACTTGAAAACTTGCTTTCTGTCCCTTGTTTTAAGGGACTACCCTATCATATAACTAAGCACTTTCCTTAGAAAAAATGCTTCTTGTAGTAGCCACTATGATTTAGGATTGGAATGCTGTGATCACATTTTATTTACAGCTTGCATTGCTTGATGGTGGCTGTTGCAACCACATTTATATCAACTGAGTTTGCCATTAGAAAGTTACTAATTGTCAGTGTGAGAATCAATCTTGCTACTCGGTTCATACTTTTGCCCACAGAATTTCTTGTTCTTTTGGGCATTCACTAGATAACTTAAATTCATCTCTGGCAATCATGTTTAGTTATTATGCTTGTTACTTCTCATGTTCTGCTGTAATTTCGTTTATGAGAGTATTTTTTTCATGACAGGCATATTCTTGATCTAAATTGCAGGTATCGAGTCCGTTTATTCGTGGGAGGGGCAGGTGAGAGTTCACCTCAATACTTATGATTATACTGCATGTACAAGTATACTGGCTCTACCCCCTAATAGCTGCTTATCAACATTCAAGTTGATGAGATTTGCACTCTTACTGAGCATACATAATGGATCTATCTAAAGATGCAAACGTTACAATATTATTGAACAAAGAAGTTTTTCACATGTTCCGTTATCCTGAACTTTGTGTGTTCTTTTGTGCTTTCATATACTCGGGCATTTTGTAATTTCAGGTCCAGACAGACTCTGAAGAGTTGCTAATCATCAAAACACGCGAGTCCCTCTTGGAATCTCTGACACAACACGTTAAAGCCAACCATGAATATGAGTAAGGCCCTGGTCTTGAAAGAAATATTTCAAATATCCCTCTTCTGTTTGTGTTAGCTTTCTTACACATGAATTTTAGTTTTAAGTGCATTGATGATCATCTTGTTTTCATTTTTAGCCTGCCTGAGGTCATTGCCATGCCAATTACTGGGGGCAACGAGAAGTACTTGGAATGGATCAAGAACAGCACAAGGGACTAAAATGATGACACAAACAATGGATTCCTTCTGAGTGAGTATCCAAAGTGAGAAACACAACAAACTTCAGTATTAATACTTCCTCCTAACACTGTAAACAGATCACATTGGGTATGAAAGATAAGCGGCATCTATCAACCACCTCCATGGGGAGGATACTTTCATGGTTCATCGAGTTGGTCCTGAGAAAGACAAACGTGACGAGTCAGAATTGTTAAGGGTAGTCTAGCGGAATGAATCAGTAACAATTCCGCAACTGGTTCACCTGAGTGTCAGAAGTCCACAACGTGAGGTTGTCTCTCAGGAGTTGCATAATGAGCGTGCTATCCTTGTACGAGTCCTCGCCTAAAGTATCGAGCTCCGCAATTGCTTCTTCAAAAGCCTGGTCAGGATAACAAATTTGAAGGTAATCAAATTAACTGAAAATGAAGAAACCTTAAGCATCTGAAATGTCCAGGAGAGTTAGGCCAGAATATTTGCTTCATAACCTAGCTAACATAAGCGTAGATGACAGATATTGTTGCATCTCAATAGGAGTATAAAAAACCAGTGATCTCATCCCGATTCCCGAAGCCTCTCCGGGTGTGCGTAGTTTGTGGAACAAGCACAGCAAGCACAGCCCTGCTGTCAAAGAGAAATTGTATGCACCTTCATGGATCCTGCAGGGTACAACAAGTCCTACACAAGATGCAATGCAGGGTCCTAGTAAGTGCTCCACAGGGTCCTACTAAGTGCTCTACAGGGTCCTAAGCAGATAGCTACACAGGATCCTGCACAGGTTGCAACATAGGGGGCTAAACATGGTGCAACATTGGGTGCTAAACACGGTGCGTCATAGGGTGCTATACACGGTGCAACATAGGGTGCTATACACGGTGCAACATAGGGTGCTAAAAATGGTGCAACATAGGGTGCTAAACATGGTGCAACATAGGGTGTTAAACATGGTGCAACACAAGATCCAACACGGTGCAAAACAGGGACCTACACGGTGTTCTCCTACACTGGTCTTCCTACGCTGGCCTACCTATACAGGTCCTCAGAGTGTCCTTCCCACGCAGGGTCTTTCCAGACAAGAGTCCTTCCTACATGAGGTCCTTTCCACACAAGTCCTTCCTACATAGGGTCCTTTCCACAAGAGTCCTTCCTACATAGGGTGCTTTCCACACGGTTCATTCTGCATAGGATCCTTCCTGCACAGGGTCTAATACGGGGAACCGCACGAGGAACTATGGGTCCATGCAGTATCATACGATGGTATATATAGCAGGTTAACTATCAGTGATAGGATACGTTACAACCCTTCCATCGGAAAAGGAAATTGTTGGAAGATTCTCTGTTGCATCCTTAACTTTTAAGTGAAAAGGAGAGGTGCATAAATAGGACTGCAGACTCAGGACACGTGTATCACAGCAGGGCCCGCCTCCATGGACCTCTCTCCGCTAATGAAATGAGCGGAATTGCCTGCCTCCATGGACATGTCTCCACTAATGAAATCAGTGGAAGCAACTAATAAATGATCTCTGTGAAATCACAACTTTCTGTTTTCCACAATTTGGAGAAGAGTTGTCTATAAAACTGCAGCAACCTAACAAAATTCGATGACATGGTTCTTACTAGGATGCTCTCGTCTTTATATATAACGTTAACACTACCATCAATTTCCTCCTAAAAATTTCACGTTACAGTGTGATGTACGCTCTTTGTTGCTTTATCTCTAATTAGGGTCATCAGGTCACAGGAGTTAAAAAGTGACAAAATCTCCATCATCACTACGAAAATATCACTTGCCTACCTCAATATACAGATGCCTGGAACCTAATGTGTAACGACCATTTACAATGGTTGACTATATTCCATCTTCTATGCGGCAACCAATTCACAGAGATAAAAACAGATTGGACTTCATTGAACAGATTATCTACCCTACAAGTTAAAAGCACTACAGACAACATTTCATTCGACTCATCAACTAAACAAATTAAACCACAATAAGCCTCTAAACCAACCAAAATATTAGAGATCGGCAACTATTTAAGTCAGGAATTTTCACAAAAACTCTTAACTACATACAAGAACTACAAAAGGCACATATTCACTGAATACTGAGTTAACAGCAAACATCTAACAAAGTTCTTTTCATGCTAAGTTGGAAAGATGAAAATTGTAAAAATTTATGCAAAAAACAAATGAATAAATCGTTCATTGCCACTTGAAATAACTATAATTTAAAACATACAAGGTTCAACAAAAAAACTTCGTTATTTGAAAGAAAAAAAAACAATGTTTGTATTACCTACATAAGATATACCTGGTGCTTCTATGTGACAATACACTTATTCTTAGGTTATATTGTCCCATTTACTCATGAAGACCGGTGGTCAAGATTCCCATTTTCCTTTGAGCGTTCTCTCTCATGTAACAACTGGAACACCATTGAAGTTAGCTTCAAGTCAGGAATCAGGATCACTTTTGTTGGGTTTTCCCTGAATCTCCTTAAAAAATCTAGGTGACCAAAGTACATGATCACAAGTAAACATTGCTAGAAAGAATTCATTCTGTTATTTAAATCAAACACTTAGTTCAGAAGCTTATGTATGTACAAATAGGACAAGGGGAACAGAGACCAGGAGTGGCCTGTCTGTTGGCCCCTTCCTCATCTGCAGGGAAAGATCCTACCTGACCAATGTATTTGCTTCGTGGAACCCTTTCTAGAGAAAAAGAAGTTCCTCTCCACCCTATTTATCTTTGTATTTTCTTCTTTTCCTGCTAGCGAAAAGAATTTTCTCGGAGGCTAGCATTTGAGGTCTCTTGTTTTGCTCCAATGTAACTCTAAGAAACTTTTATATTAGCAATATAAAATTTTTGCCTTTGTTGTCTTTGGAGGTAGCTACAGCTTTGATCATTTGCATAGTAAAACTTTTGCCTTTTCCTTTAAAAGTGGGAACTTCACTTTCTCTAAAAGTTATTTTTTTCAATGATTAATTTTTCTTTAATTGTAATGAACAACATGACCACACCCATCTACTAGATTTTCTTCAGACGGGGTTGGCCTATAGGAGTACATCTCCCGATGCATTTTTCATCTGGTGCCATGCAAGTGTAAAATACTATTGAGATAACAATCCAGGCCGAAAAAAGTCAACAGAACAAGAAAACAAAAACAGCTCAAAAAAAAGGCGAAAAAAAAAAAAAAAGAAGGAAGAGTTGGTCCAAAAGAGGCACATGGGGCTAGATAGAACTAGTGCTACGCTGAGGGATATTATGATTAACAGGACGCTCCTGATATCAGATTATGAATCAAAATCTTTTAAACTCCTCGTTCGAACTTTGAACTAGGGGGACAGAAGAACAAATTCGAAAGTCCGATCGATTGTTTGACCTTTGAACTTAGAGATAAAAGGACAGATTACAAAGACTGAGACGCTGAATGATTGATTTGACACATCTGTTGAACCTCTTTTTCGTGTACGCCATCACCGAATATCGGTATCAATTAAGTTTTCATACTAATTAAATTAAATTATTTAGTATGAAAACTTTTGAAAAGTGACATATTCTTGAGATATTTATATTTCATGTCACGCAAATTTATTGCATCAAGCGTAGATACCGCATAAAAATTTAAGTTTTTCTATTTTTATTCTTTAATCCAAATATTAATATTATTAATTTAATACTGCTCATACGGCCAACTGAGCAATAAGAAGCACAGAAAGCCAAAATAGTAATTTGGCAATTAGAAGCTACTAATGAACAAACCGCTCGTAGGAGTAAAATACACCTTAAAGCTGGGACAACCTTTCAACTATTTTTTTTCTTCTTCTCCAGTCGTTGTCTATAAACTGATGATACCTTTTTAGAGGTTTAGAGACTTCACAAAAGATGATATTTTCGAATATCCCCATTCGAATTTAAAAATGAAAAAGAAGAAAGAAGAAACTGACCTGCTTAGCCATGCTACAAGCTTTCTCCGGCGAATTCAGAATTTCGTAATAAAACACCGAGAAATTCAACGCCAACCCGAGCCTAATCGGATGGGTGGGTGCCAGATCCGCCGCCGCGATATCCTTCATAAAAAAAAAAAAAAAAAATTCAGAAAGGCCATCAATCCAGTACTCCAAAACTCATAACCACATATTCATGATAATTAAAGGAAAACAACCATTCTTCAGTCTGTACTCTGTACTGATCTATACCTGAGCCGCCTTATATGCGAGCATAGTATCCTCCGCCGCCTCTTTCCTCTCCTGACCTACCTTAAACTCCGCCAAGTAACGGTGATAGTCCCCCTTCATCTTCAAATAGAAGACCTTAGACTCGCTGGCGGTGGCGGTGGGAACTAAATGCGCGTCCAGAAGATCCAGTATCCCGGCGCAGACCTGAGAGAGCTCGGACTCGACAACGGATCGGTAGTCCTTGACGAGCGAGACGTGATCGTCGTTCTTGCGGATTTCCTCCTTCTGCTCGATGGAGCAAATAATCCTCCAGGAGGCGCGGCGGGAGCCGATCTGGTTCTTGAAGGCAACGGAAAGGAGGTTGCGCTCCTCTACAGTGAGCTCGATGGGCGGTTGAAGGCAGACCAATTTCTTCATGAAAGCCGCCATCTCCTCGTACCGCTCCGCCTGCTCCGCCAACTTCGCCAGGTAAACATACTGCTCTCTCTCCAGATTCTCCTGCGAGAACGGCACCTCCGACGGCAACAGCACCATTTTTTCCAAGAGAGAAATTAAAGGCGGAGAATGGAAGTTTCCTCACTTCCTCGGCCTTCGAGCGAGAGAGAGAGAGAGAGAGACAGCAAAGGAGACCTTTCAGTTTCGAAAGGGTGGAGAGGTCCGAGAGCTTTTATTGAACGAAACGAAAAAGGGCTCGCCCGAGCAGCGGGTCAGCGGAACCTCATCTCTTCTGGTGGGCCCGACGAGAGAGAATCACGGTACGGCGTCCGCAAATGAGATACACGGCACCGATATCGTCGTCCAGTTTTTTCTACCTCCATTCCATGGTCCGCTGTACCACGAATGTCTCACATACTCCTCCTTGGCGGCGCCCATCGTCAACCACTTCAAAAGTGGGGCCGGCATATTATTTGGCCGCTATTAGTCGCTCCTCGACCCCACTATGATAGTGTGGGTCCCGATCTCGTTATTGAAATTTATAGAAGACGCCAACGAACCTCCTCCCGGCCCACCTGGCAAAACCCATCAAATTGGTTGGCATCCACGATGGATTTATCGCCCACTTTGTCTATTTAATAAAAATTAAGACAGTAAATTATCGAGAAGATTAGTGACATGACCCCGTAAGTTATTTACTTGATTTTATACAATATTGAGAAAAAAAACACTATAGAACTAATCTATTATCTTCCTCTAATAGTAATATGATTAAGAAGATAAGCACCACGGCTAATTCTGCAAACCCACACGCATCCAGGTACTCATCTCCAATCATCTGATCGACGTAGCTGGAACTAATAATAATTAATTCCATACTGAGTTATATAATTAACATCAGCATTGGGATGGTGCGCAGGAATTTTATGATTAGAATGGTCTTGGAGTTCGAGTTTGGTTGATTCCCACAATCTCTTCGTTTCGTTTCTTCTTTAGGTCCTTGCGTGCCGTCCTTACAAAATAAAATAATAAGAATATTAAAGAAATTCTTGTATCGGATAGAGACGTCTTCAATTCATAAATAAATAACAAGACGTACATTATAAAATTTCTTTATTCCCTTAAATAGTCTCATGAACTAAAATTTTTAATCTACGTAGTTGACTATTCTTATAATTGATAGAGATAATGGGCAATATATGATGTCTCAAGAGTCAAGACCCTTTCATATCTAGTTAATAATATCTATCAAAGGATAAAAGAAGGAAGAATATCGGGGTTTGAGAAATTAGGCTCAGATGAAAAAAATTAGGGTTTTATTAAGAGTCGTGCTATGGGCACGGGAGCCGTGCTATTATTTGTGCACGGCTCCACGTGGATGGCTTAGGTCCACGTTATGCCCTAGTCGGCAAAAAAAAAAAAAAAACAGACCCTCCCTCTCCTTCCTTGCACGGCCTGACCCTCCCTCTCCCTACCGTCTCTCTCCCGACCGTCCCTCTCCCAACCGGCCCTTTCCTTCCTCATTGCCTCGACTCTCCCTCTCCTTTCGCATTGCTTCCTCAAAATCGGGTCGGCACCCATCTCGCTCCGCCCGTCTCACCCCTTCCTGCGGCTGCCCGTCTCGCCCCTTCCCGTGGCCGCCGCTCACACCCCTCACCCCTCCCGGCTGCCCTGCCTCGCCCCTTCCGTGGCGCCCGCCCGCCCTCCCGCCCTTTCCGCGACCTCCCGCCTCGCTTCCTCGCGACCTCCCATTTCGCTTCCTCGGCAACCTCCGTGTCGCTTCCTCCGGCGACCTCGTCTCGCTTCCTCCGGCTCCCATCTCGGCTCCCTCTCGAAGGTCGAGGCAACGAGGAAGGAAAGAGGCGGTCGGGAGAGGGAGGTCGCAGAGAAGAGAGGGATGGTGGGGCGCGTTTGTTTTTTTTTTTTTTTTTGACAACTAGGGCATCACGTGGATGGCCACCTATGCCATCCACGTGGAGCCGTGCACAAATACTAGCACGGCTCCTGTGCCCATAGCATTTTCCTTTTATTAAACATGCGACTTACATTCTGTCACATTTGGCGGCGAAGCACGTAAAGCATTTCTTCCTAGAAGAAAAGAACCAGCTAGTGACTGCAGAGGTGCATGTCTACCGAACATAGAGCAAGAAACCTGCACGGCTAAGCAAACCCTGTTCTCCGTGCCAATAAGATGTAACATTGTTCCGGGGCCATTAGAGACTACAAGTGGGACTTGCACAGTGTACTGATCGGGTGGACCCGTTGCTGTTCACTGACTGTAATGTATGTTATTTCTTATTGATCGTTTAGACTTAAGTGTACATATAGGACTAAGATGGTTGGAGATAGATTAGGAAATTGACTCGGAAGCTTAGTGACTAAGAAATACATTTTTATAGAATTTTAATTACATAATAAAGTTACGGTGAAAGTTGTTTTTTCTCATGAAACGACTTGCGTTATCTAGATAGAGTCCTGTAGAATTTAAGACTATGTTTCCTGAGATTCACATCCTCTAATAGGGACTTTGAAATGAACAAATATGCTTCTGCTACTCCGCTGACAAAGAACATTTGCTCTCCCGCCGCGCCAACCGAAGACCTGCCACACTGCTGCATAGGGGAATAGGACCGTAGAGGTAGGAGCAAAACCCACCTGATCATCCTCCCTCTACTTCCGTGAAATGGAGCTCTGCAGCTCATGCCTCGTCTCCAATATCCCCCATCCAATATTATGTAATCGGAAATAATAGTTTCATAGTTCATCACGTTAAAGGTAGTCCTCATAAAGACAAACTTGGCGAATTAGATATGTAAATGGCGAATTAGATATGTTAAAGGTAGTCCAGTGGAATGAATTAGTAACAAATTTGCAATTGGTTCACTTGAGTGTCAGAATTCCACAAAGTGAGGTTGTCTCTCAGGAGTTGCTTAATGAGCTTTCTATCCTTGTACGATTCCTCGGCTAGAATATCGGGCTCCACGATTACTTCTTCAAAAGCCTGACCAGGATAACAAATTTGATGGTAATCAAATTAAGTGAAAATCAAGATATCTAAAGCATCAGAAACCTAATCTAAATTAAGACAGCAAAAACGTCCCTGAGTATATTCTTAGTAGGCATTGGAGTCCCAAGTGTTCTGCTAGAACTTCAAGTTAAAGGCCCCATTTGGCATCTCTTCTTGGGGCGTTGAAGCCGCTTTGAGGATGGAAAAGCGGCTCTACACCCAGAATTTATGTTTGGATGCACCTCCTCCATCGTGAAGTTCGCTATTAAATCATCTATCATCTCCTAGATTCCCTCTCCTTGTTTCTCTCCTTGTCTTCCTCCTTGTCTTCCTCCTTGTTTCCTCCTTGTCTTCCTCCTTGTTTCCCTCCTTGTCTTCCTCATCATCATTCACTTGCATATTTTATCTTTTCCACTTATGTTTCTTTCTTTTATTAAATATGTGAAGCTTGTACTATATATATGCACTCCTACTCAAAAATGAATAACAAGAAAACGAGAATCATTCTCTCATTCTCTTCCTCTCTTCAAGCTTCATCCTTTCTCATCTTTTCTTTGAGAAGCATTATCTCTCTCTTCTTTCTTCATGGTATCAGAGCGGCATTAATCTAATTCAGGTTATCTTCTTCTTCCTATCTCTCTACCTTATTCATTTCTCTTTTTTTTCTTCTTCTTCTTCTTCATGGCGGCAACCAACAACCAGATTATCGAGCCATCCTCTCCATTTTATCTCCATAATTCAGAAAACCAGGAAATGTTCTGGTTTCTTGTCTGTTGACTGGAGAAAATTATCCAACATGGTGCATAGCAATGAGCAATGCATTACGTGCGAAAAACAAGATTGGCTTCGTTGATGGGACTATCATTGAACCAGCAAAGAATTCAAAAGAAACACAAGCGTGGATTGCATGCAATTCCATGATAATCTCATGGATTTTTAATTCTCTCGACAAAACACTCCATGGGAGTGTAGCTTATGCAAGACATGCAAAGGAGATGTGGGACGATCTATCTGATAGATTTTCTCAAGGAAACGCGCCACGTGTTCATCAAATCAAGGCTGAAATCAGCCTCTTACGTCAAGAAGGACTCACCATTGCTGCCTATTTCACAAAACTCAAAGCATTATGGGATGAACTTGATTCTTATTCCAATCTTCCGGATATGTACGTGTGGTGCAGCCTCTACCCTAGTAAAAAAAGGAGATGGAGAAGACGCATCAATTCTTGATGGGACTTGGATCATATGTTTATTCGACGATCCATACACAAATTCTCAACCTTGATCCGCTTCCACTTTTAGGTAAGGTTTATTCTATGGTTACACAAGAAGAACGTCAACATCAAGTTGCACGAGGAAGAGATAAGACCGAGGTTTCAACTTTCTTTTCAACTGGTCCAAATAAGCAAATAGGCCACATGAACGCTAGACCACGTTGTGATCATTGAGGTAAGATGGGTCATGAAAAATCAAAATGTTATTTTCTACATGGTTACCCACCGAATTGGGAACCTAAAAGGTCCAAACCATACAAAACAAGGCAAAATGTGACCACACATCAGAAAGCTATGACAGCACAAGATGGCGTCATCGGTCCCATTCTAAGCCTCACAAATGAGCAGTATGCTCAGCTGCTCAATCTCCTTGATAGTGGTTCCTCTTCTTCCTCTGTCCAACCCCCTGAACAACTTGCTGGTATGTCTTCTCTTCTTTCTCATTGATGGATATTAGACAGTGGAGCTTCTTGTCACATGACTGGGAATCCTAAGCATTTCTCTTCCATAATTCAATTGTCACAACCAATTCCGGTTAAACTTCCCGATGGATCCGTTGTCCATGCTACTTCTCAGGGGCATGTAACTCTTAGTCCACAAGTTATCCTTCCAAATGTCTTATTCATTCCCTCCTTTTCTTGCAATTTAATATCCGTCAATCAAATAACCAGAGATCTCAATTGTATTATTACTTATTTTTCCACTCGTTGTGTTATACAGGACCTAGCCTACAGGGCCTAGCCTCGAGGACGCTGATTGGCATAGGTGAATTTCAAGGAGTATATGTGTTTCAGCAAAATAGAGGCTCGTGTGCATTAAAAGCCACCTTGTGTCAAACCTCCACTTTGTTACATCGTCGATTAGGGCATCCATCGTCTCAATGTCTTTCTTATATTTCTGATTCTAAAAATATTATTTCTCATTGTGATATCTGTTTAAGGTCTAAACAAACTCGTTCTGTGTTTCCTCTCAGTAAAAGTCATGCAAAGACATTTTTTTAAATAATTCATTGCGACGTTTGTGGGCCATATGATACACCCTCCCTTTCTGGTGCTCATTTCTTTTTAACCATTGTTGACGATCATTCTCGTAGTGTTTGGGTTTACCTTTATGTAGACAAAATCGGCAGTTACAAGATTACTCACCCATTTCTGTTTCATGGTAGCAAATATATATTCCTCCAGAGTGCAGGTGGTTCGTTCGGACAATGGAAGAGAGTTTCTTAGTCATGAGCTCAAGTATTTTTTGCTCACCATGGCATTTTGCATCAAACCTCATGCACTTACACGCCTCAACAAAACGGTCGGGTAGAGAGAAAACACAGACGCATCCTTAATGTGGCCAGAGCACTTCGTTTTGAAGCCAATTTGCCGTTACAATTTTGGGGTGAGTGTGTTTTAACTGCAGCATATCTTATTAACCTTACACTATCCACATCCTTGAATGGTAAGACTCCTTTTGAAATCCTTTTTTGAACACCCCCAACTTACTCACATATTCATGTTTTCAGTTGTCTTGTTATGCAAAAGTGCATCCTCGAGATAAATTTGCATCTAGATCGAGAAAATGCATATTCCTTAGGTATCCTTTTAGTAAAAAATGGTGGAAAGTATTTGATCTAGAAACTCGTGAAATTATTGTTTCGAGGGAAGTAGTTTTTTGTGAAAATTTGTTTCCTTACAAAAATAGTCCCTCCCTCTCCACTCAAATAGTCATTCCATTACCCACTGATGATTCTTCTCCACTTGCTTTGAATGATGCACTTGACACTTCTCAGCCCAGTTTTGAAAATAATGAAGATAATTTTGAAGAGCAACCAACATCTCCATCTCTCTTTGACACTGTCACTGCCACTATTGAACAACCCATCACTAATGAAGAAGAACCCTCTGTTAATCCTCCCCACTCATCATCGACAGGGGGAGTTCTCCTCCAAATCAGTCCCCCCTTAACACCACCTCTACAAGAACTTCCACTTGGGTTCGTGGGTCTCCCAAATATCTCAAAGACTATGTGTGTAAAATTGTTGTCACTCCTCTTGAATCACCTATGCGAACGGCAACCTCAGGTTTGAGTTTTCCTATTCAACAATATCTTTCTTATTCAAAATTTTCCCATTCTCATAGAGCCTTCTTAACTTCTCTTTCGTCCAATGAGGAACCCACTTCTTACTCTCATGCAGTACAATTTGCACATTGGCGCCAAGCAATGGTGTCTGAAATACTTGCCCTGCAGCAAAATCATACATGGACTTTGACAACACTTCTTCTAGCAAAAAATCCCATTGGATGTAAATGGGTTTTCAAAATAAAAAGGAAAGCTGACGGATCCATTGAACGCTACAAAGCCAGATTAGCTGCAAAAGGTTATACACAGGTTGAAGGACTAGATTTCCATGAAACTTTTACACCTATTGCCAAGTTGACTACTGTTAGATGTTTTTTTACCATTGCAGTGAGCAAAGGTTGGCGTTTACACCAGATGGATGTCAACAATGCTTTTCTCCATGGAGACTTAAATGAGGAAGTATACATGCAGTTACCACCTGGTTTCTCTGCTTCTAAGCATAATCTTGTTTGTCGATTACGAAAATCCATCTATGGTCTTCGTCAAGCATCTCGAAATTGGTTCTCCAAATTGTCTACAACCCTTATAGCCTATGGTTTCATGCAGTTGACATCAGATTATTTTTTATTTACATTTGATCGTGAAGGTGTTTTTCTTGCCCTCCTTATTTATGTCGAAGACCTTCTCCTTACAAGCAACAATGAGTATACATGCAAATCTTTTAAACATTATTTGGACAACTGTTTTCATATCAAAGACTTGGGTGATCTTAAATATTTCTTAGGCATTGAAGTGGCAAAGAATACTTCTGGTTTATTTATTTGTCAAAGAAAGTATACCCTTGACATTTTATCTGAGGCAGGCATGCTTGGAGCTCGACCGGCTAGTTTTCCAATAACACAAAATCATAACCTTTCTTCCGTGCCACATAGCCCTCTTTCATATGTAAGCTCCTATAGGTGGATGGTTGGACGATTGCTCTATCTCACTATCACTAGACCTGAGATCACCTATTATGTTCAGATATTATCTCAATTTATGCACAACTCCCAAGAAGCCCATATGGAAGCAGCTTTATGTGTTCTTCACTATCTTAAAAATGCCCCAGGACAGGGTATTCTTATTCGGCCTTCCTCTAATCTTTGTTTGAGAGCATATTCTGATTCGGATTGTTCCGCATGTCCACTCACTAGTCGATCCCTCACTGGTTTTTTTATCTTCTTGGGAGACTCTCCAGTTTCTTGGCGCACCAAGAAGCAATCAGTTGTGTCTCGATCATCAGCTGAGGCAGAATATCGTGCTATGGCATCTTCAGTTTCTGAGCTTTTATGGTTGCGACGTCTCCTTGGTGATTTTGGGATCATACACAACCAACCCATGCAATTGTTTTGTGACAACAAAGCCGCCCTACACATTGCGGCTAACACTTTTTCTATGAGCGAACCAAGCATATTGAGATCGACTGTCATTTCCTATGAGATCACATTCAAAATGGAGTTGTTATCACGTCTCACATCTCTTCTCAAATGCAATTAGATGATATTTTCACAAAAGCATTGGGTCAAAGACAATTCCAAATCCTCTCATCCAAGTTGGGCATTCTTAATCCTCATGCTCCAACTTGAGGGGGAGTATTAAATCATCTATCATCTCCTAGATTCCCTCTCCTTGTTTCTCTCCTTGTCTTCCTCCTTGTTTCCCCCTTGTCTTCCTCCTTGTTTCCCTCCTTGTCTTCCTCCTTGTTTCCCTCCTTGTCTTCCTCCTTGTTTCTCTCCTTGTCTTCCTCATCATCATTCACTTGCATATTTTATCTTTTCCACTTATGTTTCTTTCTTTTATTAAATATGTGAAGCATGTACTATAAATATGCACTCCTACTCAAGAATGAATAACAAGAAAACAAGAATCATTCTCTCATTCTCTTCCTCTCCTCCAAGCTTCATCCTTTCTCATCTTTTCTTTGAGAAGCATTATCTCTTTCTCTTCTTTCTTCATTCGCTTTGATGGAGTCAAATTCCGTCGCTTCGGAAGAGCCAAAAAATAAGACTCTTCTAAAGAGACGAAAACGTCTCTTACAGGGGAGTCCCTCAGACATAATTTTTGGACACTAATATCCCTAATATTTTAAGTGAATCCAATGTTGCCCTAAGGATTTTAAGGGAAGACGGAAAGGAGGCAAGTGCTAAAGAAAATTTAGGAGAAAAGTGACATGGCCTGGATGAGGATGCTACCTTTTTTTTCCTATTTCATAAAAATAAGGAACAAGATCATAACTGTGAATATGTTAGAAAATATATGTAGATATAAATCCGATTATTAGAATATCAGTAGCTTAAAAAATGATATTAATAACCATGAAAAAGGAAAAATATAAAATCTATAAAAACAAAAAAAAATATTGAGAAACACTAGTTGCTCAATGTTTATTTTGTTAATTTAGTTTTTTAAATAAGTTATTTTATTTATTTAACAACTAATTTCATTTACAAGGGTATTATGGTAAATATACATCTTTAAGCTGCTTTTGTATTTTTACAGCCAAACATAATTTACGGTTTTTCTACTTACTATAGTTCTTTTTAATAAATATAACCAAACATCATTTTCTTTTCTAAAGAACTCTTTCGACGATCCAATTACCAAAAGCTCTATATCAAATAGCGTTCCCAAACGCTGCCTAATTGTATGCGTGAAAATTTCAAGAGTGTTAGGCTCTTCGCTTGCCTCAATTTTTTTGTTTCATAAACTAAGTAATACAAGCGTAGATGACAGATACTGTTGCATCTCAATAGAATATAAAAAACCGGTCACCTTGTACCAGATCCCTGATGGCCTCTCGAGATGTGCGTAGTTGTGGAGCAAGCACAACCCTGAAATCAAAGATTATTTGCATGCACCTTCATGGGTCATGCAGGGTACAACACCATGTCCAACACAAGAGCAATGCATGGTCCTACAAAGTGCTCCATAGGGTCCTAAGCAGAGTGCTTCATAGGATCCTGCTCAAGTTGCAACATAGGGTGCAAAACATGGTGCAACACGGGGTCCTACATGGTGTTCTTTCTACATTGTTCTTCCTAAGCTGGCTACCAAGTAACTATACAGGGTCATCAAGGTCTTTCCAGGGTCCTTTCCATATAGGGTCGTCCTTCCCATCTGTGGTCGCCCTTCCCACACATGTGGTCCTTCCCATGTGGTCCTCCTTCCCCTGTGGTCATCCTTCCCACATTGTGGTCGTCCTTCCCCACATGTGGTCCTTCCCCAACAAAAGTCCTTCCTACATAGGGTCTTTCCCACACAGGGGTCATCCACGTTGCAGTCCAGGTAAGAGATAAACTAGGAAATAAAATTTGTAAGATTTTATTTTTTTAATAAAAATTATCTACCTATTATAAGGGTAAACCCTAAACTTTTCTCTTACTTAGACCGCCAACTATGCAGTCACGTCACCAAGTAAAATCTCCGAACTTTAGAGATCATAAAAAGGAAAAATTTGAAAGTCTGAATAATCAATTTGACACTTCTGTTGAACCTCTTTTTGGTCTACGCCATCTCTGTAAATTGGTATCGATATAGTTTAGAAGTAGGAAATTAAATGTTTTAGTATGAAATGTTTTGAAAGGAGAGTCTTGAGATTTATATTTCATCCTCCTAGTGATCACAATTCTTAACTTAGAAAGGCACGTTAGAATCTAACGAGGACTAAAGTAATATTTCATATGACGCAAATTTGTTGCATCAAGCAAAGATACCGTGGATAAAAAAAAAAAAAAGCTAAGATACCGCATTAAAATTTAAAAAACTATTTTATTTTTATTCTTTTATCCAAATTTTAATATCGTAAATTTAATACTGCTCATACGGTCATAAGTCATAACAACAAATACCAACTTAGCAAAATAAGTAACAGAAGGGCCAAACAGTAATTTGGCAATCACAAGCTACTAATGCAAAAAAAAAAAAAACCCTTGTAGAGGCCAATCACAGATTCACAAATCACAAGCTACTAATGAAGAAACCGCTTGTAGGAGTAAATGCAGTGAATAAGTCCAAATGTGACAACCATTTAACTATTTTTAACTTGTCCAATCGTTGTCAATAAACCGATAATCCGTTTTTAGAAGTTTGATTATTTTTCGAGTATTTCCATCGAAAAAAAAAAAGAAAAACTGACCTGCTTAGCCACGCTACAAGCTTTCTCCGGTGAATTCAGAATTTCGTAATAAAACACCGAGAAATTCAACGCCAACCCGAGTCTCATTGGATGAGAGGGTTCCAGATCCGCCACCGCGATCTCCTTCAGAAATATCCAGAAAAGCAATCAAACCAGTACTCCGAAACTCAGAACCACAGATCCTTATTTAAAAAAAACAACAACCATTCATCAGTTTGTACTCTGTACTACTCTGTACCTGAGCCGCCTTATATGCAAGCATAGTATCCTCCACCGCATCTTTCCTCCCTGGCCAACCTTAACCTCCGCAAGTAACGATGATAGTCGCCCTTCATCTTCAAATAGAAGACCTTAGACTCGCTGGCGGTGGCGGTGGGAACCAAATGAGCGTCTAGAAGTTCCAGTATCCCGGCGCAGACCTGAGAGAGCTCGGACTCGAGAACGGATCGGTAGTCCTTGGCGAGCGAGACTTGATCGTCGTTCTTGCGGATTACCTCTTTCTGCTCCAGGAGGATTATCTTGAAGGCGACGGAAAGGAGGCAGCGCTCCTCTACAGTGATCTCGTTGGGCGGTTGAAGGCATCTAAGGACCAATTTCTTCATGAAGGTTGCCATCTCCTCGTGCCGCTCCGCCTGCTCCGCCAGCTTCGCCAGGTAAACATACTGCTCCCTGTCCAGATTTTCCTGCAATAAGAACGTCACCTCCGACTGCAACTGCACCATTTTTCCCAGAGTGAAATTAAAGACGGAGAATGGAAGTTTCTCTCACTTCCTCGGCCTTTGAGAGAGAGAGAGTGAGCGAAGGAGACCTTTCAGTTTCGAAAGGATGGACTGTCCAGGAGCTTTTATTGAACGTACGGAACGAACAAGGGCTCGTCCGATCAGCTGTCAGCGATTCCTGTGGGCCCGCGCACAGAATCACTGTACGGCGTCCGCAAATGAGATATACGGCACGGATATCGTCGTCCTGTCTTCTCTCCCTCCGTTCCATGGTCCGCCGTACCACCATCCCTCACATTCTCCACCTTGGCCGCGTCATCGTCAACCACTTGGAAAGTGGGGCCGGCAAATTATTGGACCTTGATTAGGTGCTCCTGGACCCCACGATGATAGTGTGGGTCCCGATGTCGTTATAAAAAAATGTTAGAAAACACCGACCAACCTCTTCCGAGCCCACCTGGCAAGACCCATCAAATTGATATTGTATCTCCCTCTTTGTCTTTTTAATAAACAGTAAAGACAAAAATTTATCGAGAAGATTAGTGACATGACCTGGAGGTTAGTTGCTTGGTTTAATACAATATCGAGAGAAAACCATTGAACTAATTTTCCTCTAATTGTAAAATGATTAATAAGATAAGCACCACGGCAAATGGTTGCTATTTGGTGGGGGTAGATACTAGCTAGAAACAAGTGGAAGTTAATTAACTTTTTTATGCTTCTATGTTTTACAAATATTTTGATATAATGAATTCCAGTTGGCACAAGTGGGGTGGGTGGGTCCTACATGCCATGACGAGGTAGCTTTTCACTGGGTAGGGGTGGCTGGGTTTGGGATAGATGGTGGGACAAAAATAATGAACTAATACAAAGGATGGAGATGAGGTACAAATATGAGACTAAGACGAAAAACTACTTACAAGGGGTTACAAAAGAAAGAGATGTTAATGAGAATTTAAAGCAATGACATTAATTCTGAGCAAATAAAAAACTGACTTCATTTTTTATGTTAATGTGGTGAGAGAATTCAGGATAATTGAAATTCTACCTATTTGATTAACAAAAGGACAGGCAACAAATTACAAAGTAGAGATGGAATTCAATGTCTCTCCTAAATTTAGGGAGAATTTTGGATAAGACTATATTCCACTAACCCAAAAATTTATTTTTTCTGAGATATTCATGTCTACTAATATGTTCGATGAATAAGGGATAAGTACATGGGCATGAGATTTGTTGGATGGGATGGGTTGGATTTTAACATCTATTCAGGTTTTTAAAGAAGAAAGTGGATTTTAATTTTACAAATTAAGTTAGAGAAACTTTATTTTGATGTATGGAACAGAAATAGATATAGTCATCCCCCCAAATATGGTTTATTCACACTATCATAACAAACATTATTTTAATATTATAGCAAACTATAACATTCTCATTATTTTCATTAAGTCAGCATTTAGCAGTCGAATAGCCATCTTAGTTTCAAAAAGTCCATGGTATAAGAATACTCAAAATTTTGTACATTTTCTACAGCCAAAAAGCAAATTCATGGATATGATATGCTTACTCTTTCTACGTACAGTCTTCAAAGTAAAAGCTAGTTTTACAAAATGGTACATCATCTCAAATACCTAACATGCCAAGCTTTCTCTTAAATAACTGGTGTAAAGATATAATTTTAAAAATTAAAATTAAGATAACTTGGTTATATAGACATGGGTATATGAGTGATTCACATCCATAATTTGTTACAAGGGAATATATAATAGAGTAATGCTAGATGCACCGACATGTTAATCTAAGCCCTTAAAATATAAAAAAATATTTTTTTATAAAATTCTATTTTCTAAAGGATAAAACCCTAGGCATAATGGTTTAGATTAAGTGCATGGGATAGGTGCTTGGGCTAAGTGCAACTAGCATTATTTTATATAATATACAGAAAATAAATACAAACTATAGAAACACATGGCCCACATATACACAAAACTCACGTGTTCTATTTCTTCCCACGTGCATGCATGGCACCTTGCTTATATAAGTGCATGCTCAAACACACCATATTTCAAAGTCCCCAATGTGGCGTTAAAGAAACAAAGAGAAGACTAAAAAGAAAGATAAAAGAAGGGGGACGCGCGCACACGGATCTCTCCCGTGGGGGTGTGCCTCAAATCTTAAAGAACAATATAAGATAATATAGGTATAATTTATATGAAAATTATTTGAATGATTATGCTATTATTTTAAGAGGACAAGGGTTCTCACATAGTTTGTTATATTTAATATTTGATTCTCCAATCTCATACAGTGCCTTGTTTTATTAAACATGCAGTGGTCTACCTAACACAAAGGTAGCACGAGACCTGCTCGGCCAAGCAAACCCTGCTGTCGGTGCCAATAAGATGTAACATTGTTCGGGGGCCATTAGAGACTACACGTGGGACCCGCACTAGTGTACTGATCCGGTGGACCCCACTGCCGTTCAGGGACCTTGAAATGAGCAAATATGCTTCTGCTGCTCCGCTAATGAAGAACATTTGCTCTCTCCCGCCGCGCCGCCAAACCGAAGAAGACCTGCCGCAGTGCTGCTTAGTAGGAATAGGACCGTAGAGGTAGGAGCAAAAACCCACCTGGTCATCTACCCGCTGCTTCGTGAAATGGAGCTCTGCAGCCCGCGCGTTGTCTCCAATCTCCCGCATCCGAGATTATGTAATCATAAATCCTCTCCTGCGCGCCTCGCCGGGCCGATCACTTCAAAGAGAATTCCGACTTCCCTCACTAAATCAGGTGAACTTCTTCGCCTTGTGCTCTTTCCGCGGGGAGAAAAATCTGGGTGTCGGTGCGTCGCTTTGGTTTCTATTGCCTTTACTCGTTTTGTCCTTTATGCTGTTGTTTTGCTATGTGAAAACTTCGGTACAGACAACTAGGTGATAACTTGTGAATCTTTACGGTTTTTTTGTTCTTCCACGTTTCCAGTACCACGCCTGAAGATTAATGACTGTCCCTTAATATTTGGTAGCTCTTCTAGGGTGCTTGGGTTGAAGTAGTCGTAGAACCTCTATCAAACTGAAGTTCTTAAGGGTAAAACTGTGGCGTCAATCTTTATTATTTCTCCTATGTGATTTTTTTTTTTTTTTGGTATCCTTTGGTGAGTTAGTAGCATGTGATGCATGGATTTTATTGATTTTAAAGATGACGGCGACCTGTATGATACAGAAAGGTCAATTGACTAAAGTAACTGATGACGGAGAGCGGATGTCTTGTTTGCGTATTCGCTTGTTTTTCCTTTTTCATTTACATGGTCTAATGGAGCCTGTACGTCAGCTTCTGAGGTGCTATAATTTCCGTGGTATAGAGCCACTCCCCCAAATTTCAAAGTTGTGACTTGTTTTTAAGTTTGAAGATTCACCTGCTTCGAGATTGGCTTTTGTGCAACTAATCAGAAATTTTGGTAGGACTATTAAGGATTTTCCACTGTTAGTTTGTGTCTTTTGGATTGTGGGTCATGTTCTTCTCTGTGCAGTCCTATTACTTTTTAAATATTAAGAGTGAATTATAATAAAATTTCCGCTTGAAATCTTTTTGATAAATAAAGTTTTTGTTTAAAACAGAACGGAATGGTCAAAGAATACAAATGGTTATGGAAACTCTCTGACAACAAGGTGTTGTAGGGAGGTTCCGTATCTTGCTTAAAAGTCAAGACGACCACTAGCAGACGTTTTCACATGAATCCAGGACAAGACTACAGGATTAAACTCCCTAATCTGATCGCAGATGTGAATAAATTTCAAGGAATATCTTTTTTGCTTGAACACTAACTAACGACAATAAGATAATACCATGTACTATCCAATCTATTTCCTTGCAAAGCTTTTTGCATGAAATTTTGATCACGATTACTTGAATTTTCTTTTTTTTCTTTTGCCCTTTTTTCTGGGATGTCTCGTTCTTTGGTGCAATAAGAGCTAGTCTTCACAAATATGTTTATGATTGAGTGTACAACTTTCATTTGAATTAACTTGGTGACCATTGTTACCATAGAGAATTGACCACTTCAAGTTGAGTTGGGTCCTCCCTTCTTTTGGGAAATGTATTGTTCTGTTGTGCAAAAAGAGCTTCTGTTTACATATATGTTTGTGTCTGATTGACATATTTCATTTGATTTACCATTGTTTCTATAGAAAATTGACCACTTCAAGTTGAGTGGGGTTCCATCCTTTAGAACTTGTCACACCAGAGTTAGTCCAGGTTATTTTCATGAGATAGAGCCCATTAAGATAGCATGACATTAGCGAATTAAATTTTTTTTTTTTTGAAGCTAGTGAATTCAACTTATATCTGTCCAATTCGATTATCAATTCATATTTGAAGGACCTATTATAGTTTCCTTAGATAGTAAATAAGAAAGAGGTTTCAACTATGTATTCCTTCCACATTTGAGGCATAGAGAATGAAATGCTTACATTTGGATTTCTGGAACATCTTCACTTATATTTGTGTGCTATTTTACTCCTTTCAGGATTTGTCTCCATTGCCTATCCACCAAGGTGCACAACCTCAACAGAAATTTCATCTAGTTTGTCGGAGCAGTTTGATGAGGAACCAAATACAGAAATAATTACGGAGGAAAGCTATGGAACTGAAGAAACATAATAAGAATGAAAATTCTCATTATGCTAATGAAGATAGTTTTTTACCTTCTGAGGAAGCTCCACTTGTTTCACAGTTGCAAGTTTCTCAGTTTTTACATGGGCTGAAGGATAAGGTAATGTGCCTGTTTTTAGATCTATGAAAAATTTTACATGTACGACCACCTTAATATTTCTGTCCCTACCATATATATATATATATATATATATATCTTCTCCTGTGTTCTTGCAGTACATTTGCTAATAATATAAAGAACTGTTTTGGAGTTATGTGTGCATTACACTTGTTCGGCCTGTGGAAATCACTCTGATATTTCAGTAGAGTAATTTGTTGGTGATAGGAAATAGGTGACAGTGTAATGCCTGGGCAACCGGGCAGGTGCTGAAGTTTTACTTAGTTTTTGTCATATTATACCTCTGGAGGAAGCCAGGCAGATTCTGGTCCCTAGTAAAAACCAGTGGACGAGTTCAGTGACATCAGCTGCTTTACAGACATGTTACACTCATTACAAGATTTTTTTAATCAATGATAATGTCCATGTTGAATCATGGGCTTATACCTTAGAACTTTTCTTTGTGCATGATGCGGATGTGGTTACGCTCTTTCATGATATGAATGAATATGTACATGTTGGATGACGTGTAAATTCCATCACAATTTGCATTTATAATATGAATGCGATTAATTTTATGGAATATGTTTCCATTCATTGGGCTTCTTGGTGATTTTAAAGAACTTAAAAAAATGCAGTTGTTAGCTTTTTTTTTGGTCCAAATAATCCTTTATTGTTCATTTCATTTGTGATAGCTTCCAAGACGTAAGCCCTATTACCCTTTCAATTGCTTGCATTGTTGTTTAATGGTCATAACATAACTTAAACGTGCACTGAAAAATGTTTTATGTTAGATCATTTGTTGTGTACTTCATGCAAATTCTAATGCATCTTGTTAAGCTGGAAATGGTTAGTATTTCTGAATCTGATACATCTCTACTTGGAAAAACGAAAAATTAACTTGATTTCAGGAATTTTTTTAAGGAAAGAAAGAACGTTAGAATATGTTTCAGTATGTTTTACTCAGTAGATGGTGTCAATAATAGTACCCTTTATTATCTTCTTATTGTAGCTGAATCTGGAAGATGCTTACCCTGTCCTTCTGTATGGAAGTGGTGCTTTGGTGGCCATTTGGTTGTCAACAGCCATTGTAGGAGCAGTTGACTCCATCCCAGTAGTAAGTTCGTTGTTGCATTATTTTTCTTATGAAACAGTTTGTTGTACTTACAGAACTGTTTTGACAGGTCTTCTTTTATTTATTTTATTTTATTTTATTTTTGTTTTTGAGAAGTGACATGGTCTCTTTTTGGATAACAGTTCCCTAAGTTGTTAGAAGTTGTTGGCCTTGGTTTCTCAATCTGGTTCAGCTATCGCTATCTAATCTTCAAGGCAAGCATCTGTATTGGCTAGATTGTAAAGTTCTGTTAATTTTTTTTTTTTTTTTTTGAAAGTTTCTGTTATAACTTCTTATTGCAAACAAAAGGCAATTTTCTTTTTTTTTTTTTTTTTTTTTTTAATGTAAGTCAGTGTTCACCTCATTTCAGGAAAACCGGGAGGAGTTGTTCACCAAAATTGAAGAGCTGAAGCGGGAAATTATTGGTGGGTCCGGAGAAGATTAATGTTAATATGGAGATGTGCACCATCAGTTTCTTTCTTTCATTTCTCATCCAAAGAATCCATAGATTTTGTGTTTTTCCCCGTTGACCTTTTATAAAGACGAGCATGGATGATTGATGATAGCATTCTGATTGCTGTTATTTGTTATTTTTAGCTGATAGTTTTATTTATTTAGTTTTGACATCGTGCCACTTTCTAATGGGGCCTGGACGGTTATGGCTCGTTTCGAGAATAACATCAAATTGACCAGTAAACTCTCAAATTTATCACCGAACCCCAACTTTCAAATTTACTATCCATCATCCCTTATCTACAATTTGTGATCCGCCAGCTGACCTATTCATGAAAATCGTCATATAACCTGTCTATCTAATCCACAACCTTTTTCCCTTTTAAACCCAGTAATTAATCTTTGTCCCCACACCACAAAGAAAGAAAAAACAACAGACTTGAATAAGCAAAACAGGAATTTTCTTCTTCTCTTCTTTCTTCTTAACCGAACATAACAACAATTTTCTGCCTCTCTTCCGCACTGTGTAGGCATTTGTTAATCGTACGCGTGTAAATATGTAGACACCGAGTGAACGAACGCATGAGAATAAAGCTTTGTAATCCAGCCCAGGAATGCGATCAGCTGGAACTATTATGCAGAAAGGGAAAGTGATCAACCGAGAGGGTTGTTCTCACGAACTAACCTTCAGCTTAATTCGGTGAAGATTTGATCTATTTAATGCTAATTTTACTGCATCATTCAAACATAAGCATCATACCTAGAAAGGCTATATAACATGAGAACAGAAACCCTGTGCACATCTGCGGTATTTACAAAAAGGTGCAAGAAAGCGAGTTCTCATGCTGAATGATCCTCTATACATTCTCTCATTCCATAAGAAAGGAGCCCGATAAAACATAGTACTCCCCGCCCGGTTTTAAGCAAGTAGCATTAAGTCCACCTGACGACGTTAATTGTTATCATGGTCATATCCTCCACCTGCGTAATTGAGTGATCATGGAGCAGTCTTCTTCCTTCGAACAACTCAAAATATCGAGTATCTGATTCCCAGGCCATTGCACGTCAAAATCAACCCCTTGAACCGGTTGAGATATTCCTGGAATCACACCAATCAGAAATTAAGGGTAAGGGAAAGGAAGAGGGAAGGGAGAGAGGGGAGGGAGGGACTTACAATTACACTGTAATCTGGGTTATAAAGTAAGCCTTTGCTGTCATACGCTCTCCTTTTGTCTGGATTGCTAAGAACTGTCAGCAGGAAAGAGATTTTAGCTGCATCAGCCCACCATAAAACTTCTTGGTGAAGAAGCTGAATGACAAAAACAAAAAATATCCAAGAGTTCCACAGTTTCATTACCATTTTCAAGTTGCATAGATTGAGCTATTTCAATAAAAGTACAGACTTTCAGAAAACTGACAAGCAAGAATGAGAAACGATTTATAAGAGAGAAGAACTCACAACTCCTAAACAAATTGAACCCATACGCATGTATTGAGTTCCTTTTTCTCTGAAATATAATTTTATTTAAATATTAACTATCTAACACGAATCAACACTTCTGGTTCCTCGGGTGAAAATAAGTCTCAACAAAAACGTAGTGACTACAGGAAACATAAGAGTTGCAATGCAACATCAACTTTTTTCAAGCAAGTAATTCTTACAGATGATTGAGTGATTACTTAGCAGATATAAGGCTTTTCATCAACTGATTTAAGACTTTGCGTCAATCACACGAGGTGAACAAAATGGAATGATCACCTTCATAGGCTTCATTAATTTCTTGAAACCTGGAGGTTGCATTGTCCTCACCTTTCTGCTTATCCGGATGCCATTTCTGTAGAGACAAGGCAAAACCTACATAAGGATTTGATATTTACCACTCTAACTGCTGTAAAAAGCTAAAATCCACAGAGTTAATAGTCCAAGAACATGATTAGCAATGCAGGTTTTTCCTTTAAGACTAAGTAAAATATGACAGAAAATGAAAATAAAATATGACATGTATGAGTTACAATTCTGAGATTCTGAGATTCTGTAACAAAATTTTTAGAAAAGCAGATTATAAAACAGCTAGACAGTGACTCGTAGAAGTAAGAACATGGAATATCAAACAGTAAAGGCGAAAAATAAAACAGTTTCTAGTGATAGTGAAAGCAAATCATCTCCAAAAATCAACCATAGGAAAATCATAAAGAAGAGTAATGATGTTAGGCAGGCTAAGTGTACATACCAATGCCAAGCGAATATAATTGGATCTAATGGTTTCCTCTGATGCATCATAATCAACTTCCAATATCTTATAATAATCCTACAAAGAAGCGTAAAATATGTCAAAACTGGAAAAGAAAAAACTCATAATAGGGATGTAAAAGTCAAAGCAATAGAGTGGAGACAAATACAGCTTCATAAAGATATACATAAGTTCAAATCATGCAACAACTATTCCATGACAAAGCTATTCCACCCCCCTTTGATAGAGAACCATTTGATGCAGGTAGCTTCAAATCATGCAACAACTATTCCATAAAACAGCTATTCCAGCACCTTAGATAGAAAGATTTTTGGCACATGCCCCTGGTCTGTGCCTTTTAAACTACCATAAAAGGTGGGCGTGCAACCACCTATCACCAAGTATGACTAAAATACAAACACTCGGTCCATAGTAACTGTATTACTCAATGAAACTTTAACTTTATTTTCAAAAGGAACAAGTATCTTATACTCTTCAGAAAGTGTCGAGGTTTTTTCTTTCTTAGATAATTTTGAAGAGGCTTTCTTAGATTATCAGAGGGTAAAAATCGTCCCACCACCTTAAACCACTGGAAACACACAAATTGCTTGCACATAAACGAGCAGAAGAAACAATTAGAAAATGCCCAAAGGCAGTTACTCCAATTCTCCGGATAGGCAGTCAGGGTCGCAGAAGGATAATCACTCGTTATTCAAACAGATATTCTTAAGATCACAACAAAGAGTTCGGAGGATTTTTTTTAGAAAAAATTTCGGATGTCATGATAAAAATTATTTTATTTTTTTTTACGCAAACATGAAGTCACATAATGGGAAATGAACTGTACTGATGAAATCCTATGGTTAAGAAAATAGAATTCCGACAGAAGATTTTCTTGGCATACAAAACTCCGTAACTTGGAAGTAAAACAAAAGGAACGTAAGAAAATAATTATTTATAAGTCATACTAGATACCACATATCAAAAGTTGAAAATGCTACATTTCCAACGTCCCAAAAGGGAAAGTAATACTGATGCAAGTGCAACCTATCTACTAAAGCAAACACCGAGACGAAGAAACCAACTACCCACAAAGCTCTCCGCTTCATCACTGAGACAATTCTACGCATGAATGTTACTCTCTTGAACTAAAATCAAAATACAAAAAATAAAATTCCCGCCCAAAAAAATTTGAAAACGAATAGAGGTAAAGTATAAAAAAAGAAACCAACTTGAGGTCTGTTACCTTAGGTTTCGACAAGAGAGAAAAGAAATCGAACTCCAGAGGAGGAGTCTCTGGAAAGGGCTCATCCTCGTGCTCAACCTCTTCTTCCTCCCACACCATTATCTTTTTAAGAGTCCTCTCTCCGACACGTCCTGGATTAAGGCCAACTGAAGAAGTTGCTGTTTTTATAGGCGCTTCCGGAGACGTTGTAGAAAAATCTAGACGTCGGAGGCTCATTTTGTAAACGCGGAAGAGTTCTATCACGCTGTTGATGGATTGGATCGTCCAAAGACCTGGGCCGAGATAGCGGAGTTCGTCATGAATAAGCTCTCCATATATCTGGCCTATGCCAAAGGGGACAGTGGACTGAGCCCAGTTAAATGGCAGCCCATTAGTTAGGAGGACGAGAGTTGAGCCCAGTGCCGGCTGCTAGGTGAACCCAAGATAAGCTCTATATTCTGGGCTGGGTTCACCCATTCATATGGCTTGGACTCGCTATATAGGCAGATCTCGCGCTTCATTTTAGCCAGCCTCGGGTAAGATATGGGCATACCATATGGGTTACAAATTGGGCTGGGCATTTGGGCTTTGTAATTATTTTCGTTCTTGGGGCTCAACCTTTGGGCTTGGAGCAAGGTCTTCCATTTTTGGGACCCGGATAAACGTTATATTTGATAAAATAAAAAAAATAATAATAATAATTAACGTTATATTATTTCAGATAAAACTTTGATCGTCGTGGAACCAAAAAGAGTAATGCTACGCGCACTCCGGGAGTGCGCATAAATTGTGCATTGCTTAATATGGTTCAACCCCGTTTTTCTTCTCTCTCTCTCTTGCTCTGGCCTCTGCCACCGGCGGCGGCGGCGGCCTCCCCTCAGCCTCCCGTGGCGGCGGCCTCACCTCACCACAGCTTCCCTGGCCGGCCTCGCCCTCGCCTCAGCCTCCTGCCCTGGCCTCGCCCTCACCCTCGCCTCAGCCTCCCGCGTCGGCCTCGCCCTCGCCTCAACCTCCCTCGCCGGCCTTGCCCTCGCCCTTGCCTCAGCCTCCTGCGCCGGCCTCGGCTGCCGCTGCCCACGACGGTGCCTCTGCCTCGACTTGGGAGGCAGATGCCAGGGCGACTCCGCTGTGGGAGGCTGAGGCCAGGGCGAGAGAGAGAAAGAAGAAAATCGGGGTCGAACCAGACCCCGTTTTTTAGTTGTCGACTCAGTTGGTTACGTGGACGGCCACGTAAGCCATCGATGTAAGCAATGCATAATTTATGCTAACTCCCGGAGTCGACGTAGCGTTACGAATTAAGCTCGAAACAATTAGAAGCACTTCCGCTAGCATTATGGAATTGAGCGGTGGAACTTCGTTTCGTGACACGTGAGGAGGATCGCAGATTCCGGAGCCGATGTTAGGGTCGTTGGTGCATCGGCGAGGAGGCGGCGCCGGACCCTAAACGAGTACCGATGAACCCGGCGAGGGAGCACTTTCACTCAACATTGCTGCAGCTCCAGGATTAAGACTCCGAGTTGAAATCACGAGAACAATCAGAAACACGAAGCTCACCGCCGGGAACCATCTTCCGACGAGAGAAGCCATGAAAACACTTACTGGGTTAAGTACTCTGATCAGAAAAAAAATATTATTCATACGAGGACGGAAGCACTTGGGCGGCTGGTGAGAGAGTGTTGAGAGGGAGTAGCTGAGAATGCCAAACGGTGCTGGAGGAACTACTAATTAATAGAGTTCATGAAGTAATATTGTGTGGATCGAGATGTTTGGTTGTCTTCGAGATCGGTGGGAGAATTGGATTAGAATGGAAACTCTTCCTTTAATGAATTGGATTGATTGAGAATTAATACGATTGAGTATGCATGATTTATAAATGCACACTTACAAGTTACAATAAAGAAGAAATGTCAGAGATTAGCTGTATTTGAGATAACCTTCACCATCTATCTGATTTTATTTGGTATACTTTTGAAATTTGCTCGTTGTTAGAGACCGTGGCAGGAAAATAATCATACGAAGTGAGTATTTGGCTTCAACTTCTCCTTTTGCCAAAAAAAAAAAATGAAGATTTAGGTACAATTCTTTACTCATACTCTATATGTAATTGTAGGAGAGAATATTTTACGTTTTGTACCTTTGGAAAAATAGTAGTGATTTGTGTACTGTGACTTTTTAATGTGAGTTTTTACTCAAAAATAAATTCATACATATAAAAGAATTGCTTTTAAAAACAAAAGAGAAAAGAAAGGGAATTGTGAGAATATTTTGAAAGCAAACCAAGAGCAAGAAAGGAAGAATAATGGGAATAATGAAGAATAGGAAAACACAATTAGTGGCGAACAATACAAAGTTGGCATTATAGGAACCTCAAAATGTCTTGTATTATCTCAATGATTTTGGAGTGTTATTATGTCTACTTATCTCCAAATGTCTATTTATCTCTAAACATCCATGTGTGCATATAGGATTTTGATTAGAGTGGTGATACGAGTACTACAAAGTATTTTTGCAAGGGTTTACAGCTTAATGTGGCATCCATTTTGGTAAGAGATAAACTCGGATATAAAATTGGTAAAATTTTGTTTTGTAATAAAATATTATCTTCTAAATACTATCAGTACACCTGACCCTAATTTTTCTGACGGCCAACTATTCTGCTACTTCACCTGTGTAAAATAAGTGCAAACCTCTATGCATGATAAGCTTAAAAGAAAGAAAAATGATATCAGTACTTTAATATTTTACTGTGAGATTTTACTTCTTAATGTGATAGTCCTCCTTGCAGCCTAGTTGGTATTCCACGTAAGATTTAGAGTTTAAGCTTCCCTACAGAATAAGAAGATAGTTCATATGTTATTTCTTACTTAAGACTACCAACTAGGATGCCACGCCATACTGTAAAAACTTACAGTGGTCACAGGATGCTTATCACCACTCTAGAAGAAAATATTACAGATTACATGTCCACCCTTGTATGATCAGCAGAATGATCAAAACGCCATGAACTTAATATTGGAGGGAACGAGTTTGCTACAAAACGCATAATGTTACAGATGTTCTCGGAGACCTTCTCTGCCTACTTCTATTCTTACTTGTGCCATTAAATCAGCGTGGGCATTTGGTAGATCCATGGTTCGGCTTTATCTTGCAGAGTTCTTATTGAAGACCCAATTTTCTGTCTCTGTAACTCTGTTATTCCGGCGACAGAGACAGAGCTCCGTCGCCTGGTTCACCTGTGATATATGTGAATATGTCGGATGACCGATACGTCCATCCCGGAGTCGACGTATCGGACTTTAATCGCATTCAGCTTCGCGTACTTATATATACTTCTCGGGCTTCTTCGAGACTCACCATTCACCTACCCAATTTTCGCCCACCTACCCCCGTGCGCTTTGTCTACAAGAAGCCCCTCTCGCCGTTACCCAATGCTCGATAAGCTCGAGTCCTTGTCCCGTAGCTGACAGTAAATTGCTTGCTCTTGGACGACCCGATCCCTATTATGCAGGCTGTGATCTCTGGCTCCTCTGCCGGCGGCGTCTCTCTCGATTCTCAACTTCGGGGACGGCCGTCTGGACTCTCGGATCCCAATACCATTAATTCACTCTCTTTTTCCTCTCATTTTCAGAAATTATCTTTCAGGTAAGAACCCACATCTCCGTTTTTGTGTTCGCTACTTTGATTTGGAATTTTTCGAGTTTTGTTGATTGTTGCTATTGTGATCATGTTTAACGGCGCGTTTTTTTTTTTTCCAGCTTTTCGTCACGAATCTAATGTCTTTTAAGCTCTGTTTCCTTTGCTTTTCCTCTGTCTCTCTTACTGTTATGGGCAATTTTCCAGATTGTCACTTCTCCTAGCAAAGTGTTCTCGATTTGGCTTCTACATGTAGAAATCGGATCATTTTTGGATTACGCTAGTCCTGGGAGATCGAAGCTCTGCGTTCCATGTTTTTCTTTTTCTTTTTTGGGTTCTTTTTAAGTCATAGAAAGTAGCTGTAACTTTAATGAAGTTACGCTGCTGCGGAAGTGTGCTGCATTTAATTTGAGAAGTGAGTTTGTGTTCGAATGTGATAGATCCTCTCAAAGAAGTCACCACCCAAATTGCCGTAAAATGGCGGCTGTGATAAAAGGGGACGGAAGCAGCGATCCAATAAAGCTGGATATTTCAGTCAGTCCAAGGGTAAATTCACTCAAGCCTTCTAAAACAATGGCTATAACTGACCATGCTACCGCTCTCGTGCAAGCTGGTGTACCTGTGATTAGGTTAGCAGCTGGAGAACCGGATTTTGATACTCCAGCTGTAATTGCTCAGGTAATTGAGATATGTCGTTTATTATCTTTTGGGGTCCATCTTATGCATCGAGTGCTATCTTAAAAAGAACACTACACTGTCCTTTATTTCTGTCTGCAGGCTGGGATGAATGCTATACGCGAAGGATATACCCGGTATACCCCAAATGCTGGTACTATGGAACTCCGAACTGCCATCTGTAAGAAGTTGAAGGGTATCGTTATCGCTTGACACTTTATTTCTTGAGTATCCATGTGCTTGTTCTATGGGATTCACTTGTTTGGATGACACGACTGCTGCAGAGGAGAACGGGCTTACATATACTCCGGACCAGATCCTAGTTAGCAATGGTGCCAAGCAGTGCATCTTGCAAGCTGTTCTGGCTGTTTGTTCACCCGGTGACGAGGTGATGTTATTTAGACCGTAAAATTCTTACTTGATTCGTTATTGCTTATTTGCTACTGTAGTTTAGTTTGATTAGGTGCAGTACTATGATTTTTGGGAAATTAATTAATCCACAACTTCTTCACTGTCTACAATGTAGAATATTTTTGAAGAGGGTTTACAATATAGAATTTAAACAATGAAAATTCAGTACTTTCCACTAAGATTAAGAAAACTACCTGTTTCCATTTTAAAAATTTTTTTTTTGCTGCAAAATATGTGTCTTTATGATTTCCAGCATGCTGAACATTATTATTATGACTAATCACATTAAATACATTCTTCTCATTTTGGAGAAATATTGAGGAATCAAATCTTGTAACAGAGAATTTACATCTGACATGAATGAATTTTTCATTCAGGTCATAATTCCTGCTCCCTACTGGGTGAGTTACCCAGAAATGGCAAGGCTTGCAGATGCTTCCCCTGTGGTCATTTCCACGCTGATATCGGATGACTTTCTTCTAAACCCTAAGGTTCTGTCCTCTAGAATTACTGAAAAATCAAGGTTACTCATTCTGTGTTCCCCATCCAATCCCACTGGCTCTGTTTATCCCAAAGAACTGCTTGAAGAAATTGCAGAGATTGTTGCTAAACACCCAAGACTTCTGGTGAGTGATCAAGTAGCTAAAAATGCTGTGTTAAATAAAACTGGAGAGACAAAGCTTTGACAGATTATTACTCATCCGATTTTCTCCTCAGGTATTATCAGACGAGATATACGAGCACATAATATATCGTCCAGCAACACACACAAGTTTTGCTTCCTTGCCTGGAATGTGGGATAGAACTTTAACGGTTAATGGCTTCTCCAAGGTAATTGACCTACCGGGGTTCTACTTTTTCAAACTTCTTCGTTACTCTAAAACTGTTAGATTTATGATGGTGAAGTATTTCAGAGCCGATAAAATTTAATATCAATCCTTTATGAAGCAGGCAAAATGCTATATGTAAGGTCTAACTTTCGATTGGGTTTTGTAGGCTTTTGCAATGACTGGTTGGCGGCTTGGATATCTTGCAGGTCCCAAGCATTTTGTTTCTGCATGTGGAAAGATCCAGAGCCAGGTAAAATCAAATCCTCTCTCTGTGGGCTTTGGAGGCCTTTTATTTGTCATCTAGTTTTGTAGTTCACTCTTTTTGTTTTGATTAAAAGACTCAACTTGGTCAGATCCACAGACAAATTTTGTTTTAGTTCTAAGCTGATTCTCTGGTCAAATTATATTGTATCTCCAGTCTACATCAGGTGCCAGCAGCATTTCACAGAAAGCCGGAGTTGCAGCTCTAGGCCTTGGATATGCTGGGGAGAGGCTGTTTCTACCATGGTGAAAGCATTTCGAGAGAGACGAGATTTTTTAGTTAAAAGCTTCTGCGAAATAGAGGAGTGAAGATGTCAGAGCCTCAGGTTTCTATTTCAAATTGTTGAACTTTAATTATCTTTTAAGTGTAATTATTGTATCTCACTGGATCAAAAACCTTAAATGGCAGGGAGCATTCTATCTCTTTCTAGATTTCAGCTCCTACTATGGTACCCAGTTTGAGGGATTCGGTGAAGTAAGGGACTCTGAGTCCCTCTGTCGGTTTCTCCTAGACAAGGCACAGGTAAGGACCCCCCTTATCAGTGATGATTTGCCATTAGATGGACTTGGGAGGACTTCATGAACTTAAACAAATGGTGTTGTTTTAAAAATGCAGGTCGCTGTGGTACCTGGTGATGCTTTTGGGGACGATAACTGCATTCGGATCTCATATGCTGCATCGCTTTCCACATTGCAAGATGCCACAGAACGAATAAAGCAAGCTCTGCTTCTCCTCAAACCTACCGTTGCAGTTTGATTAAGATGTTGTAAGAACTATGTCACCAGCTATATCACTAATCCTCCACTGAAGATGTTGCAATGCAATTCACACCTCTTTGTATCTTAAAATCTCTCTTTAAGAAGGAATAATCAGTCGTCTAGGGCAGAGCTTAGACAACCATAATTTTTTCTGTTGTATCTCAAATTGACAGTTTGGGGTCTACTTTGAGATCGAGAATTTGAGACTTCTCCATGTATTGCTTTTCCCTGTGTATTTCTTCAAACATGATATTGTTGCAGAAAAACATTGATGGCCATTGTGTTCTTCCTCAGGAATACGCTGTGTGCTTCTTTATTCAACCCCAAAAATTACTGTTTGCTTTTTACATACTAGACACAGAAGAGATTGGGTTGACGCTCTAATGACAGTGGTGGCAGAGGAATGAATACAATTGGTTAAGAAAATATTTATAGGAGTCTTCAGTTAGATCTTACGTGGCGTTTGGCTTAGCTAGCTCTTTTTTGGGGGTCCATCTTTCGAATGTTTGAATGTAGTCGTGCACACACATTCATATAGAATAATAAAATAATGACCAATGCTAGGTGCACTTAGCTCACGTATATGTCTGACATCCATATTAATTTAAACTCTTAAAAATATAAAAAATATTTTTTATTTTATAAAATTTTATATTCTAAAAGATAAACCTTAGACATGTATAAGTATATCCGTTAGGTACAACTAGTATTATTTTAAAATAATATTTTTTGCTGTATTATTCTAAAATAATATTTTGTGCAGCATTATTCTATATCTTATTAGAAAAATAGAAGAAAATATTTAAGTGCTTTGAAATAGCTCAAAATGAATGCATTCACACTTGTTTCAGACTATCAAATATCTCTCGTGATCCTGGCCTGGAGTGTTACTTTTGTTGGTCAGGGACTCAAGTTTCAAGCCAGTCCAGACTCCAGAGACCACAGGAGAAGAAGCGGGCCCACCGCGAAACCCTTTCTTCGTCACTCGCAATCTAAGGGTCTTCCTCCAACTTCGCTGCTGCATGCGGTGGGTTGGCAGACAGCGACGCGAGATCGCGACGGTGCTGGGCCCATCGTTGCGAGCTCCCCTCGCGGGTAGCGTTGCAGTTCTATGCGACCTCGAGTAACGTGAGTTACGTGAAAAGGTTACCAGTGTCCCGACGCATGGGTATCGATGATTCGCCGACGAAAATAGAGCTCACGAGTTACCTGATTTGTAAATATGTTAACTTTACAAGGTCAAAGTGTTTCAACTTCCAACAGATTCTTGATGCGATCGTTGACGGTTCGCAGGCGAATATTCCCGCTACGAGCCTACGACACAACGGCCGGATTGGTGTAAATGTAATTAGTAGTAGACGGCAAGGCTAAAACGAACTTCCGACTCGTGTGAAACTTTCCTATCATCGTCCACACGTGCGTATAGAGCGTCGTGAATTTCAGCTGTGATATCAAATGCGAGGCGGCCAGGTGGTTCGGCGGCAGTGTTCTGTCTCGAATGGTGACCGTCGTTTCTTGCTAGTCTAGACGTCGGAGAGCGCGGGAATGGCGTAATTATTCTCCATCTCTGCTGTCTGCCTGCCTGCCTAGTGTTTACTGGTGCTCTTGCTTTGGTTTTTTCATCCATTCAATGGCTTCCGTCTCCGGTATCGCTTCGATTTCAATGGTCAAACCCTACCGGAAAACCTCCCTCCTGCACTCCGTCCGGTCAACGCCCACGGTCCGTTTCGCTCTCAATTCGGATCTACCCCGCCATCTAAGCCCTCTCAAGTCTGTTGCCAGGGAGATTCCTGCCGGTTTGTCCCAGGTCCCATCGATTGAGAAGAAAGGATTGGAGAAAGAGCCGGGTAGACTTTGGCGCCGATACGTTGATTGGCTGTATCAACACAAGGAATTGGGCCTCTTTCTCGATGTCAGCCGAATTGGGTTTACGGATGAGTTTCTGGAGAGGATGGAACCGAAGCTTCAGAAGGCTTTCCGCGACATGGAGGACCTTGAGCGAGGGGCTATAGCGAATCCTGATGAAGGTAGAATGGTGGGTCACTACTGGCTCAGAAATTCGGGCCTTGCGCCCAACTCGTTTCTGAAGGTGCAGATTGAGAACACGTTAGAGGCAGTGTGCAAGTTTGCGGACGACGTTATAAGTGGCAAGGTTGTCAATTTTATCGATGTTTGGTTATCAAGCCGCATTTGGAAACGTCTGCGTCTTTCTATTTTTGCATTTTCTCGCTTTTTACCGAAAGCCACTACCGGAAGTGGCTCTGGACTGGACTGACCAAACTGTGAAAAGCTGTGTGCTTCCTTGCATTAAAAAAAGTTCATTTTTCCTTGGCGAGAATTTGCGACACCTTTCTATTTATGTTGGAGCTATCCTTTCTGTTTTTTGACGTTGGAAGTGAAAACAGATTAAGCCCCCGTCGTCACCTGCTGGTCGCTTTACTCAAATACTCTCCGTTGGAATTGGTGGCTCAGCTTTGGGACCTCAATTCGTAGCTGAGGCTCTGGCTCCTGATAACCCTCCTCTCAAGGTAAATAGAATTACATGCAACTGTTCGTTGAATACCTGTTACCGTTTACTTGTGTTCTTTTCAAATGGTCAAATGGGATCGTGGTCTAATTGTACATTTTGGCCTTTATTTTATAATGAGTAAACGTCGAACCTACTTATTAATACTACATTGCATACGAACCTGCTGTCCCCATGGATAGTGTTACTGCCTTGCGAAAATATGGCAGAATGAGGTAGTGGAGTGCATCTATATCTATTGGTAATGTTCTAATGGATTACTTGAGAGGCTAACATAATGTCGCTCTTTGAGCTTTGGGTTGTTACAGATTAGATTCATTGACAACACCGATCCGGCTGGAATTGATCATCAAATTGCTCAACTTGGAGATGAGCTAGCGTCTACTCTTGTGATCGTGATCTCAAAGGTCTGCATTGGATTTGTCAGATCATTTCAGACATTTTACTGCCCTTCTTCTTATGTTTAAACCTGATAATTCTTATTTTCAGAGTGGTGGCACTCCTGAAACTCGAAATGGTCTGTTGGAAGTTCAGAAGGCATTTCGAGAAGCTGGTCTGGAATTCTCAAAACAGGTTTTGTTTGCAGGTTTTTCTTTCCTGCTTTTTTCTTGTTAATTTATAACATGCGCACAGAAGATGTAACCCACATATTAATTGAACTTGAAGTGAATGATTTCTTTTATTCTGCTGGCGTGTGTAGTTAATGAGAATTATCGTATCATAGATATAGTGAATTTTTCAACTTTTCATTTTTAGACTCCTTTTTTACTGGATTTATTACAGCAAAGGGAAAAATGCTTCTGAAGTGTTTTTTATACAGGGTGTGGCTATAACACAAGAGAACTCTTTACTGGATAATACTGCAAGAATTGAGGGTTGGGTAGCGAGGTTTCCAATGTTTGACTGGGTTGGTGGTCGTACTTCGGAAATGTCTGCAGTTGGTCTACTTCCGGCTGCACTCCAGGTGTGCTGCTGATTTATGTCTAGATGAAATAAAGTGAATGTTGACAGGAAAAAATGAGAGACAGTGATACTGCAAAAATGCTCTCTGAAGCCTTTTTCTTTTCTTTTTATTTTTATTTTTATAGGGGATTTACATAAAAGAAATGCTTGAGGGTGCTGCATTGATGGATGAGGCAAATCGGATCACTGTGGTACTGCTACTTCTTATCCTGCAATATCCTTGCCTTTTTTTTTCTTCAGTATCTGTGTCTGAACTGAATGGCATTTGTAAAACCTGCTTCAGTTTTAATGTAAGTCATGCAGAAACGAAAAACGAAATTCATGAACCAATGAAAATGGTTTTCACCTCATAAGAACCATGTTCCTTGTGGGGCTCTGATTCTCAAATCCCAAAGAAGAAAAGCACAATACAATACCTTAGGAAAATGTTTTTCTTCTCATAAGAACTCCACGTTCCTTGTGGAGGCTTGATTTTAAAAACCTTCACTTGCTTACATCAATTATTAAGGTTAGCCAATTGAGCTTGATGTTTTAACTACTGCTTAGGTGCTATAACAATGCTTTCAAAGGAAAACACAGTGATTATTGGAGGGATGATGCAGGATGTATAAGAGTTCTATTTTAATTAGGATTTGGTAGTAGAATTAGGTTTGAATTGGGATTCCTTCTAGTATATTATTCAGTCTTATATTAGATTAAAAACTCTTTATTTAGTTATGTACTTAGCCTATAAATAGGCTATGGATTATGGATGTTGTTACGTTTTGATTGATGAAATGAAATTATTTTTGTCTTCCTCTTGTGTTCTTCTTCCTTTCTCCCCTTGTTCTCTCTATCTCTTCTATTCTCTCCTTTCCTCTCAGCCCTATTCTGTCCTGCATCAGTTGGTATCAGAATAGGGTAGAGAGGAAAAGGAAGAAGAGAAGAAGGAACAAGGAGAAGAAGGAAGGAGACAACTGATTCAATGGAGGAAGAGGAAGGAGACAACGCACAGAGGAGCTTGGTAGACTAGTCGAGATAGGAGTTGCAGGTCAAAAGTTGAAGTAAAGGAAGTAAACCTGGCTCTGATACCAACTGATGTAGGACGTGAGAAAGGCAGAGAGAATAGAAGCAGAAGAAAGAGAAATAATAGAGAAAAGGAGGAAGAAAGGGGAGAAAGGAGGAAGAACACAAGAGGAAGACAAAAATAATTTCAATTCATTAATCAAAACGTAACAACATCCATAAACCGTAGCCTATTTATAGACTGAGTACATAACTAAATAAAGACTTTGTAATCTAATATAAGACTGAATAAAATACTAGACTAATGAGGAATTCCAATTCAAACCTAATTCTGCTACCAAATCCCTAATTAAAATAGAATTCTTATACATCCTGCATCAAGGGACCTCTTGAATGAGAACTGCTGGTAAACCTTTAGAGTGATGATGGCAGAAGAGAATGATGATTACTTAATTATCATTGTGACAAGAAAGGAAAGAAAACAAGATGAGCAGTGATCGGATGAGAACTTTGGGTAACAAGAACTGAACTGATGAGGAATAGCAATTTAATCATTACTAACCAAGAGTTAGGTGAGTTTTTAGAGATGGAAGTACAAACTTCTTCATCAACATCATATACAAAGCGTTGTTGAAACGATAGCAAGAGGAGCTTTCTTCAACATGCCTTTCATTGTCTTGGAGAGTTTACTGCTCAGCTACAAATTGCTTTGGCATTGGATTTACGAGGAAGAAGAGAGTGAAATTGGCCATTGGTAGTTAGTGCTTCCATTATTTGGTAGTTTCACACTTCTAACATTGGCTAGAGAATGCCACAAGAACAAAAGAGTAAAGTGATGGCTAGAGTCTACTTCACGGCGATGAAAGAAGGCTGGGGATGGGAGACAATCTTGGACAACTTCAACGCCTTAATGAAAAGTATCTTAACCCAAACACAGCACTGACATCCAGGAGACTTTCAATGACTCTGATTACCTTTCCTACATATATCTTTTCGCAACTGCTTGCTTCTCTCATTTGTTCAACCAAGTTGTAAAAGGCAAAACTACAACCCCTGCTACCGACTAATGTGAATGGGCCAACTGCTTCAATTTTTATGACATTAGAATGGCATAATTGCTTCTGCTGAGTTGCCATGTTACTATGTTTCAAGTGCCTGATGTCTATATGGTCCAAGCAGTGAAGTATGTGTATCATGATTAAGATGGTACAGATTATAATGTTTGGACCAACCTCTTGGTAGTAAATGAAGCGGGCTATCACAGAAGAGAAACACTGCCCCCTGGTCTTTAAAGCATATTTTCGATGAGATGGATGACCGGATCAAGGACTGGAGAATAGCCTGGTCGGCTGTACCACGGTCAGCCAACTCTTTGGCTGATAAGCTGGCAAAAGCAGGTGTTATTAGGACAGGCCTTACCATTGCCAACTCGGAGACAGATCTCCTTTAGTTCCTGGCAGCCCAAAAGGAGGCCTCTATGGCCTCAGATGTACTACTACTGTATCTTACTTGTACCACTACTTTTTACATGCTGCACTGCTTGTACTATGCTCTATTTCTAATCTAATAAAAGCATCCCTATTTCAAAAAAAAAAATTTCTTGTTTATAAGCTGGAGATACACATCAAAACATGTACCTTGTTTGGGCCAACCTCCTGGTAGTTAAGTAAGCGAGCTCTGTACACTTGAGAGCATAAAATTTCTTACCGATAAGTTGAAGAGACACATGAAAACTATGTTCAGAGATATCCCTTTCTTTTCATTGTTTTGTGCTGTTTTCCAGACTCTTATGTTGTCATGATTACATTTAACTTAGGAATCCTCCTGTTTCCTTTGTTTACGGCATTAATCTTTTTCTCAGGCGAGGAACAATCCTGCAGCCTTGCTTGCTTTGTGCTGGTATTGGGCTACTGATGGCGTTGGATCTAAGGTTTGCATTTATTTGATTAAGTTAACCTTCTGCTTGGCTTCGAATTTGAGCTCGAGTTAGTCTTTTTAGTGTTTTAATAACAAGACCATTCTTACCAGTCCAACTGAGCTGATCTGGAAACAGAGGTCAGTTGGTTTTCTGATGCAAAAAACTGAATATCCTTTAAAGAATGGGTGATATGGCTGTTGTTTGTGGTTTGACTACTGACTGGGTACCTGGACTCCATTTTTAAAGGGAAATTCTGACTTCAGTTTGTTTAAGATTCTGTACTTGGTTCATTTTAAAGGTTTGACAATTTTTCTATCATTTTGTGAATGTTGATTACTTACATGCCACATTTTAAAGGTTTGACAATTTTTCTATCATTTTGTGAATGTTGATTACTTACATGCCACGCCGTTTTCCCTCTGTGAGGCTTAAACCAAAGACATCATGTTAGAAGCCTCCTCATGTGTCGTCTATTGAGCCAGGGGATGGCAATTTTTGGCAAACTTTATATTGTAGGTCTCAAGTGTTTTTATAAGATGTTTTGCTTCTGATATCATCCTGGTTCAATGTTGGCTGTGACCTATTGTGCCTCAGGTTCAAGAGCCTCTAGGTTATTACAACTTTGATATTATCCTGATTTTCCTTTATTTTCTTTCCACAGGACATGGTTGTACTTCCTTACAAGGATAGCCTTCTTCTGTTCAGTAGATATTTGCAGCAGTTGGTGATGGAGTCACTTGGGAAGGAATTTGACTTAGATGGAAATCGGGTATGACTGAGTTGTTCGAGTGATTTTTCTTAAAATAATGAGCATGCTGTACTGAGAAAATTTCTCCAAATTTTTTGGTGCTGATGTTTGAGGTGTGGTTGGGCCATCATGTGGGTTAGACTGATCTGCCAGTCTGTCACGATCATATTACTGAAGTATAGGGAATACATGCTTCTGGTCAGCTTATCTCCTATTTGCAGTTCATTTCATCATCAAATAAGTTGCACAACCCTGTATAACTGGAGTATGAGATGTTAGCTGGAAAAGCCCACTTTTTGTAGCTGTGCATTTACCTCCTCATATAATTTGTCAGGGTGTATATGTGGTTTGTTTGGGGGTGAATAGTCCAGCCATTGCAAAAATTTGGACTTTGTTAGTTTGGAAATTAAGGGAAATGTGATTGTTTAGTAATTTTCTGATTAAACTGGTGTAAGTTCAACATGATTTTAAATCTAATTTAAACTGGGGCCTTTTCTGTTTTATGGCCTGAAAGTATGTTTTCAATATCTCAGTGGTGGGAACCTATTTTGCATTGATTGTAAGACTGTCTCATACTACTTTCCTAGGCTTAAGTTGGGGTTGCTAGCGGATAAATAGTTCCATTCTGGTTATGGATTTGGATGATATTTAAGCTAGGAGAAAAAAAAATTTCGTTGGAATCTTATCAAGAGTGGAGCTGGCCCTTCTTCAACAATATAATGTGATGTGTCAAGTGTACTGTTGTTGTAGCTGATATAATCTGAATCTCCTTTTCTATTCTGATCTTATTAAGCTCTCCCTAGTAACTGCTGTTATTTTCATTGCAGGTTAATCAGGGAATTACTGTCTATGGAAATAAAGGGAGTACAGATCAACATGCGTATGTTCTCTCTTTTAAAATTTTCGTCATATATGCTGAATTAATTTCATTAAATCCTGAACCCTTCTTTTTGTGGTTCAGATATATTCAACAGCTGAGGGATGGGGTTCATAATTTTTTTGTTACCTTCATTGAGGTTCTTCGAGACAGGCCTCCTGGTCATGATTGGGAACTTGAGCCAGGTGTGACTTGTGGTGATTACCTATTTGGGATGCTTCAGGTTAGTTTTTCCCCAGACATCAAAGAAAAATTGTTCTATTAATTCTTTTAGTTGACTAGGTATGGTGCATGTCTTAGATTATTATTATTACTATTATTATTTTATTGTTGTTTGAAAGTTGTGATGTCTTAGATTGAGTTAACATCCTGCATTGTTGTCATTAATTGTTTTCTTTCAGCCTGCAGTTCTTCCATAGGTGGATAACAGGGATTTCAGAGTCTAGGTTTCTAGTAGGTCAGGTCCTAAAGGAGTGATCTTAACAAACGAGGAATTGGTGTCTGTTTTTATTTTTATTTTTATTTTTTTAGGTAAGCGACTTTTTTTACTGCACTTACGATACCCAAATGAGACTTGAACCCAAGATATCCTATTACAAAACCACCCATGTGACCATTGAGCTATGCTCAAACTCTGTCACAAGCATGCTTACACCTTTAAACAAAAAAACAATGAAATTATAGTAAAATGATTACAAACATGCATAACAAGTACTGATAATACTTTAGGTTTGAAAGTTCTAAACAAATCTGGAAGGATAAAGAAAAACTAAGCTTAAAAGAGTTCAAAACAAGTCAATCAACGAAAGAAATGGTCTTTTATTTTTGGTTTTAAGGAAAGAGGGTAAAACAGAAAAACTTTATAGTACTACTACATTATCTCCCCAAAGTGTTGTGCTACAGTATCACGCGGCAATCTCATGCCTCTGTTCCATTACAATATACAAAGAAAAATCGTGGTTTCTCCCAAATTACAAAATTTCTTAATGAATACTCCTTTCTGTTTGCTCTCAAAAATAAAATAAACTAATGATTGTTGTTTTTCTTATGAACTAGAAGTGGACTAAAAATTGGTGGAAAAGATAATGTTTTGTGAGAGAAGGTTTAGGAAAGTTTGAGAATTTCGGAAATTTATGTTATTAGGGTTAAGTATGATTAATATAGTTAGGAGGTTAAGGAAGGAAATTAGGGGATGCTGAGTTTGGGAGTTAAGTTTAGTAGTTGATTAGTTTATCTTGGGAGAGACGGCTTACCTCTTGAACAGTAAGCCAAGTTATCCATAATTGAGGGATTATTACAATACCATTTAATTTTTCTTCCCCTTTCAATTCAGTTCCTATCACGGCAACATTTTATTGTCTGAAATAAGGGCCAAACTAAAACATAAAAAGTCCTAATGGACCTTATGCAACACAAAGGCCCATTAAACTAAAAACAAAAAATTCAAATAAAACCAATTAATTTTTATGGGCCAAGATAGAGCCTTTTAGAATAGAATTAATTAAAAAATAAATCCATTTAATTTCCTAAACCTACTAAATAAAACTTTAATCTTGGGCACCTGTTTGAGCCAAATAGTCATGTGGTTGTCTTCCTTGTACTTATCCAACTCTCTTGATCCCTATTAGAAAAACACACACACACATGCAAAAATACACACATACATGTACATGGTGAATGGGATATAAAAACACACACACACACATGCACGCACGCACATGCCCACGCCCCTGCCACACGCCCACACGCGCGCCCACGCCCACCGCCCACCACACGCCGCCGCACGCAGCGCGCCCACGCGCACACACGCGCACACACGCGCACACACGCGCGCCCACGCGCACACACGCGCACACACGCGCACACACGCGCACACACGCGCACACACGCGCACACACGCACACACGCGCCCACATGCGCCACACACACACACACACACACACACGCACGCAGCACTGCACACACGCGCACACACGCACACACGCGCCCACACGCACACACACGCGCACACACGAGCACAGACGCGCACATACGCGCACACACGCGCACACACATGGATGGGATGTAAAAACAGACCACACACACATGCACATGGTAAAAAGGATGTAAAAACATACATGTGCACATGGAAACTATCTGACCTTGAGTTATCAGTTGAGATCGTTGCAACATTGTTAGCTTTCAGAAATTTGGCACTTAAACTTCCTTTATTGAATTTTAACAGGGAACGAGGTCTGCACTCTACGCAAATGACCGCGAGTCTATTAGTGTCACTGTTCAAGAAGTTACTCCTCGTTCTGTTGGTGCTCTTGTAGCTTTATATGAGAGAGCTGTAGGAATATATGCCTCACTTGTCAACATCAATGCATATCATCAGCCAGGTACATTAGGGTTCTTCTGTTTAAAATGTGTATTTTTTTTTTTTTTTTTTTTGAAGAGATTCATATACACTTCATTTAGACCGGATTACAATACTGTGGCTGCAATAGCCTAATTCTTTACTCTAGGAGACTCAAACTCGAAACCTCCCGCAACACATCCCTCTGGTGTTACCACTGAGATATGCTCAGCTTCACGTGTATTTTAGTTTAATGGGCCTTTTGTGTTGGCAACGTATCTTCTTGTGTGGGAGTAGAAGATGGGTTGCCCTTATCCGTCCTTAAGTATCACATATTGGCCGAGATCTATCAGATTCTACCATACACAATAACCCCTCATATCAGCTTATACAAGCCAATAAAAAGGGATCTATTGCCCTATATGCCCTTATATGTTGTCAGATTTTGTGGTCTCTGTCAGATAAGAGCAACCTTCAAGTGAATATTCGTCTTGAGTTCTTGACTAGATGTGTAGTTGTATGCAGGTGTTTCTTCTATAATCTGCTTCATAGAAAAAAATTATATTCTTTACTTTATTTTTTAAATTTAGGTGTTGAAGCTGGAAAAAAAGCAGCAGGTGAAGTACTAGCTCTTCAAAAGCGGATTCTAGCTGTCCTTAATGAGGCTAGGTGAGTTTCTTATAATTATCTGCTTATTCCTATCTTCTTTTTGAAAGTTGTTTCAGCCATGATTTGTAGCAGAAAGTTCTTTCGGGATGGGAAAATTTAATCTTAAAATGTCCATACACAATTCATTGGTGATGATGATTCAAAATCATGAAGAATTCCACTGGGTGGAGGGTTGAGTTGGAATTTGCAAAATGGATAACCAGAAGCGGACGTAAGAAAAAGCAATGGTACACAGGAGAAAATTAACCACAATTATGGGTTTAGCATCCTATAAATTTGATCTTTTCTTCTGTGCTTGAACCACCATAAAAATCCGGAACCTAGAAAGAAGCATGTCAAGTTCACAAGCATCATAGCTAGACTCTTCATATTCTCTTTCTTTGTTTAGTGTCTCACTGCTACTTCGATTATGTTTGTGTTTTCAGCTGCAAAGAACCTGTTGAGCCTCTTACGCTTGATGAAATTGCAGATCGTTGCCATTGTCCCGAAGATGTAATCTCTCTCTCTCTCTCTCTCTCTCTCTCTATATATATATATATATATATATATATATATATATCTGTGTGTGTGTGTGTGGGGTACCCCTTCTAATGATGCCAACCTGGAAAATTTTGGCAAAAGTTTAGTGGGAAAAGAAAAAAAAAAGTGATGAGGTGAATGCTATAATAAAACTTTTCCCATATTGGCCAGAGTTCCCGAGTGGCATCCGCCTGGTGCTGGAGTGGGGTTGAAGACTTAATTTAATGCTCCTCAATTCCTTCAACTAATCCCACTAATTTCATCCTGCTACTTACTATTTTCTGATGGAACAGATTGAGATGATTTACAAGATCATTGCTCACATGGCGGCGAATGACAGAGCGCTTATAGCTGAAGGGAGCTGCGGATCCCCTCGAAGTATCAAAGTTTATCTGGGAGAGTGTAATGTTGACGAGTTATTCGACTAAGCTGCATTTTGTAATTTTACATATGTTCTCGACTTCCCTGCCATAATGTCACACCTTTCTTAGAGTCCTGTAATCATGGATTCACGGGCGGATGCCCTAGATTGATCGTTTCAGAAGTTAATAAAAATCAAATTTACTGGCTCTTACTCATTTTCCCTTACTGCAACGTGTTACAAGATTTTTTAGACAGTACGTTCACTCAAAATAATGGTTTCAACGTTCTGAGTTTATAGTGGCGTCATGGTAAATAAATTCAACATGGTGTCTGCTTCGGTACTCAGTTGATCCCATCCGAGGAATAATTTCCTTTGCACTTTCCATTAAACAATGTCATAATTTCTACTCGTCCCGACTAGCCAGCTCCTCTCCAGTCTCATTACGCGCCAACCGGGACCCACGAACTGGCCTTTCCATTAATTAAATCTCAATCCGGCCGGCTGGAGTCTATTTCTTTTTATTCTTTACGGAAAATGCCCTTGTCAGCCCCTGCCGTTAATTACCACTAAATTGTTTTCTTCACACGGGTCCCGTCCTTTCTGACGTGGATCACTGTCGGCCCGACATGCTTCCCCCGCTGCATCCCAGTTCCGGACAACAATTCCTTTTCGTAGGCCCCACTCGGCTTTAGCGAGGACTTGGATTTCTCGTCCAATGGTTGGATCTTCTTATCACTGGGACCCCGCACGTTCAGCGTCAAACCTTCGCGTCCAAGGAAGAAAGGAGGGGGGTGTTTTCGGGTACTTCGCCGCTCGATCCGCTCGATGCCAAACCGAACTCGAATTTTGAAAAAGGAAAAAGAAGAAGGCGGGAGAGCCCGTGGGCCCGGGGGATCCATGTGAGTCATGTGACACCGACCACGTCCGGTTCCCCCTCTCCTCTCTTGTGGTTCGGTGGCTCACCCGGCTCACCCCCACCGCGCCGTCCCCTTCACGTCCCGACCGTTACTCGCGCCACGTCAGCTTCCCGTTACCCCGAGCCGACGTGCCATGCTTTTCGGCTATTTTTCCTTTTGACCTTTCCCAAATCCAATATAACCCCAAATTACCGCCGCGGTTACCATATGCTGACGAATCTTACCCTGAGAAGTGTCCTTTCGGCGAACTATAGCCCGGGCCCACAAGTCGTACGGTTAGGATGACTTTAAATCATAAGGAGTTGGACGATTTTCCTGAATCTGACGTGCTTCTTACTGTAAAGCAGTACGAAGTGTCCTCTGCTTTTTTCTGCACTCTTTGCTTAGTTTATTCACACATTGCACTCGTTGTTGCGTTCCCTCCTCGCCATTTTCTCAGCGTGAAGCTCCATTATCGAGTTTTGAAAAAACAGAGCAGAGGGAGTATACTAAACGGGAAACCAGAGGGTTTGAGGGACTTCGGAGGAAGAGAAAGAGAGGGTGGGAAGAGGAAAGGACAGTCCTTTTCCGATACTTCCGCCTCCAGATCTCTGCATTCGGGTGCGGATTTTCTCTGGTGACGGAATCGATGGTTTCTTGGTGTTTTTCTTCTTGTTTTCACGTTCTCTTAATTGGTTTTTTTCTGATCCAGGCGAAGGTGGGAAATACAGCCATTCTGGAATGTTCACTGAAGGACTGGACCCGAATGCGCTGCGGTGGGTTCAGGAGGTGAGCTTCTTGCAGTGCATCTTGTCTAATCTTGTCTTCTTCCTTCTGGGAATTGTCTTGTGGATTGCTAATTTTGGAAATTCTGATATGAAATTGTCTTTTTTGACATTATGTTTTTATTATGTTCGTTGTTGTTATGCCGTGTGAAGTCCACTTGTCCGGTGATTCCCTTTAGTACCGCTCTATTTTTGGAATCTTTTCTTCCTGTTTCACTCTTATCTGTTTCGCATCACTCGTTCTTTGATGTTATCTGCCAAAAATTGAGGCCGAACGGTTCACTTCAGTTGCGGGTTCGATACTGAAGTTGCTGTCTCTTTTTTTCTTATATATAATTTCTTAAAATTTGCTTTTGGTCGCAATGAAAGGTTGTTTGTCCTGGTTTATTCATTATAATTGATGATAATCATAATTTATGTTGTAAACCTTCAGGGACCGCGAATTGATCCCCTTCGCAGTGCCCGAAATGTTAATTGGAACTATGGAGTGGCGAGTAAATTCCGAACTGGACAAGTTCCGTCCAGAGTAATTCCAGTCTCAGGTTCAGTTGGTAGAGATGAAGACGCTAGTGTATCTGGTTCGGATATGGACGAAACAACCGACACTGAGGAGGAGGTATATGGTGGACGATATTCTCTCGATTCATCGCCACGGGAAGAAATTCTTCCTAGGATTCCGAATGGTACGTCACATAGATATGTAACTCCTTCAACAAGGCAGCAGAATTTTTCAGATTCAGATTCTGCTGGAAGCTCTACAAGTGGAGTGCTTTCTGGAGCAAGTTATCCTACTGAGAGCTACTCCTCCAATGTTCCATCAGGAGTGGATACAAAATCTGGACGGGAAAAGGTTTGTCTTTTTTCTGTTTTTTTTTTCAAAGTTTGATGACAAGTAAGTTTTTTTCTCGTTCTGAGAATTACCTATCATGCATGGTTTTTTTTTTTTTCTCGTTCTGAGAATTACCTTATTCTGCATGTTTCTTCCCACGCTCAGCTCCATGTTTCTGTTTAAATAAAAATTGGGGATTGGCGGCAAATTGAGTTCATTTGAGGCGAAACTTATTCTGAGGTACTTAAACGGAGTCATGTGGGGCTGAATAAGTATTTCTATTACTCTTATAATCGTTATCTCTTTTGAAAATTTTTTACAGCCATGCATGTGAGCTTCTGAATCTATTATCATCATATTTCATTACTCAGTAGATATGAATCACTCGTTAACCTAGTGGATGCATTAGCCTTTTATAACATTAAACGACATGACCTATGCACTAACTCTTTCTGCAATGGTTGTTTAATGCTGAACGTCTTAGCAGACTTCTTTCTTCCATTTTATATTAACTTCGTGATCTGTAAAATACTTGTCAAATACGAAAAATTGCTGTTAGCAAGAACCCCATATTTGGATGAAGCTTCTTTTTTTGGCCATGAATAAGAGTGTTGTTTGTAGGATGATCTCTGCAGAGGATTTCTAAATAGGAATTTTCCTGGTGTGATACTCCTAGTTATTTGGTGAAGATTTCGTTTGGTGTTATTTCATGAATAAGAATGTTTTTGCAGGGTGATCTCCGCAGAGGATTGCTGAATAGAAACTTTGCTGATGGTGATACCCCTAGTGCGCCTCCTTTTCAAAGGACACATCCAGAGATCAGCGAAGATTCTGATAATGTTGCCAGTTCTCAGGCTGGTGGAAATCCAAATCTATCAAGTGCAAATAATTATTCTGTAAAAAAGGTGCAGAGTGCACCAAAAAATGTGACATCAGTTATTGGTGCTCAAGTAGGACATGGCTTGTCAGACAACAGTGTGAGGTTTGTATTTCTTTCTCTTTTGGCATGTAAAATTTTTCGGCAATGTTCATAATGAAATGAACCCCTGGGATAGCAAAATTATATCAGATTTATTAGATCAGGAAAAAGAAACATGGTGACCCTGGAATCTGTTAGATTTTGCAAAAAACACTTATACTTAAAAAAAAAAAGTTCTACTGATGTAAGTTAGTGTTATTATAACTAATTAATTTGTCTACTTCATGGGTAGGTTCCTATATACAATTGAAGGGTCTATTAATTTTTTTAATTTGTATCATAGAACTAATGCTGCTGATGTGGAAACTGCTGTACCTTCTGCCGCTGTCCCAGCTCGTGTTCCTACATTTCATGCAAGGTACATCTGAATGAAACCTTTGCCAAGCTGTTTTAGTTAAGTTCTTGTGGAAGCTTAAGTTCACTTGAGACTGAAAAACTGTTCCTTTTTATTTGTCTTTTGAATTGTAGAATATTTCTTTCATTTTTATTTGAGGAACCATTGATCAAGCCTTGGAGTCGTGTTCTATTTATGGAAGGGCAGTTCCACAAATATAGAACTGTTCATGCTCCTTACTGCTTGTATTTGGTGTACTTTGATTTTGTCAATTTACTTTTAAAGAAAATTTTTGATATTGTCAATTTGATCATTGTGGCTTAATAATTGGATTCAGTGGACTAGGACCTTGGCATGCTGTGGTTGCATATGATGCATGTGTTCGGCTCTGCCTTCATTCATGGGCACGTGGTTGCATGGAAGCTCCTGTCTTTCTTGAGAATGAATGTGCACTTCTTAGAAATGCCTTTGGGTGAGTTCAATGAGCTTTACTTTTGTTTGGTGATAAGATAAAATCTCTATTAAAATAAAAGAGATTAAAATGAAGTATTATAGCTGTGATTTAGTAAAAGCTTTAGCAATAGTTGCATGGAAAAAAAAAGATATCACTTTTAAGATATTTATAATTCTGCAAATAAATGGGGTTTGATGTTTTTATTTGTAACTTAGTAGCCTTATTTGTTCTTCTCGTCTTGTTATTGCATTGTGTTGTAGTTTGCAGCAGATCCTTTTGCAATCGGAGGAAGAGTTACTGGCAAAAAGGTCCTCAGAGCTTGTCAGTGAAGCTACTGCACCAAAGCCAAAGAAGATGATTGGCAAAATGAAGGTCCAAGGTACTATAAAATTATCTAAATTAGAGTAGCTTACGAAATTTAAAAGAATGTGCTCTGTTAGCATCAGAAGAATTTGTCTGACTCTGCAAATTCTTTCAATATTTTGCTTCTATGCAGTTCGAAAAGTAAAAATGTCCTTGGATATGCCTCCGGGTTGCAGCTTTTCATCCCTCAAGTCGCCTACATTGAAGTTAGAACCCCTTAAGCACCGAATGACAAATTTACATTCAACTCTCTCTGCTGGATGGGAAGCACTTAGGAAAATCCGTGTACTGCCTCAAACTCATTCCCATGGCTCATTCTCGAGACACAGTTTAGCATATGTGCATGCAAGTACCCAATACATCAAACAGGTTTCAGCCCTCCTAAAAGTTGGGGTGACCACTCTTCGCAGTGGTTCATCATATGAGACTGTGCAAGGTATCGTTTTGTTTTGTTCTCTTTTACAGTAAAAAAAGGTTTTTCTTTGTTGCGCTTTTCTCTGTTTTTACTTTGGACTCAAGATGCTTCTATTGACCCTTTTCAGAGTCATATTCTTGTCAGCTGAGACTAAAAAGCTCACCTGAGGAGGATACTGTCAAAATGCAACCTGGATCTGGGGAAACACATCTCTTGTATGTCTTCTAATGACTGCTCTTGGTCGTTATTTTTCTTTTTGAGTTCTGCTTGTGTAAGTATTTTTGCCTGCCATTGTTTTATTATACAGTAAACACATTTTAATTTCTCTCGCTGGAATACTATACAGCTTCCCGGACAGCCTCAGTGATGATTTAATAGTTGAAATTCATGATTCCAAGGGAAAGTTCTGTGGTCGTGTTGTTGCCCAAGTGGCTGCTGTTGCAGAGGAACCTGTATGCTTTTAACTCTCTCTTTCTCTCATGCACACTCACACATGCACACACTTTTACTTAAGATATACGTCTATATAATTGGTCAAAGTGATAAAATCTCTTCATACAGGGAGATAAACTTCGGTGGTGGTCTATCTACCATGAGCCAGATCATGAACTTGTGGGCAGATTACAGCTGTACATTAACTACACAACCTCTCAAGATGAGAATAGCTCTCTCAAGGTAGTAAAGCATCTAGTTCGTATATTTATTTCAAATAATAGTCCAGGTAACAGGTCATGAAGGAACTTTTAGAAAAAAAGTAGGTTTTTTTTTTTTATTTGTGTATCTAGTAGTAGAACATGGATTGATTATTGTGCACACTTGTGATTTTTTCTCACTTAAGATTGAGATGTTTCACTCTTCAAACAAGATGGCATTTCATTTGAAGAAATTGAAGACATTGGAGATATCATTGTACTTTAGACTGTAAATTCTTTACAATACAAATAGTATATTTGACATTCCTGAATCAGGTGAATCATAATTAAACCTTCTTTAGCTTATCATGTTTATTCTTCTCTGTTTTCAGTGTGGTTCAGTTGCAGAAACTGTGGCTTATGATTTGGTATTGGAAGTTGCAATGAAAGTACAGCATTTCCGGCAGAGGCACTTACTCTTGCATGGTCAGTGGAAATGGTTACTTACAGAATTTGCTGCATATTTTGGGGTCTCTGATACGTACACTAAGCTTAGGTATGCAGGAGTTCCTGTTGAAATATTACATTTTTGATGATCCTCTAGTTAAAATGTCTGACATTACTTCTATAAAACAGATATCTTTCTTACATAATGGATGTGGCAACACCAACAGCTGACTGCCTGACCTTAGTTTATGATTTGCTTTCTCCTATACTTCTTAAGGGACGCAATAAAAGCACCTTGAGTCATCAAGAGGTATTTGGAAAGATACATTTGAGATGAAAGTCAGTGATGATATTTCGCTTGTTCTGTCTAAGATGATATTTCCCTTATTCTGTCCAGATGACATTTCCCTTATTCTGTCCAGATGATATTCCCATATTCTATCTTACTTTATACAATGAGATTCATTATATATATTTTTATTTTTTTTAAATTTTTTTATGTTGTGGTATGTATGTATGTATGTTGTACCAATCTCTTCAAAAAAAAAAAAAAAAACAAATTGTGGTATGTTGTTTTGGTAATGTTGGGTGTGATATATTGTTAGTGGAGACAGTATACCGTTGTAATTGTAGACCCTCTCATCAACTAAAAGGACCCTGGCTGAACTGACATTGATGTTGGATACCTAATTCAAAATGAATTTTGTCTTGGTGATCCAGCCTGGTGTGATTTGTTTATTTTTAAATTTCTAATCCATGCCTCACTATTGTTGGCTTGCAGAGCATTAATTATCCACAGCCATTAAAATAGAAGTACATATACAAGATCTGCAATTCTACGTAAACTAGATCTCTGTATTTTCCCAATTTAGAGTGTGATTTTGTATGGCTTCTTCAATAAACATTTAACTACTAAAAATTTATGCTTAGAAGTCCTTACCGCATGCAATTGGTGGTTGACTGTTCAGAATCGCATATTGGGAGAAATTGAGGAGCAGATTAATCATATACTTGCTGTGGCTTTTGAGAACTACAAGTCCTTGGATGAGTTTTCAGCATCAGGGTTGATGGATGTTTTTAGGCCTGCAACTGGGACTGCTGCTCCAGCATTGGTGCCTGCCATTAAGTTATACACGCTTCTCCATGATATCCTCTCTCCTGAGGCACAGTTGAAGTTTTGTGGCTATTTTCAGGTGTTCACTACTAGAGCTTAATTTCTGAGCTTTATCCAGGTGTATGTGTTTTTTGGTGTTAGATTTTGAAAAAGTTAAACTTTTCTCTGATCATCAGGTAGCTGCAAAGAAGAGATCTCGAATGCATATGATGGAGACAGATGAGTATGTCACGAGCAGTACTGAAGGCACAATGTGGGATCCTGTCACTACATCAACTGCATACCAGAAAATGAGGGCACTTTGTTTGAACATAAGGAATGAAGTTTTTACAGACATTGAAATCCATAATCAACATCTTTTACCGAGGTGAACATCTTACACTCCTGATGATGTTATATTTGAAAAGCTCTTCTTGAGAACTTCCTAAAAACTGGTTGTATGGTTTGTGGTAGCAGTGTTTAAAATCCTAACTCACTATCGACCTGGTAGAGTGACCAGGTTATTTACTAATTTTTGTCCATTTCCTGATTTCCAGTCGCTTATCCCTTTTCCCTTTTCATTTCTTAAGTTTCATAGACCTACCAAATATTGCTGCATCTATATACACTGTGGAGCTGTGCAACAGATTGCGTACTTTTCTAGTTGCATGCCCTCCTACTGGCCCTTCACCTCCAGTAGCAGATTTAGTTATCGCAACTGCAGATTTTCAGAGGGATCTTGATAGCTGGAAAATTGGGTAAGTTCTGGATATGGTTCAAACTTCCGTTTAAAGGTTATGAAGCTACTAATTTTTATAATTTGTTCGTTATTGTTCACTGTATCTAATGTTTCATATTTTGCAGTGGCAATAAAGAAGGGGCTAAGGGTGGAGTAAAAGGTGGAGTTGATGCAAAAGAGTTGTTCCATTTATATATTATACTATGGATTCAGGACAAGCGACTGTCATTGCTAGAATGCTGTAAACTAGATAAGGTAGGATTTCTAAGATTTTTTGTCTCTGGTCTAGAGGCATATGTGTGTGTTGTTGTAATATGCATGTCATTTAAATATGTTTTACATGAAGTTTGGAGTGATTCTCTGAGTCTATGATACAATTTTCCTGTTTCATCTCAAATTGTGAAATTTTTTGGTGGTTACACTGTTTATTTTTATATCATTTTGAAGTACACTTGAAGGGTAAAATATTTTCCTGGACAAGTTTCTCTTTACTCTTGAAAACATTCAACTGGCTAAATTCATCTATTATTATTTGCAGGTTAAGTGGTCAGGAGTACGGACTCAGCATTCAACAACTCCATTTGTGGATGACATGTATGACAGATTGAATGATACTTTAAATGAGTATGAAGTTATTGTTTGTCGGTGGCCAGAGTACACTTTTGTTTTGGAGAATGTATGTTGAAGTACATCTTTTTAGCATTGACTTATTTTCGAGGTTTTGTATATCTATATTTTCTTAATAATAAATTCTTTTTCCCCCAATCTACAAGGCCGTTGTTGATGTGGAGAAGGCAGTGGTTGACGCCTTGGACAAGCAGTATGCTGATGTGCTATCTCCTCTAAGAGATACCCTCACCCCTAAAAAATTTGGTCTCAAATATGTTCAGAAACTTGCTAAGCGCAATTCTGTGTGTCCTTACATTGTTCCGGAGGAGGTATGGACCCAATAGCTTCCCCTTTTAGCAAATAAATGTTGATTTCTGCACTTGCTTGCGAGTGAAAGGACTTTAAATAATAATTAGTTACCTGTCTGGAATTTCGTTTGTTTCAGCTTGGAATTTTGTTGAACACTATGAAGAGGTCCCTTGATGTGTTGATGCCTAGAATAGAGACACAGTTGAAGTCATGGGGTTCTTGTATACCTGATGGACGAACCTCGGGCTCTGGAGAGAAGCTTAGTGAAGTTACTGTGCTGTTGAGGACCAAGTTCAGAAATTATATACAAGCAGTTGTGGAGAAACTTGCTGAGAATGTATGCCTTCTGAACTAAATATTTTGCTAATTCTAGTTTTGCTCTGCTCATTTTGATATTTCACTTTTATGTTGAGCCTATGATTTCCCAATTTGCAGACCCGTCTACAAAGCAACACAAAACTAAAAAGGATTATTCAGGATTCTAAGGAAAATGTGATAGAATCTGATGTCAGGAGCAGAATGCAACCTCTTAGGGAGCAGCTTGCAAGCACAATTGATCACCTCCACACTGTCTTTGAAACACACGTGTTTGTGACTGTTTGCCGTGGTTTCTGGGATCGGATGGGTCAGGTATGCTAGGAAGAGTTTTAGTCCTGATTTCTTTAACTGAAAACATTGTGTATGTGCATTTTAATTTAAATCCCGTGCTTCCCAAAAGTTATGGATTCCCAAATTGTTCGGCTTTTATGCAGGATGTGCTCAATTTTCTAGAGAACAGGAAGGAGAGCAAATCATGGTACAAAAGTTCACGTATTACTGTTGCGGTGAGTTTCTAGTTCTTTTAATATCCCTTTGGGATCATGATCTATATCTGATATACTTGGACAAGCAAGTTACTTCCTTTTGTATTGCCCATACTGAGACACAAGTTACCAAGTTGTAATTTTTTTGAGCTTCTACTTTGCTGTAGACTAACCTCTTATTTCCCTTTTCATCTTTCCTCTCTTTTTCCGGTGGGCTGGAGTTATTGCTGCCTTATCGCTTAGTCTTGAACTCTGAACCACTTGACCATTTTGCAGATATTAGATGATACATTTGCATCTCAGATGCAACAGTTACTTGGTAATGCACTCCTAGAGAAGGACTTAGAGCCACCCAGATCCATAATGGAAGTCCGATCCGTACTTTGCAAGGATGCGCCGAATCACAAGGATTCAAATTTTTACTATTAACATGTTACACATGAGGGTTTTTGCATCGGACCAGATTTTTGCCAATTTTGTACAGGAGAGAACTGCATGGGTTACAAGTTGCCCACCTTGGCATCTTAGATAAATGAGAAGAGATATTTATGTATACAACCAATAGACACTGATCAACCTCCAAATCCTTGTTTAGGTTACCCTATTTGTCACTTTTTTTCCCTATTTTTCTGTTCACTTAAAATGTTGCTTCATTGATTTTCAGTCCTATCTGAATGCAGAAGAAAAGTTTGAATTGCTATCAGTATTGTATTTAGAAGTGGCAATCTGTAGCAGTGGGAATAATATCTATAAGTTACGTATAAATATTAATATTTGCAGATGATGACCTGTAAACTATATGACTCTCAAGTTGCCTTTCTCCCGGACTGCTTTATTTATTGTGCTAGTGGGCCAGTGGCAGGTGTTCTGGCCTCCTCAAAAGTTATCCGTGTCAGGAGAATTTATTGCAAGAACTAAGGAAAGAAGACGGGAATAAAGTCATCGTTGCAACAATTGACGTAGGTGTCGTCTTGTATGTATTATCGTTGCCTTTTTCAGGCTGTGTTACTGCTGGCGATTCGTAAGACCAAGTGCTGTTTTTCACTGTCGTTTTTATACTCGACCAACTGTCTTTGTATCAAACTGAAGTACCAGATTCAAGCGTTGACATTTTAAATCGCTTAAAAATGGTTACACTTCATAGGATATGTCGAACCAAGAGCGAGTGCATTCTAATAAAATTCAATTCTGGGTCGACTATTTACAGAAAGAAAAGAACGCCCTTGGGCCACACGTTCAACAATCCTCCAGAATTTTTTTTTCAAATTGACAGCTATCTACATTGAGAGTTGACATTAGATGATGACGGAGTAAATTTAACCCTGCAGCGCATACCAATTTTCCAAGCACAGCTTGCATTCCTGAAAACAAGATGAACCTTCCTATTCATCAGAGAACAAGTCTGCACTCATAACAGCAGCAGCCTAGTTTTCCCTTTGCAGCAATTCTACAAGAGCTTTGAAATCACTCGGCATGAGGTCCAGAAAGCAACTGAAGCTGCCTTAAACAACGCAGGGTTTTGGTAGATTCTGTCACAACGATGGGACAGTTAATCAAAAAATAAAAAATAAAAATAAAAAGAATTCTAGTAACAATTAGAATATGAAAAAAGCAGGATGACACAAATATTGGATTTTGAGTAAGTGTACATTTATCATCTAAAAAAATGCTGAAATTTCTTTCTAGTTTTTTCAAAAACTGTGTAACTGACCTCTTATATCATAATTCTAACTTAGTCAAATAACTATTTTAATTAGGAAAGGCCCCACCTTCCATCTTATTCAATCAGCAGGGGAGAGAAAAGCATAGGGGAGAGAGGGTGCCCTGCCCTACCAGCCCTTTTCATTTAAAAAAAAAAAAAAAAAAAATGGTGGTGCAGACATCAGCCCCATTTTCGAAAATTTGAAGAAATTGGTAAAGGACATTACAGCCCTTCTAAACATAAAAAGAAGCCTAAAAAACAATTTCTAGAAACCAGAAGGGTGGAAGTTATTTTGCAACAACCCATGAGTTTAAAATAATTTCCGCATTTTATCATGGAAATGAAGAGCAACTGAGGGTACAACACATTGTAGCAGTTAAAGCTGCACGGATAATGCCATAAAAGCTCCAAACATAAATGCAACATTTACCCTACCCAATGGCAGTGGCCCCCCAAGATGCCACATTATAAATGACCTTGCTTCCATCCCATGCCTTCTGAAGTTTCCCTTTCTTCTTTTTTATGGAGAAGGTTTTGCTAAGAGCTGCACAGGAAGTATCAATCAGCAAAATGAAGCACACCCTTAAGAAAATGAATTAAGTTTACAAGAGATTTTAACGACCATAAGAAGACCTAAATTTTTTGTTTTCACTTGTTGTTTGAGAAAACTAATTTTTTCTGAAGAAAAGAGAAAACTAGATTCTTTGAAAAGTGCAACATAATTTTGCATTTGATTATGATGCAAAAAATTCGGCACTCACCTTCTTGAAGTTGATTAGGAGTTAGTTCCTGTATAACAAAGTAAAATTAATTAGGTTCATACAGTAGAGCTCTTGAAGGACAATAATACACTATAAAAGACATTTAAGGCAATTAATCCAGTCTTTTTCTTTTCTTCAAAAGGTGAAATCTTATTAGTCAAAGAGGTCCCCCCCTTAAGCAACTGGAAAAGGAGATCCCCATCCCACATCTAGTCAATATGAAGCTTTGGGGAATAAGCAGATATTCAGTCAGTATTCATTGATAAACTGCAATTTACCATCCCCAAAGGCCCTTGATTATGCCCCTGGAGATAATAAATAGGACCATACCAATGGAAATTAGTAAAACAGGTAAAGATGGAAACTTATGCCTGCTCCCATTGACAAAAGCCAAACTTTTGAAGATAAAACAGCCAATCCTTAAATGCCAAAAAAAAAATGTATAATTAGTTAATCTTACAATAAAATTTGGGATCTAGACATGCCTTAGTTTGTTTAAGTGACAAAAGATATGCAGCCATGAAACACGCAATTCCCTCCACTATATCTTCTTGTCTAACAAGAACGAAACCTTCTTGGTCAACTTCGTCTTTTCCATCTGCAAGACCTACTTCCCATAAATCCTTTTCAGTAATCATATCCCACGAGCTACCTTCTTCTGCAACCATGAAATTGCTCTTTGCAGTCAAATATCACAAACAAACCTTTGCACAAGGAGATTCACTCTTGTAGACAGAAAGTCCTTAGTAAAAGAGTGAGAACAGATAAATAGCAAGGTTTCTGATCTATACCAGCCACACAGTGAGACACTGACATATGAATGCTCCCAAGCTTTTCTAGGAAGTTCGGTGATTCTACTCTGGATTTGAGAAGATCACAAAGCTGCAGATTCAAACAAACCATAATTAAAAAAAAATTATATGTAAAATGGATTTTATTTTATTTTATTTATTTATTTATTTTGAAGAGATTGATTCCATTACATGTGGGCTTAATACAGTACTACATTGATTACTTTTCCGTAAGCCGCAGCTAGCTTAGGAAAAACTTCGTATTTCAGGAGACTCGAACTCAAGACCTCCCGCAACACATCCCTCGGTGTTACCACCGAGTTATGCTCAGCTTCATGTAAAAGGGATTTTATAGATCTGAAGTTATGCAAAAAAAAAATATGTCTCTGCTTTTTGCAACAGTTTCCAGAGCACTTAATTATCTTTAGATTAAAAAACCATCTCCTTTGTGTAAAATATACTGCTATAACCATGGCTGTCAATTGTGATATAGCTGTTAGCATCAACCATCATTTTAGATGCAACTACATTTTTCTTGTGAGAAAGTAGATGCAATTATAATTTTTTTATTAAACATAAAAGATACATATCTGTTCAGCCATTTCCAATCAAAAGAAGATCTATGCAATCTCAGTGTATTCATTAAAAACTCATGAATAGAGTAGATGAAGCTTCAACAAATAATTTGTATCATGACATTCAAAGTAGGTAAAAGCTTTTACATTTTAAACCATTAACCAACGGGAACTTCAAAAGAGATGGGAGGCAGGAATAAATTTCGTCCTTAGCATTTTTGGTATAGAAAACATACCATCAATGTTTTTCTTTTTTTGTTGTTTTTTTTTTTTTGAGGAAGGACTGTACGGTCTCTGTTGGCAATCAATTAATGAGAAAAATGATGCAAACAAATGGAACTCTCATCCCTCCAGAATACTTTTTAAAGGGAAAGTAACGCTGCTAAATCATGTGATTAAGAAAATCTAGGGGGGAAAGGCATCCACTTCAACTCTCCAAAGCTTCCTTTCCTTGCAGAGTGGATAGCTCCTTGGGGCCCATGGATGAAGTTAAAAAATTCTGGCTAGGAAACCCGGGGCCAGCACGGGTGGGATGGATCCTTAGAAATTGTGCTGGCCTAATCCTGCCTGATGGGATTGTACCTCAAATGAGGAAGAATCATTGACCCTTCTTGAGGGGCTGTGAGCATTAAAAAGGCAATTCAGTGGCCCCTTAATGATCGAAGGGGATTCTGCCTTAGGCATTACTTGGGGAAACAAGAAGTTCAGTCCCCCCTTGGAGGCTTAAAATATCCCATGGCTACCCAGTTAATTGCAGTCATTCCCCTTGAACAGAAGTATCAAGGAGGGCAACGAGACCATTCCATTATTCTTGTACATTGCTGCCATATATTCTGAACAGTTTCCAGCTCCGAAGGTTTGTTCCCGGGCTCTCCTTCTCTTCAAGGTTTCCTTTCACCCTAGAATTTCCATAGGCAACTTTATAATCTCACAGTTCTCTTTCTCCCATCTTGACTTTTTCCGCCCGTTCCTTTTTTCTCATACAACTGAAAATTTGTCATTCTTAAAAGAGTTGATAGAGAAAGAATATAGCCTAAAAATCTAGAACCCAGAAATCCCACCAGCACAGAGCCAGCTCGCAACTTCATAATTTCCTCTCTTACATCAATCGGCGTACAGGATCCCCAAAGACTTATTCTCGACCACTGACGTGCTAAATTGACTTCAAATTCCGCAGCAATTGGCAGAAAACTCAAGAGGATACGGGAAAAACCACAAAAAAAAAAAAAAAAACACAGAACCCAAAACAAGGAGACACCGAAATCCACTCACCGCATCCGTCTCGGAATCCCCTGTCCCGCACGGAGATGACGACGGATCCTCCTCGTCGTCCTCGGAACCCTCAGGATCCTCAGAGTTTCTCAGCAATTCGAGGGCTCTCTGGCACTGATCGAGCACGGCCTGCAGCGTCTCCCTCTTGACGCGGAGCTGGTCCGTCTCGGCCCGAGCCGGACGATCGGAACCCGAGACCTCCATGTAAAGAAGGCACCCGGCGATAGATCTCTGCAACCCTAATCGGAATTCCTCTCCGGATTCGGCATCGGTCCCGTCCTCGCCTAAGTCGTTTTAATTTTTTAGTTTTTCTTTGAAATAAAATAATAAGGATTTATAAAGAGTTCCGTCGTCGTCCGTCTGCAAGTACCAGGTAGAGATGTGCCCGCAATCAGGCTCCCTGGCCCAACTTGGAAGAAAAGTCTTTTCTCCTTTCTTTCTTCTGTCTCGACTCTTCACCGTCTGTTTTAGAATTCGTGCGCAGATCCTGTGCGAGACTGAGCCCGTGCGAGACTGAGCCCGTGCGAGACTGAGCCCGTGCGAGACTGAGCCCGTGCGAGACTGAGCCCGTGCGAGACTGAGCCCGTGCGAGACTGAGCCCGTGCGAGACTGAGCCTGTGCGAGACTGAGCCTGTGCGAGACTGAGCCCGTGCGAGACTGAGCCCGTGACTGAAGCTCTCTCTCATAATATTAAAATAATATATTTTTAGGTTTCTGTAAAATATATTATTTTATTTAGAATACTGCTAGATGCACCTAGAAGACACACTTATCCGACGTATATGTTAATCTAATCCCTTAAAAATATAAAAAAATATTTTTTATATAAAATCCTATTTTCTAGAGGATAAACCCTAGACATCAATGGTTTAGATTAACATGTGTATGAGATAGGTGCGTGAGCTAAGTACAACTAGCATTATTCTTTTATTTAATGTGAGAGAACACGTGACTCGCGCACGGAGTATTGTGAGTTTTTACTATAAGTTTTTACATTTGATGTGGTTGTCTTGCTGGCAGCTTAGTTGGTAGTCTAGATAAGGTATAGGGTTTAGGCTTAACCTATTAAATAGGAAGATAGTTCCTACTTTATCTCTTATCTAGATTGCTAATGAGGACGCCACGTCATACTGTAAACTCTTATAGTAAAATTTTGCAGTACTGTTATCACCACTCTATTTTACATGGCCGGCCAACATGCCATAACACAGTTAATGTTTCGCTTTCTACAGTTTTATATTCCTCACGGCTTCTTCTTTTTAAGAAGAAATGATTTCAATACTGCTATATTTTGTTGTGAGATTTTACGTCCTAATGTGGCTGTCCCTTGGGCAACCTAGTTAGCAGTCCAAATAAGGTTTAGGGTTTAGGCTAACCTATAGAATAGGAAGATAGTTTCTATTTTATCTCTTACCGCCAACAAGCATGTCACGCTGTAAACCCTCATAGTAAAATTTAGCAATATACATATCACCACTATTATTATACCACTCTTTTAATAAAAGTGGTGATATAATATATACATATGGTGACTTTTCATTATGAGTTTTTACAACGTGATGTGGCGTCCACGTTAGAAGTCTAAGTAAGATATAAAAAACAATTATCACCCTATTCTATAGGGTAACACTAAACCCTAGACCTTATATGGACTACTAACTAGGCCGCCACGAAGACAACCACGTCAGGATGTAAAACCTCACACTAAAATGTGAAAGTATTAATATCATTTTTCTTTAATAAGAGTGGTGATATGGGTATAGTCATTTTTTACTATGAGGGTTTACAGTGTAACGTGGCATCCTTGTTGGCTAGTAAGAGATAAAGTCAGATCTATACTCCTATTTTATAGGTAACAATAAACCCTAAACTTATCTGAACTCTAGCTAAGCTAATATATGGCAACACTAATATTAAATTTTTGAGTGAAATGATGACTTTTACTGTGTCTTTACGGCATGACGTGGCATCCTCATTGGCTGTTTAGGTAAGAGATAAAATAGGAACTATATAAATATTCTATAGGTAATCCTAAACCATGAGCCTTATTTGAATGGCTAACTAGGCTGCGAGGAAGACAACCACATCATCAGATGTAAAACCTCACAATAAAATGTGAAAGTATTGATATCTTTTTTTTTTCTTCTTTTAATAACTCGTCTCCATAAACCATTGAGAAAAATGATTTTAGTATGCCATATTTTATTGTTGAGTTTTTACATCCTTATATGACTGTCCTTCTAGCAGCCTAGTTTAAGATAGAATAGGAAAATAATTCCTACTTTATTTCTTACCTAGGACTCCATGCCAAGGTGTGCCTTATAATAAAATTTGGTAATATGCTTCTCACCCTCAACCATAAAACCCCATAAGGTGACAAGACAACGCTTTTTTTGTAAGATTCCCTAGACATGCTACCAGCTTATCCTACTTTTGGTTGTCATCATAAGCTACTCTTGTATTATTTAGGGATTTTTAAATTTTTAATTAAAATTTTAAATTATTAAACTCAAAATAGTGGTATCATTATCTCAATTCTCAGGTATATAACTTGGGCCACGGCCGAGCCAATTCAACAACTAGTTTGGCTCAAACTCGGGACAATATAAAATCCTAATACTTTCATTAAGCTCTTTTGGGGGCTAAAAATACTCTATGTGGAAAGAGGTGTCTTTTGGAAAATAAACTTGTTTGAATACACTTAAATTTATTTAATTCTATAATAGTTTATTCTTGTATGCAACTATCTTTGTATTATTTTGATATTTTTATATTTTATTAATTTTAGTAATAAAATGTTTTAAAACGAATTTTAGTACCGGTTCGGGTTCAACCGAATCGGGAAATGTTCGATTTGCTCAAAGACCTAGAAATAATAAAAAACCGGTTAACAAGCTGGTTTTGAGCGGTTCAACCGCTAAACCGGGAATCGGACCGGACTGGTTGAACCGGTCTGCTTACTTTTTTAGTATTTTAATAGTTTTTTTTGGATTTTTTATCTTATTTTTTGTATATACAAATATTATTATATATTTTTTTTAATGAGAAACAACTCATACAGGTTGAACTAGAATTGGAAGTTCCACATCACCGATTCGATTTTTAAAACATTGGTAATAATATAAATTCTTAACATTGTAGTAAATAGGGTTCCTTAAATGGTGCTGGGACGAACCTTTCCACTCTTTTTAGAATCCTATGTTTGTTATTTCTATAATATTATTGCCCAGTATTCTAATATTTTAGTAAAAAACGAAGATACACCATACATGTGTCATTCGATTTTTCTTTCTATAAAGAGGGCTTTCTATAAAGATGTGGGCTGATCTCCAATAGTGGAGGACAATTGCCCACCACTTAATTTTTTTTTTTTTGATTCATAATGGCATTGGCTGCTTTCTCTGAACCGGATCTTGAGAATCTGTAGTGGGTCCCCCGTGTCCATAGATGAGACCTATCCCAGAATGTGGGACCTGGAATCCTTGATTAAACTTCGAAGCACTCGGTATGGGCCCTTAAATGATCGTGAGACGGGCTTTCGGGATCTAATCTCTGAAAAATAAGATCTAAGGGAAGGTTGGGTTCGGGTTGATCCGGTTGGGGTTGGCTTATAATTAATTTCTCCTTAAACGGTCGGACCCCAGCCTAATTGAAACTGTAACCCGAGTTATGCGACCTCGTTTCAATCATTAAGATATAAAACTGATAAAATGGGAAGAACTTTTATTGAATAATAATTATTATTTAAATAAATTTCAATTATAAAAAAATAGAAAAATCTTCCAAGATGTGGGACGTAGGTCCATGATTCGAACCGTGTGGTCTTAACACTTGGCTCACTTAAATTCTCGAGTCGGACGGTCAGACCCTATTTTGTCACTTGTACTTTCCGTTATTAAAGAATAATAATAACGTGGAAATTGGAACAGAGGTGGGACCTATCACACGAGTGAGTATATACGTGCAAAGTTGTAAACCTCATGACCCCACCATAAGAAAGATCCATTTAATCCACAAAAAAGTAATCGCACGGTTTTGAGGTCCATGGGCCCCTACCACTGACCCAGTGAAGTCCCTTTATGCCCTTGGCATCATACTATACTTACGGATCGCAAATTTATATTGTTTTACAACTATTGCATGAAATGAAGTAAAAAAATGTTAATTTAATGGTATGTTTTTATTTTTTCATATTGGGTATTTATGTTAAAATTAAAAAGAATAATGTTAGTTGTACTTAGCCCAGGTACTTATCCCACACACTTGTTAATCTAAACCATTGATGTTTAGAGTTTATCCTAGAAAATAGAATTTTATAAAAAAATATATTTTTTATATTTTTAAGGGCTTAAATTAACATGTACATAAATATGTGCATCTATTAGGTACGTCTAGCATTACTAAAGTAAAAATACTAAAAGTCTAAAAGAGTCGATGTGCACGTTTCTCCTTTTCTAGGCAGAAGAAAGTGTGTTATTTTTTGTTTAAATTTTAAACAAAAAAATGAAATTAATTAATTAAAGGCCTTTCATGGCAGTTCTGTTAAATATCAAATAATAGAGGGTTTTTTCCATGTCGTCTTCGTAATGCACTCGTTCGCGTACACGGATCCACGTGTGCGTATAGCCCGCGTTTCTCGGGTCCGTTATAAATCTGTTGCTTGACCATCGGGCTTCCGTTCGTCAGTTTTCTTTCCTCTCCCCGTCCCAATTCTGTCACGTCACTTTCCTTCCCGACCCGCGTATCTCAGATCGCGCTTCGTTTTATAGTTTAATCGTGACGTGGCTTAACACGTCGGATGCCATGTCATTTCATCTCTGCCATTTCTTTCCCGTTCCGCTCCCCTTCCCTTCCTTCGGCTGCTCGCTCCGTTTTCCCTTCCCGTTTTTCTCTCTCCGTCCTTCCTCTCACCCTATCTTCCATCTGTTCCTCGCTCTTTTCTTTCTTCTCTTCAATTTTCCTTCTTATCTTACGGACTCTGATCCTTGTTTCTGTTTCCTAAATCCGTTAATTGTCCTGCGTCTCCGATATTTCTTTCGTCTGTACTCATTACATTTTCTCAAAACCCGTTCAACGCATTGAATGTAGAAGCGTGGGACAGATGATCACGGTGGAAAGAATGAGGGCCGTGTGCCCTGCTGAAAAATATTAATGTATGATCAGTTATTTGCTTACTTTTCAGATTACTCTGTTTTGTCGGGTTTGAGATGATTGGGGAAATGAATTCGCTGAGAATATCGTAAAGATTTAAATCATATTCGGAGCACCAAGCTAAATAATTTTGAGAGACGCCTTCTGCTTACGAATTTTGGAAGAGAGTCCATTTTAGAAGGAACAACAGAGGAAGGCGAGAAGAAGATTTAGTGTGACGTGGTCGTTGAGGCATTACTATCAACATACCGACCGGGTCAAGCTAATGAAATTTACTTGCGCCGTACCAGTGAGAAGGTCTGTTATTTCCTTGCGGATGCACTTGAAGTGCATCGCTGAAAGTTGGATGAATTCTTTTACTTTGACAACTCCTACCTAGTTTCTATCCGCTTGAACGCGTTCCTGTCATATGATTCGATATCGGAGATGGTTTCTCGGAATGGAGAAGTACCTCAGGTGGGCATTAATTCTGTTATTGTTGTTACTGGTTGATTTATGAGGTCCGAGCTGTTGAGTTGCGCTTTTGTCTTGATTTTTTTTGTTGGTGATGTGGTTTTATCTCCCTTTTTTTTTTTACGATTTCTTTTCAAGTTTTTTTCCATCACATTCAGGGAGATGGCGGTATGACCTCTGCAAACTCCTTTTCAGTCGATCAGCTGCGATCGCGTCCAGGAAATAATACGGTATTTATATGTTCTATTTACGTACAAAAATATGGCTTATCTCAGACAACAAGATTTCATTAACCTTTCTGTACCATTTGTTGTTCTACTGCTATGGTTGCGTTGATAATGTTGCTTATCTAAACTTTCTTAAATGTGTGCGTCCCCAGCCAATGGTCTTTTTTCTTCCACATAAAAAAAATTTAAAAATGGATATCAATGTCCTTCTAAGTTTTAACGGCGACAATGGGAATAATTTTAGGGAGAGGCTGGACCCATTATTTCGTGGTAATATTTGTTAACGAAGGACGAAACTGCAACGTAGGCAGTTGCAAATTCCATAGTAATGTTCGTATTGACGGCATAGAGCATCGGGCTATGAAGTACGTTCTAATTAGATATGCCATTAAAAAAATTTCTATAGTTACTTAAACATGGTGAATCTCTTTCCACATTTGCCTAATGCAGCAGCTTATGAACACCCGGTCCTTTATAATTTACTCTGGCTCTTGAGGCCTTTTTATATATTTTTCTTTTGGCTGAACACCAATTTGCACTTCTAATCCTTACCTTGTATTAGACTACATGTTTTCCTTTAGGCAACAATTTTGTCCAGACTGTCTTCATTCATTGCTTTATATTTCATTACTGGCATCTCCTGTCATCCCTTAAGTCTGGAATAAATTTGGAAACGCCCACATAGGTGATGTAGGATATTAGCAGATGATATCTAGCATTCTTGGTTAAACCTCCACTGTTGGAAATCTTTACTTTTGGTATTCTCTGAATGAAATTTCCAAGTTGACGTGTGTACTGGGGAGCAACAACCCAGAATTGTGGTTGGAAAAATTCAGAATGAATTCAGAATCGTGCTAGAAGATAGGAAGGGAAAATTCCATGATATGGCTCCCTAGATTTAAGAATTTGACATTCCATGATTTGGTGCATTATATTATGGTTCCATGACAGCTGACATGGCTGCACCAGATTTAGGAGTCCTCAACCATGAAAGGCACCTAGAAGTTATTACCACGGTTTTTTTATTACTTCTATGGTTTCTGGTTGCTGCCTATGTTGTTACCCCTCACATGCAGCAAAATTTTGAGGTTTTCATTTTCTGTTGATCATTCTAACTTTACTTTGTGATGTATTTCCTTTTAAGTTCTCAAATTTTTATCAGCTGAGATATTTGGCAGGTTTTTAAAAGTGGGCCACTATTTATATCATCCAAAGGTGTGTTATTTCAGGTTTTATTTCTTTGAGATTATTAAATTTGTGCATATCAGGCTTTCATTGTTTGGTGTTAATCAAGTCAATACGTTTTAGCCTTATCACAAGTGGAACATATACTGAAACTGTGTATTAGTATGCAGCACTTGGATGGACATCATGGAAGAAACGCTGGTTTATTCTCACCCGAACATCGTTGGTTTTCTTTAGAAGTGATCCAGTAAGGATTCTTTTAACTCCTTACTTTATTTTTGGGTTCTTTCTTCCTTCAATTAATGGATTTCACTGCTTTTAGTCTAAATATTTGGGTGGGGGCATTCCTATTGACTAGTATTTTTTTTTTTTACCTTTATCAATATCTGAAAGTTTGTACTTCCTGCAATTTTTATGTTGTACAATGCATGGTTTTACTACTCGACTGAGTCGAAGGCAACTTGGCCAAGTTGACTTGGATTTTCTATTTTCTGGGTCGAGGAAGGGGGTACACTCGTCCCTTCCATGAGGACAAGTCCTCTCCACTTTGGGCCAATTCTGAAGGCAGGCCCCACCCTGTTCGGCTCACATTTTCAGGTTCTGAGCCAGTTCCCCAGTCCGAGGCAAAACACCTTGGTTCAATGTGGACACATATTGATTTCTACTTATCTCTGGCTTCGGTGTTAATTCACCTAGGAATTTAATATGTTTCAGTAGTTTCATGTAATTTGATTATTTATCAATTATGGTAAGGCTGTTATCTACATCACTAAGAAGTTAATCATTATTTTGTGAGTTGAATGATGCAATTTTTGTCTTCAATTCTTGAACAATACAATTCTCTAACCAGGAAAAAATGGATCAATTAGAGGATTGGCTTGTTCATTTTATGGTTAGTTTTCTGTGTTATCAAATTTCTGTGTGAGGTATCAAAATGTTTTCTTTGCCTGCAGAATGCTCCTTCCCAGAGGGGAAGTGAGGCTAATTTAACTCTTGGTGGGATCGATCTCAACAGCTCAGGAAGGTGGTTTATTTTTTTAGCTGCATTTTGTCCAAGGCAGCAACTGTTTATGATTTCTCTGTGATTATTCTCATCCATGCTTGTATCAGTTTAGGAACTATCTTTTATGTGTAACTTTTGCAGTGTGATTGTTAGAGCAGATAAAAAGCTCTTGACAGTTCTCTTCCCGGGTGGTCGCGATGGACGGACCTTCACACTCAAGGTCTGTTCTTTTTTCTTTAAACTCCGCGCTTTTATCTTTTTTTTTAGCTTTCTCTGTGAGTACTTCATTAACAAGAACAAGATGAAAGCCCTTAAGGACTGGTTTTGCTAATTTGTTTGCAATATGATCAGCCAATCTTAAGATGGTTTCAAGATATAGCAACATCTGAATATAAATGATGAATCTAATCATAATAATAATGAAGTGTGCAGGAATAATGAAATGAGAAAGCCATTCATAACCGTGAATCAGTCTCCTCCAACCATGAAAGGGTAGAAAAGTTTTGAACATAAGGCTGTATGCCTTTTAAAAGATCTCAATCAGCTTCATCTACATCACATCTATTAATGGAACCCACTAAGTCAAATTTAACTTCTCCCTTATAATCCATAGTGTCACCTCTCATATTGGCAGACCCTGGAACCAAAAGAATGTTTATTAAAATTTAACTTGAGATATCAAACTGGAGGGGCTTCAATGGGGAAATGAATGAAACTTGATGAAGTCAGATTGATACCTCCTATTACTGGAAGGGAAAATTTCAAAAAGGTGAGCCCGAGAGATAGTACCTCCTTCCAGTCAGATTGAATGGAATAACAACTACTGGAAATAAAAGCATTCTTTTTCCAATTTTACAGAGGCCAGCGACATACTAAGAACAAAATCCTGTGCTGATCTCGTGAAGCAAGAAGAAACTCAAACTTTTTTAAAATGAAATTTTAAATTGCTAGCTATGCAAACAGTAAAGAAGAATACAGCCACACCAAATTGGTTTAAATTATTAATCTCCACTTGTGCTCGTTTACGTACTCATCACAAGTAAAAATCTTTAAATGGGTAACGTTAAAAAAAGGACGAAAAAGAACAATATACAAGAACTTCCTATGGACTGTGGACCATCTAAGATGAATACCTTGTAATTTTAAAACAAAATAAGTTAAAAAATGATTGTTATTGTGGGATGAAGCCAAATGATTAGAGTGTGATGCTGATGGAAATTAACTGGAGGACTCCAGATTCAAATGTTGGATCCAGACCTATTTTTGCAAAAATAATTTAGGATCTCCAATGGTTTCCCCGATTCTGTCACTTCAGCATCTAGAAAAGACCTACCAAAGTTTAAGCATTGGTCTTGCTATTTTTCCATCATAGAGTTAGAAAGCTAAACATTTTGTCTAAGCATTGGTCTTGCTTTTTTAAAATAATATAGGACACTTAAAAGCAAGGGACTGCTCGACCAATCAGGTTACACCCAGGAACATAGCAATTGGACAGTTTGAGCATGAAATCTGATATAATGCTGAAATGTTCCTTTTAATTTGCATACACCTTTTTTATTAATAGGAATAACAATGAAATAGAGAATCAGGAGCTCACCACAATGAGTCATCTCTACATTTGTAGCAAACTACCCTCTTCCAAAGAGTTTCCTTTTCAGGCATGAATCTCCATGTCCATTCGCAGAAGAGCTTGACTTAATGGCCTTGTTCCTCTGATGCCTTGCCCTTATGATATCTTATCTTGACTACTTTTTCCCATATTACCAGAGTATATCAGATGCTCCTTGGCACGGATATGTTTAATTGAACCTTCTCTATATGAGCAACAATGCTTGCAGGGCATAGAGCAAGCGAAGAAGAGAATAAGCAGCAACTTTCACCAAAAAAAAAAAAAAAGGGAGTCTCAGCTAAAACTGAATTGACTGAATTAATGGCCTAGCTACGTTTCACATTTGCTTTAACACTGTGTTCCCATCATGATTGTTTTTTAAGTTCATGTTCATCTGGTTTTTTATTCTTTGTATCAGGCTGAAACTTCAGAGGACATGTATGAGTGGAAAACTGCTCTGGAAAGTGCTTTGGCTCAAGCACCTAATGCAACACTTGTTATGGGCCAGACAGGAATTTTACGAAATGATGTGGTTGATGCAGAGGGATTGCAAGATCAATGTGTGTTACTTGAGTCATTGTTTTTTATACTTTACTGTTTGAATTCTCTTGCTGAAAATTCTCTTTACATAAGCAATCTGGAGTCTGTGTCTAGCAGATGGGATGTGTCAGCAAAGTCACTTCGTCACTAATTAATATATTTTAAAATTTTTTAACTGTTTATCGCAAAAAGTACCATCTGCTTTTAGGAGAGCATGCAATATTCAGTTCACATAACTATTATTTTTTTTTTACTATCTTTCCACCCACACTTTTCTTTCCTCATGAGATTGTGCTTGTCTTTGTTCACTTAAGATGGGATTGTTGTTGTAGGGCATAAAAGGCCGGTGAAGTCCTTGGTTGTTGGTAGGCCTATTTTACTTGCTTTGGAGGATATTGATGGCAACCCATCTTTCTTGGAAAAGGCCCTTAAGTTTATCGAAGAATGTGGTATATCTTTCCCAATAATGTTACATGTTAACAATTAGCTTTTGTTGTGGTTGTGTTCTTGAAAACTAAATGTCCACAGTACTTTCCGATTAGGAATCAAAGTAGAAGGGATATTGCGGCAAGCTGCAGATGTTGAAGAGGTTGAGCGTCGTGTTAGGGAATATGAGCAAGGTATGGATATTTTGTTAAGCTCTATGGATATTTTCTTATATGTTTTGACTTTGCTGCTTCGCAACATCACACATTAAAGAATATGATAATTGCAGCATGTTTCACAGTTTTGACTTTGTTTTGTATTTTATTGCTCAATACTTCTATATTACTCCCTGAGATTATAAAAAACCTATATTTTCAGGAAAAGATGAATTTTCTCCAGGTGAAGATGCACATGTTGTTGCTGATTGTATCAAGGTATTGTTTTCCATCATATCACGTGTCAAATGAATGACATACATTTTTTTTTAATCAAAGTACTGTGATTTTTCTTCTTTTCTAGCATATTCTTCGAGAGTTGCCTTCATCTCCAGTCCCAACAGCATGTTGCACTGCATTATTGGAAGCATTCAGTAAGTCTTTTATTTTGTGTCATGTTTGTGTTTCTATTGTAGTTTTTCAAAGTTCTGTTTTTTCTAACATACTGCTTAAGCTTCATGTTTGGGTGTGATCGAAAGCTAAGATCCAGAAACACATGAATTTTTTTTGAAAATGAACAATAAAGATTTTAAACTATGCAAGATGTTATGTGATACTTTCATTGAATATGAATTAATACAATTGATAGTACAGATAAAATACACTAAAAGTACAAATAAGGCCTAGGCCTCCTTTTGGGTGCTTCTAATAAGAGGTTACACAAGTTCATCAACCGAGGAAGAAGTTGCAAGATTAGTTATTGCTACTAAAGCTTTGGTGAGCTTATCAGAAATAGAATTAGCTGAGCGAGGGACTGCCGTCCAAGTTATCCTCCAGTCTTTAACCAAGTCATCCAGTTCATCAAAGATTCTTTTTAGGGCCCATGGGCTAGAGTTGCCTTTTATTGCCCATCCAATAATTAGCCGTAAGCCACCCTCCACCGTTACTTATTGATTGAAATGTTGCTTTAGAAACTTTATACCAGCTAATAGAGCTCTTGCCTTTGCTTCATTTGACCCACACAATCCCGTAGTTCCAGAATAAGCTAAGAGGATTGCACCTTGGATGTCCCTTATCACTCCTCGTAGACCAGCTCGCCCCTGATTGCCTCTGAAAGAACCATCAAAATTTAACTTAATTATGGAAGAGCTTGGAGGTTGCCATTATACCATCTTGGGAGGCTTGGGTTCTGCAAAGTGGACCACTCTACTCCAGAATTTTCTAATGAGTGGGATAGGAAAAGGTGGTAGTCCATAAAGACTATGAGCCCAAGTTGGTGTGCTGTGAATTGCCAATTCTATGACCTTGCCAATTGATGCAACCTTGTTATTGAAGACTACTGTTCCTTTCAATCCATATACTTCATAAAACTGCTGGTATACTAGCTCTCCACAATACTCCCCCCCAATAAGGGAGAGTAAAATGATACCCCTGCTCCAAAAAGGAGCTGAGATTGGCTGGCATACAAAGGCTCATATTGAACTTTTTGAGGAAGCTGGACCACACTTGCATGCTGAATTTTCAGTGAAACATTACATGATTACATGTTTCCTCTTCTTCTTTACATAACTTGCATGAGGTGTTTGCTATTTGTTACCCTATTAATTCTTTGCATGTGAGGATCTTTTCATGGGTTGCTGATATCCACACAAAATGCTTTACTTTTTCTGGGGCAATCAGCTTCCATGCTTTCTTAATGCCCTCTAAAACAAGGGGTTTTGGGCTTGTAGAGTCTCATAAAATGAAGCCACAGTGAATGATCCACTCTCATTAAGGCTCCAGATTATTTCATCCTCTCCACAACTTGACCTATAGTGCTCTCCCAACAGTCGAAGGAGTGTTGCCATTTCTACAATCTCACCATCTTGTAGATTTCTTTAAGGCTGAAGTTCCTGTCATTTTCCAGAGATGCTTCCAAGCACCTGCTCCACTGATCTTTCCTTATCTAAGGACAAGTGGTAAATCCTACGGAAAGATTCAGAAAGAATCTGATTCCCAATCCTCATGTCATTCCAGAAACTTACTTTGGTGCCTTCCCTGATATGAAATCTAATAAACTTTTTCATCTCTGATTCTTTTTTTAATATTCCCTTCCATAGTCCTGATGTTCTTGCTACTGAACCGATTTTTGGCATCCATACATGATTCCCCTTTCCATATTTTTCATCTATAATTCCCCTCCATAGGAACTTTTCTTCCACTGCATATCTCCCAATCCACTTTGTTAGAAAAGCTGAATTTACTTCCTTAATGTGTCTAATGCCGAGCCCTCCCTGTTTGTTGGGCCTACAAACAGACTCTCATATTACCAAGGGGTATTTGAAGTGGCTTGCTGTTCCGCACCATAAACAATTCCTTTGTGAGGCCTCTAACTTAGCAGCAACACTACCTGGACATTCCATTAGGGATAGATAATAGTTAGGGATGCCTGCAGGAGTTGCTTTGATTAGCGTTGTTCTCCCGGCTAGGCTTAGAAATTGCCCCTTCTAGCAGTCCAATCTCTTCAGACATCTTTCAATGACTGAATTTCAAAGGTGATTGTTACCTCTTGATAGAGTGGTAAACCGAGATACTTATTTGGCAGCTCAATTTTGGCACACCCCAAGATGCATCTAATTTGTTCCTCCATTCTTTCCTCAAGATTTAAACTCAATAATCCAGACTTCTCCCAGTTAATGGATTGTCCCGATGCCATCTGGTAGAGGTTTAAGATTTCAATTGCATTAAGCATCTGATCATTGCTTCCTTGGCAAAGTATCATGGTGTCATCAGTGAGTTGCAGTGGTAAACTGAGATACTTATTTGGCAGCTCAATTTTGGCACACCCAAAGATGCATCTAATTTGTTCCTCCATTCTTTCCTCAAGATTTAATTTCAATAATCCAGACTTCTCCCAGTTAATGGATTGTCCTGATGCCATCTGGTAGAGGTTTAAGATTGCAATTGCATTAAGCATCTGATCATTGCTTCCTTTCCAAAGTATCATGGTGTCATCATCGAATTGCAGCACTGGTACATGTAGATTCCCCATGGATATACCAGAGATCCATCCCTTGTTCTGCCTTTCCCTAAACATGGTACCCAATCCTTCACTAACCACATTAAACAGCATTGGGGAGAGTGGGTCGCCTTGCCTCAGTCCCTTTTACTTTTGAAGTAGCTTTTAGCAGTTCCATTGAGTATGAAAGAAAAGCTGGCTGAAGAGACACAACTACTAATTCACTCTCTCCATTTTTTAGGAAATCCCATTTTTCAAAGCATGCTATCCAAGAAATTCCAGCTTACTTTGTCAAAGGCTTTCTCGAAGTAATTCACTATTAACTGTAAGCAGTGCATATTGTAAAGTGAAATATACACGATTATATCTTCATGTGGCTGTTAACATTTCCATTTTCAATACTTAATGTTTGTTTTGTGACATCTTTCAGAAAGAGAGTTTGATTTACAACTGCAATGAGTTTTTTATGCACAAACTCCCTGCCATGTACTGTTATCTTGACAGTATTTTTTTTTATCAAAAATTGATTGCCATCTTTTCTGCTTTTTAGGATCTGAACGAGCTTTAAGAATCAACTCGATGCGTTCTGTTGTATTTGAGAAATTTCCTGAGCCTAATAGGCGACTACTTCAAAGGTAATTGACCTCTCTCTCTCTCTCTCTCTCTCTCTCTCTCAGTTGAAGTTTGGTTGTTATCGAAGAACCTGATCAGATGAATAATCGAGGTTATTTGTCCTAGACTCGGGCTTTACATTCATAATCTGACATTTGTATGCATTTTGGACCCAAAATCCTAGGAATTTGGGACCATTCCATAAGAAGTTTACAAGGTATTGCCTAAGTTACTGTATAGTTGATTATATGGTTTGTCTCTAGCATTGTATAAATAGTTTGGCAAGCTTGGGCTTCCAAAAGTTGAATCTATATGTTTTGCTGGTTGGTGAATGATCACCTAGTCTTATATATCTTATGTTGTCTAAGCTTTTGTGCATCTGATCAGATGGACAACTGAGGTCATAGATCCTAGACTCCCATAATACACTACTTGGTACGGATTCTGGCTCAAATTTCAACCTACAGATGCAGGAATTTTTTAGGATTTGTCTAAATTTACGAGCCAGAGTTTTTCAAAGTGTAAGTTATTGGTTTTTAGAAAGTATCACCTGGTCAGTTGTAGTATATCCGTGTATTTCTACCAATTATCTGGAATGAAAGGTGCATAGGAAAAGGCCTCCCAGCTTTGGCTAGTTGGGGGGGTGGGGGGGGGGAGCCAACAAGAATCAGTTGCATCATTTAACAGCTTAGTAGGTACTTGCTGATTGACTGTAATATGATCAGTGGTTGGATGAGCTAGAGAAAGGATATATCATGGTCTGCATTTCACTGAAGCATTTCTTTTCTCTTTTAGGGTTTATTACTAATTCTTATTCGATTGCTTATAATTATTACGTCTTTATTTAATTTGTTTCAAATTCCCAACTTCAGGATTCTTAAAATGATGTGCACTGTTGTTGCTCACAAATCTGAGAATCGGATGTCCACATCAGCTGTAGCAGCATGCATGGCTCCTTTACTTCTTCGCCCACTTCTGGCAGGTGATTGCCAGTTTGAGGATGATTTCCAGATGGGAGGGGATGGTTCTCTTCAACTCTTGCAAGCAGCTGCAGCAGCTAATCACGCTCAAGCAATTGTTATTACTTTACTAGAAGAGTACCATAACATATTCTCTGTGAGCCTCTTTTTCTTTACTTAACAGGATTCATTATTTATTTCCTTTTGGTAGTAAATTATCATTACTGGTTTTTCCATGCCTTGATTTCTGTGAACTAACATGAGGTTGCTCCCAGGATGCATCATTTACTTCCGAAATATACACTGACTCAGACGGTAGTTACACTGAGGATGAGGAATATACAGATGATGAAATACTAGACGATGATGAATATGATGATCATGATAATGATCTTTACTCTCATAGCGAGGATGATCCCAAGAGGCAAATGAGTGGGAGGTACAGTGGAAGTAGTGGAAATGAGGAAAGTGATTCAGAATATAGTAAGGTCAGATCGTTTATGTGTTCTTTACTGTTAGTGATGCTGTCAATTTAATAATTTTCCTAATGAAAAGCAATAAATGGTGCCTCCTATCCAAAGCATGTGCTTCTCTTTTCTTAATGGATTCTTTTCTCTTCCATGTATTAAGTGAGGAATAAAATTTGTATGTTATCTCAATGATGATTAAAATATCATTTTGTTCAGCTTGTATTTGCTCTTCTAAAGTCAAAATGATTTCCTTTTCTAATGCAGGAATTTCATGACATTGACACTGCAAAGTGTCTTAAAATCGAGGAGTATTTTGAAGTCAGTGTAAAAGCATCAAGGGAGAAAGATCCTCCTACTCATTTGGATGTTAAGGATTTTGAAGTCATTGATTTAGGCACTGAAAGTCCAGAATCCGTTAGGGATTTTGAACCTAATGGGAGCCCACCAATCAGAAAAGATATATTGGAAGACACCGAGAAACCATTGGCAGAAGATAATAAGAAACCATTGTCAAAACAGCATAATTTTAAAGCCAACGAGAAACTATTAGCAGAACAATGTAACTCTGAAGCTGATTTATCAACAGAGCTGCAGAAAATATTAGCTCGGGAAAACACTGCTTCCAGTAACACTTATTTGCAGATTGTAACTGATAAGTCTCCTTCCCCAATAGATGTTGGGTCCCCTGAACCTCTGGAGAATATGCAGGTCTCAGCAAATGCTACACATCAGTGCCATTCAGCTTCTTCCCCATTGCTGATTTCTGAAGTTTGTGAAGCTTCAAATTCTAAATCTTCTCAGAAAGCTCCTCATACAAAAGGACGAGGCCTGAATAAATCTTCCAGCATCAACAAAGCCAAAAAAAATTCAAATGATTCAATCAATGTCAAGAGACATGCTATATGGGGTCGTACTGATGTGAGTGTTTCAAACTATTTTGTGTTTCTTCTCTCCCATTTGACACTCATTTACTTCTGTTGTGTTTGAACATGGCTCAATAACAAAGGGACTAGCCACTTTGTATTGCTTAGGTCGCATTTGGCTAAGCTCTTTAGTGGCTGGGCTCTTTGGAGGCTAAAAAATCCTGTTTAGATGAAATAGCTGCTCCTTGGATCAAAAAATATTTGGATAAACCTCCTTTTAGTTTAATATCTCTTTTAAGAGGAGAAATTAATGCTTTACGAGCTCATGAAGCTTTTCCAATGAGGACATTCCCAAAGAGTCATCTAAAAAATCCTCTATCAAAAAATGTAACCTCTTTGTTTTTCTTAACACTTTCCCATCTGGTTTCCTATTTGACACCCTGAAGTACAGCCTTACACATAGTGGGCTGGGATTGCGCACAAACTTTTAGTGGAGGACACCATATACAAGTGCTTTATGTTTATTATGTTTTCAGCAACTAATAACAGATTTATTATGTTTTTAACAATTGATAAAAGTTGGCATAAGTCATAAAAAAAAAGATTTATATGTAAGTATATTGGCCAAGACTGTTGTATCATAATGTATCTAATTTATTACTTTATATGTTAAATTTTTTTATTGAATATAACTATTTTTACTGAATTTACAGGCGAAAAAGAATCTCTCCATGGAAGCTGTTGAGTCCCCTAACGAAGATGAGTGAGTGGTCTTGTTATTATATTCATGTTATAGGTGCCACTCAGTTTTGAGACGAGTTTGAGCTGAAATATGGTCATTTCAAGTTTTCTGCATATGCTAGAACCATGTGGATAAGCAATTTACAGTGTTTTAAACTTTCTGTGTATGCCAAGAGAATTTACAGTGTTATAAGTCCAAATTTATATAGTCATCCGTTTTAAAAAAAAAATAGAGTCATTTTGCTGATATTAGCCTTCATATTTTTCATATGTTAAAGATTTTTTTTTTTTTTTTTTTTAAGTTGAGATTCCATTTCATTCCATAATAGCAAATCAAAAATCACACTCCAAGGTCAGCAAACAACATAGCTGATGAGCTATCTAAAAACGGAGTAACCCTACCTCATTTAGAGGTGTGGGAAGCTCCATAGAAGCAAAGTAACCAAAGGGTTCTTTTGTATTTGATCAGGAATTAACGAAAATTCACCTTCCTCAAAAAAACAAAAAAAATTAATAGCAAATCATGGTACCAAAGAAATATGTACAGCCCAATGGCAAACATAAAAAACAAGATTGCAAAAAACTAGAGGATCCACACAATAAGATGTTTGGCACAGGCCCCCTGTTTAGCTAATGAGTTGCCTATGAAAGACTTAAGGAACCAATACTGGGCAGGTAATTTAATTGTGCATGTACTCTTGTCTGTGAAGCATGATATCAAATTGAGGTCATACAGAACCTTCTCAGAAAAGAGTACTTTTCTCAAACACTTTATAACTTTTTTAGAACTGTACTTGTTTAAATTTATTTTATAACTTTTTTAGAACTGTACTTGTTTAAATTTATTTTACTTTTCATAGTTGGTCATTTACTGCACTTTTATAGTAGGCTATATATAGTGCACTTTTCATAGTCATTTGCTAGCTCTTGGAATGAAGTTTTTCTGCTCATTAATTTGCATTTCATTATTCTGTTGAACTAAGTTATGTAATGTTATTTAGGATTGTAATTCAGAAACTTGAAATCACTAAAGCAGATCTGGAAAAGAAAATCATGCTAGAGGTACAATAGTTAAAACTCAGTATGCCATCTGTTTTTGGTAACTCAGGAGAGTGGACCCACTTGAACATTAATGGCACGTTTCTTATGAACAGGCAGAAGAGAATGCTCTCCTACAAGAAACACTGGAAAGACACAGGAAAGGTTTAAATGAACGCCGGTTGGCTCTTGAGGAAGAGGTACTAAATACAAGGCATTCACATACAAACAGAAAACCCTTAGGTGTTTTCTCGTCCCTGCTTGGGCTTTAACATTCAGTAATCTGAGTTGCAATACTGAATTCTCTGTGAAATACTACAGTTCTTCATTACTCTGGAGGATAGTTCTGTTTTTTCTCTTTCTTTAACCACTTCAATTTTTCTTGCCTTAATAATCAGTATTTGCTTTAGGGAGTGGTAAAATCATATTCATCTCAGCTATTGAAGTTTATCTTCTTCATCATTTTTAAACAACCAAATGTCAGATTGATGTTGAACATCTTTGTGTTTTATAAATCTATTTTTTTGAAATAGTGATGCTTTTATAAATCTATGAACACATCCACTTGCTTTCGTATGTTGTAACACATTCTTCGTTGACAAATTCAAAAAACTGACGGAAAGTATAGTGCTACCAGAGTGTTTTTGTAAAGAAATCATTTTTCTTAAGTTACAGTAATATTTATGTGCTTGATTAGTTTAGAGAATACTATTTAGTAGTACAAAAAAAGTTGCAGTAGGGCTGACAAAGCTCAACATCTGGATATGATTTTATATTTAGTTTTCTTTACTTTCCTTGCATGCTACTTTCCTCCTTTTCTTGCATTAATTCTCCTTTTATGTAGTTCCTGCAATGAAATTTCGTTTCTCATTTTTAAAGTAAAAAAATCGGCATCCAGATATTTTAATTCAGTAATAAGTGGAATTGTTGGTGGGTTCTAAACTTATAATTTTGGGTTGTTCTGTTATCTCTTAAGGATGTTTGGTGATAAGAAATTATCTACATTTTTTTGTAAATGTAGTGCTGGAGTGGGAGGATCTCTGTTCTCTCTGGTCAGCAGGTGTATGCTCCTTTATGAAGCTGAAGCCAGAGCTGTTTTTGCTGGTCTTCGGTTTTGCAAGCATCTCCCTTTCTGTTTTCTCGTGGTGGAAGGGGATTCAGCCCTAGTTATCAGATGGGCCAGATCGTGCCCACCCACACACCACACACCACACACATACACAGACACACACGAGACTGTTTTTGAATGAGATTGCAGACATTTCTATAGGTTGGCATTTTGCTTGGTCCAAGATTCTCAGGGTATAGCCAAAGATCATTTCGACTGTGAGGTCCTTGCTGCTTTGGCCCTAGCTCTATGTGTTTTCTGTTTTGAATTTTGAGCCCTTAGGTTCCCAGGTCAGCCAACTCTACCTGACCACCTTTCCGTGGAAGGTATAGCCAAAGATCATGTGGACTGCAGGACCCTTGCTGCCTTGTCCCTAAGATCTCTGTTTGTGTTTTTTTCTGTTTTATGCTCTAAGCCCTGTACCTTATGTTGTGCTATATATTCTCTTTTTTATTAAACATGAAAACTTTTGTTGTTCTGAAAGGAAAAAATTCAGTCAATGTCTCGCTCATCTAAAATTTACTGTCAAATATTATCTGACATTACACCTGCCTAAACAGGTGAGTAGACTACAGGAACAGTTACAAAGAGAGAGAGATCTGAGAGCAGCTTTAGAGGCTGGTCTTGGTATACTCATGGGACCTCCATCTAGTGCTTCGACTATTGATAGTAAGGTGCTGTTTGTAAAATCTTCACAATATTCTTATCCGAAAAATTTTTGTGTAGTTCGCTGAATTTCTCTTTCTATTGTTAAAGACAAGGGAAAAGCTTGAGGAAGTTGCCCTAGCAGAAGTAGATGTGGCAAATTTGAAGGAGAAGGTATCCAATCTTCATCAGCAACTTAATCAAGAGAAACAAATCAAGCATAGGTCAAATGTTATACTATGTGGTCAATACCAGAACATTTCCAAAGATGTGATGCCTCGGTATGTTGTTGGTTTCCTTCAGTACAGCAACTAAAGGAACTATCATTCTTTAGTCTTGCATTACATATTCCACCAAAACAAAAACAATATTATTGTTCAATTCCCATGTGACCAATGAGTCTACGACCCAAGTCAAACTACTAAAGGCATTTAAGTGCGGTGAATGGTCACTGATTTGAATTACCATCACTAACACTTATCAAATGCAGGACTAACAAAAACAATTGCTCTCCTAGAAATGAGGTACTTTTGGCTCCATTCACTTGATATCTAATTCGTATGCTGTTCTTTTCTATTTTGTACCCAGTGGACTGAATTGTTTCTTTGACAACATGCAGGACGTTCTACCAGGTGCAGATTGTAAGAGTGTTCTTGAACATGAGATGCCAGACATCCCACCTACGGACAAGCAGCAAACTGTTTCTACCTCACAGGATACTGTACCCGTTGATCACGATCTTGATTTGGCTGGGAAAAAGCTTCCTACATCAATTCCGCAGAGTTACTCATTTGACAGAAACTCAGATGGTTCAAAATCATCAAAACTTCCTGTTTCTTCAACACAGGAACTATGCCAACAACAACAAGAAAGTGGATCTGCTCCTGATCTGCCTAGTGTTGAAAACGCAAAGTCTGCTATTCTTACTGCTGATTGTTCAAAAGCTAGCATCTCTAAATCTGTTTTCCCACTTGACACAAGCAGTGACAGATTACCCGAACGTTCTGTTTCACCAACACAGATGCAGTCCCAGCAACAAGAGATTGAGCTTCCTGCTAATCTGCAAATAACAGAAAATGCAAAATCTGCTTTCCCTAAAGCTGATTCTCCAAGTACAACCAAGTCCAAATCTGCTCACCCTTTTGACCCAAACAGTCCAAAATCACAATGTTCTATTTCACGGTCACACAAAAAATCCCGACAGCGACGCAAAAGTTGGAAAAGTAGTGATCCACTAAGTGAGACAAAAGCAAAATATGTTGTCTCTACTGATGATCCTTCAAGTGTACGCAACTACAGAACTTTGCAGCATACTTCAGACCCCTCCAATGTGAGCAACCTTAAATCTTCTGCTCTCATTTTAAATCCTTTAAGTGAGGACAATCTTAAATCTGGTGAAGACAACTCCAATCTTATAAGTGTGAGCAGCACAGGTGTTCCTGAGCCAATTGTTGATCCTCTGATAGTGAAGAAACCCAAGCATGCTAAGGTCACGACTGTTCTTTCATGTAATGAGAATCTTAAATCTGCAGAAGACTTTTCTGATCTTTCAAGCACAAACAGCACAAGGGTTGTTGAGCTTATTTGCGATCCTTCAAGTTTGAAAAATCCCAAATCTGCTGAGTTCACAAATGTTCCTTCAAGTGAGAAAAATCTGAAATCTTCGGAAGTCACTGATGAACTTTCTAGTATGAAGAATTTTAAATCTACTGGTTCTGCAATTGATTCAATAAGGGAGGAGTTTCCCCAAAAGACCAATGAAGCACATCCTTCAGGTGTTAAAAAGAGTCCTAAATTGATAGCAGAAACTGTGAAGGGCACCTCAGAAGAAGAGAAACCATCCATAGATGAGCTTCAACAAGTAGGTATGGCCCAAGACCTGTCATCTTCAACAAAAAAGCTGCCATTTAAGAAAGACACTTCAGAAGATCAGAAGTCTTCAACAAATGAGCGGCAACCCAATGGTATTTCCCAAGACCATTCATCCTCAACAAACAGGTCTGCACCAAAGAAAAGTCATGCAGATTCGCCAGGCGTTAATAATCCTAAACAGACCACTAATGCTTCAGTAAATGGTTCTTCATCTACAGACAAGCTGCCTAGTGATGACAGTTCAAAATCAAAGAAGCACCTCGCAGGTTCAACCAGTGATGGGAGTTTGACGGTTGTGCATGATGATTCCTCTCAAAAGTCTACTGAAGCATGTAATACTTTATCAAATGCAGACTCACTGCCTGTTAAAACTGCAGCTGTTTCTAGAAGGTCCAAAGGTTCTCGCTTGTCCAATGATGACCCCTCAAAAGTTGCATCAGCTACTTCCAGTAAGAAATCCTCTGGGAAGGAGGTAAGTTTCATTTTCCGTTCTCCTTAATTGGTTGGCTGTTAGTTGAGTTGGATTGAATTGTTAATTTCTTAACGCAAGCTGCTTCTTATTAGCTTAATGTTCTTTCTAATATAGGGGAATCTGTCCACAATTTCCCGCATCACAAATCGCTTCAACTTTAGGAAAGACAGGCGTTCCAAATCAGTAGACCTTGAAGATTTTGAGCTCCCGATGGAGGTCCCACTTCCAGTTTTACCAGAGCAAACGGCACCTCCAGGATCGAATTCTTGATGGCAAAGGGCCTGTATTTGTGAGAGCAACATACTTCCCAGTTCCTTTTCCAATGTGTAGTCGTGAAGATATTCTCCAACAATAACTTTCAGCGTTCAATGACCATACCCATTAACCAATGTCGTTTAGGGATTCATGTTGAGTCGCTGGCATGAAGTGCTTCACATCGTAAGGTTCACTTCTGGCACCGTGATTGTTCTCACCTTCTGGTTGCTTGGTTTTGAAGTGCTTATATTGGAAGCGACGAATTTGTCCGGGCTTGGATGATTGACCACTCAAATGTTGGAACAAAGATGATTCGATGAATTTAATGCTGCAAGATTATTGTATTATACTTTGTACGAAACCAGCAAAATCAATTTGCGTACATTGCTCATCACAATTTCTGTCTGTCCATAGGATTCGCTTACTTCGGCATGTTAAAGAATGAGAATCCTGTTTTTAAACCCAAGCACGCATCGAAGATGGAAGTGCTCTCTCCCTTTGATATACAATCTAGTAAAAAAAAAAGACTTGATTAGTTCTTTATTTCTGTGTTCTTTGGTGAGAGTGGAAAATCTTTTTCTGCACATCTCACATAAAATTAATGCTGCCAAGTCTCTTTTATATATGGGTAGCTGCAAAAACGCTGGAAGCAGACAAAAGGAAATTTATTTTTCCATAGTGGAACGCAATCCCGAATCCGATTCGAATCGGAGTAAATATTTCTTGTGTGCGATCAGGAATGTTAAAACTATTGGCTGCAGGCGCCTGCAGCTGAAGCAGAGAATAGAATACGCTCAGAGGTTCCAACTCTGCTCCACGGAACGCCGGACGTCGACGAAAGCAGGTCGGAATCGGATCCCTCATTTCTGGACAGTGGACACAATAACAACAAACCTGCCGACGCGTACTGTCACACGCAAAACTCCAGCAAACTGGCCTTCACCGGTCACCAGCACAGAAATATTCGAGCGCGTGGCATGCACATGGCAAAAGCTACAGATTGTCTTCTTCGTCCCTCATTCAATGCACACCAACTTCGTTTGACGGGCAATGGATTTTCAGAGAAAGATTCGTGGGAATTAAGAAACAAAAATTTACCCAGATGAATTACTCCCCAATTCTGAACAAGTATTTTCATAAATTTGCCGCAGTGAAGAAAGCAGGCATGACATATATCAAAATCCAGAATCAATCGAAGCAATTTGAGGGGAAAAACAGAGATCAAGAATAGCCTAGGACATCTTTGAAGATTTTACTTAATAGTCTCCCTCTGTTCGCCTTTATTTTCTGTTTTCATCGACATCATCGAGCTTATGACGAAGATCGACACATGTATCTTCGTTTGCTCAGAAATCCTTGAGGAGTTTTCTGACTTGTTCGAGGGTGACGAAGAGGACGACGGTGAAGGGGCCCTGGCGGGAGATGGTGGGGACGAAGCCCTTGTAGAGGGCGAAGGGACCCTCGGCCTTGACGGTCTTGACGGCGCAGTCGAGGGCGCCCCCGTAGGGCATCCTCCCGTCCGGACCGGGCTTCATGTTCATCACCCTCGTCTTGATCACGTCCACCGGGTTCGACGCCACCGCCGCCACGAAGCCGGCGGCGAAGCTGGCCGTGACGTGGGTCCCGAGGCCGTCCCTCATGGCCCCGCGCGCGAGGATCGTCTCCTTGATCTGGTCGTACGAGGCGAGCTGCGACGCCGTCACGATCATCGCCCGGTTCACCGTCAACGACGACCCACGCCAGAGGCTCCGCACCCCCTCCGACCTCGCCATCTGCCCGATCGCGTCCACCACGCTCTTGTAGTTCCGGCGCTGCGCCGCCGGCAGCCTCCCGTCGGCCTGCATCCGCACCATCGCCACGTCCGCCGGGTTCCCCACCGCCGCCCCGACCCCGCCCGCGATGAGCCCCGCCGAGATCTTCTTCGTCAGCGGGATCCTCTTCGTCTCCGGGTCCGTCCACCCGTCCTTGAGGATCTCGTAAAGCCCCATCCGCGTCGTGGAGTAAAGGGTCTGCCGGAGCACCGTCGCGGAGACGCCGGAAAACAGCGCGGGCACCCCCTCCGTCCTAACTATCCGGAGTCCCACGGCGACGGGTCCCGCCTTGGGCGCCGGCGGAGGCGGAGAAGGAATGGGGATGTTCACAGCCGTCCCTCCGACGGTATGTGGGAAAGCGAGGGCCGGTCGAATCGCGGGAGCAGGGGCAGACTCCCCCTGAAGCTGCATTCGCACCTTAATCAGATCGAGCGGGTGCGTCGAGCACCCTGCAACGATCGAGGCGATGCCTCCTTCGACAAATCCCTTCAAACCCATCTCTCTCGATCAAATGCCCCGGCTCCAACACAACCCCTCCGAGATGATGACAAAAATATTAACTCGGAGCAAACACCCCGACAAAAGGAAAAAAAAAATCCCAAATCAAGGCCAACCGCCTTCCAAAATCAGGAACAAGAAACCCAGTTGGAATTAGGGTTCATCTCACTGGAAACCAGGAGATGAGAATGAAGGCCGAAGGCTACGGACGAAGAGTGCGGAACCTTAAGCCTCTGAGACATATGCCGCAGAGAAACGATGTGGACCAAAGATGGCTCTTCTCCGCATCCTCCCCAAGATTATTTATAGGTCAAAAGAAAATATTGCTTGTCAAACTTCAATATTTTACTGCACGAATCGGCGCGTGCGTTCCCAAACGAAAGGAAGAGGAAATCAGAAGGCAGTCGGCAGTCGGCACTCGGCAGAGAGAGAGAGAGAGAGTGGGGAAAGAGTCAGAAAGAGAAAAACGCTGGCAGCGGGGCCCGCCTCATGATGTATCCATCGGACGGTGGAAGACGACTCATTCGTGGCTTGACTTGGTTTTAACGGCCTTTAAACCCTCATTGGCCGCCCGCCCCACCTAATGGCTGGCACCTGTTTCGAACTTGTCAATATGGCCACACCCCCTAATGATATACCTACTAAATTCTGGATTAATAATTGATATCCGTGATTAAGAAAATATTGATATGTGGGGCCACTCCCCATCCGTGATTAAAACATGGAAGTCATTGAAGATTATATAATGGAGATGCAAATTAGGGTTTTTCTTTAGGGCTTAAAAATGGTGATATTAACCCAGTGTTTTAAAAACCGAACGGGTCACACCGGTCCAGTTTAGGGTTGAACCAGACGAACCAGCCGACTCAGGAAGTACTTGAGCAAAACGGCTTATTCTGTTCAAAGCCGGCCGGAAAAGTCGACGATCGGGTTTGACCGGGTTGAACCGGCCAGTCCAGTTGGGTTTTAAAATACTGTATTAATCTTAAAAATTGTCTTGTTTAGGGCTTATATATAAATTTTGTTTTCTCACAAAAGCAAGGTCTTCAATCATGGAAGATTTAGGACTCTCATATGACATATTTTCAAGTTTTTTATAATTCCAAATATGAAAAATCTTAAAATATTTACAATAAAGCTCAAAAGATTGTAATTATTTTAACAGTTAGATTATTCTAATTTTTAGCCTATCTTGCCTCTTCCCAACAATTCTTTTCAAATATAACTTTTTCTAGCTAGAGAAGGTGGGGACCAACCTTTGCATTAAAAATATATTTAATTATTATATTATTTTTGTGGCTATTTTAAAATTGGGAAAACTTTTAGACTGAAATCTACATGTAATCGTATAATTTCCATAATTTATGACATAAGCAATGTAAATTATTGACATTTTATCACTCTAAGCAACATATAAGATAACATGGTTTTCGTCAATTGCCTTTTTTAAAATGGGCATCTGGAAACGAAGACGATGTCCATCAAATTTGCATCTCCACTTTTTGCGGCTATCTTTTGACATTCTTCGGAGTCTTGGACTCGTTGGAGAGGAGGAAGAGACGAAGAGAAAGCAGAAAAGGTCTCTCCGGGGTTTGGAAAGCTCTACTGATTTGACATTCAGGGTCAAAGCCTTCCACAAATTAATTCATTGGCATACGTTTCTGTTACTGGATTCTTCGCTTCCTGTTCTCAACTTGCCTAAATCTGAATTTTCGGTATGTTACCGGCAATCCGTTCTGATATAAATGGATAAAATTGCCCGTTTATATATATATATACACATAAGGACCAGGTTTTAAATTCTGTAATATTCAGTTAAATTAACGAGGATTAAAATAAAAAATATTTATTGATAAATAATTTAATAAATAAAACCTAAAATTAACCAGTTAACAACTTAGCGGTGGTTATAAATAATGTTTTATTTATTAAAAATAAAGCAAATATATGCAAAATTAAGTATCTTTTAATTTCAACCTCAACGTCTTGTCCGTCCAATTGTGTCAATTTAACAATTACAAAAAAAATCCTTATTCTAGAGCAAACTTGAATAATAAGTTTAGGTTGTATTTGTTGGAATATATATTTTTTTTGAAAAAAAATAGATATGCCAAATGAGGGAATATTTGGCTGCAAGTTGTTTCACCCTTTCGATTTGATGAAGCACTTTTGACATATACTCTCTTAGAAAGCAGTAATCTCTCTCTTTTTTTTATTAAGAGGTAATCTCTCTTTTTTTAAAATAAGATTTATCTAAAAGTAGGTCTAATAACCAAACAATACGGGTAGTTCAAACCAATGTTTTAAAAACCAAACCGGTGATCGAACCGGTTGAGCTTCCGATTTTGGTTCAACCGGTATGAGTTGTTTCTCATTAAAAAAATACAAAATAAGATTTCTATATACAAAAAAAAACAAGATTAAAAATACAAAAAACTATTAAAATACTAAAAAGGTAAGTAAACCGGTTCAACCGGTCCGGTCTGTTTCCCGGTTCAGCGGTTGAACCGCTCAAAACCGGTCTGTCAACGGCTTTTTAACCATTTCTGGGTCTTGAGCAAACAGAACCATTCAAAGTCCCCGATCGAACCACACGAGTTGGTTCAGTTTTTAAAACACTGGTTCAAACAAAAGGACTTTTTTTTTTCAATGTGTAGCCCAATGTGCCCTTAGAAATTTGAAGAGCAAAAAAGCAAGGCTTAATTAGTGTAACATGTTCTTATTTTTGTGTAATGCTATGCACACCCTCCAAGGTGAGCATTTTGCCCACCCCCTTCTTATGTGGGTGGATAGCTGGCTGCCAGCCTGGCACCTTAATTTCTGATGAGGGTCCACCTACATCAAAGGGGAGGTGGACCAAGGTGCGCCCACATAGCATTGATTTTTATTTGTTTATCTCATAAATATGTTGTTGTTGTTTTAAACTTTTATTTTAGTACTAAATTCTTGTGTTCGATATATATTAGAAAAATGATATCGATACTTTGACATTTTACAATGAGGTCTAGGGTTTAGGCTTCCCTGTAGAATAGGAAGATAGTTCTTATTTTATCTCTTATCTGGACTGCCAACAAGGACGCCACATCATCACTATATATATTATTACTACATTGTGTATATACGATAGAAAAATGATATTAGTACTTCTTGATTTTACTTCGAGGTTTTACATCGTGACATGGCTACATAGTTGGCGGTCTAGGTAAGAGAAAATCTAGGGTTTAGGATTTTCCCATAGAATAGGTAGATAATATTTTTAAGAAAACTAAAATCTTGCAAATTTTATTTTCGAGTTTATCTCTTACTTGACCGCAGTATTTTTATCACCGCTCTTTAGTTTTTAGCTAACTAATAAAAGAGTATGCATTTCGGCTACCACTGTGACTTGGGTGCATAGTTGGTGCCTCGATTTATAAACTGAAAATCAATAACAAAGTGCCAGTTATGAACCCACAAAATTCTGCTCGAATTTACAAAGGTCAACATGTTATATGATTCTGTTGCTGGCTATAGAAAAGGGAGAAGTACGACAACATCTTCTCATTGCAACAAAGCGGGAAATCGGAAAGAATCGATAGGAAGAAGGCCTATTCCTTTTTTTTTTTTATCCTAAGAAGCCATATTCACAAAGCTATATATTAGAGATAGAGAAGAAAATGGTGCAAATTGCTTGTAGTTACAACAAGAATTGCAAATAAGTTAATCTATATTCATAGGGAACTCTAGTAAACATATAAACACCGTCCTTCATACCCAACTTAAATTTCAAAGTTTTCAACCCTTTTAATTTTCTTCAATTTGAATTATGAAAGACTTATAAGTCCCCACTCACCGTCATTAATGTCAGTAGTTTAAATATACAATCACATGAAGTTACATAACTGTTAACATAACTTAATATAGATTGTGCCATTCAGTTTATATTGTTTACTTAACTAAATATTTTGGATTCAATTTGATAATATAGTTTGACATTTGAAGCTTTCTATTGGTTGCCCCTTATCTTTATCAATGCCTCCCCCTTCAATGACAACCTTGTCCTCAATGTTGTGAAAACTTTTAAGTAACCATTGTGATCTTCCCATGTAACCTTATCTGTAGATAAGCCACGCCATTGGACAAATATTCTTTAATAAAATCATTTCCTCGAGTAAGCCATCTCTGATTTAAAATGGATAAGGGAGTTAATGATATTGAACCATCGTCTAAGACTTCTGGAAGTTCTGTTGTTGGAGCAATGTGCAGGCCCAAATTTTTTCGTAATAAAGAGACTTGGAAAACTAGATGCAGCTTTGATTGTGGAGGAAGTTTAAGGCGATAAGCCACATTACTGATGCGCTTTTCTATTTAGAAGGGTTTGTAAAAACGGTGGGCGAGCTTTTGAACAACCTTGCAATATAATGAGTTTTGTCTATATGGTTGCAATATGAGAAAAAGCCACTCACCTTCGTCAAAGCTGATCTCTCTGCGCCTTTTGTCCGCTATTTGTTTCATGTGATTGTTGGCGGTCTGCAAATTGAGTTTCAGTTGCTCGAGAAGGATGTTTTTGTCGGTCGTCATTTGTGTGTTGACTTCATGCACTTTTGTGGAGTGGTGTTGGTAGTGTGGAATTGTTGGAGGTGAGCGTCCGTATAATGCTTCGAAAAGCTGTCATGCAAATGGATGAGTGAAAGGTAGTGTTATACCAATACTCGGCCCATGGAAGGTAGCTACTCCAGTGTTGGGGACGGCTCTGGACGTAGCTTTGCAAGTATTGCTCAATGCTTTGATTCATCACCTTTGTTTGACCTTCTTTTGGGGATGGTATGAGGAGCTCATCTTTAATTGGGTGCAAGATATACAATGGAACTCCTAAAAATTACTAAGGAATATGGGATCACGATCGTTAACAATAGAGCGTGGAATCCCATGTAGTTTAATAATGTGATCAATCAATTTTTCAGCTATATTTTTTGTTATATAGGGATGTGATAAGGTGATGAAGTGTGTTGATTTGGCCAATCTGTTGACCACCACTAATATGAATCCTTGCCTTTGGATTTGGGCAATCCTTCAACGAAATCGAGAGAGATATCTTCCCAGATTTGGCAGGGGATGGGAAGAGGTTGGAGGAGTTTTGTTGGGGATAAGGATTCGCTTTAACTCTCTGGCAGACGTCACATTCTGAAACATATATTTGGATAGTCTTGAGCATAGATGACCAATAGAATTGTTGACTAATACGTTTGTGAGTCCGAAGAATGTCGTAGTGTCCACCTATGGGAGTATGTGATAATGAAATAATAATTTAGGAATAATTGGAAAATCCGGAGAAAGCATAACTCTTTTTTGCAAAAGAGTAAGTCATCTAAATTGATATGGAGAGTCGAGATCTTGGGCCAGAATTTTTGCTTTTTGAAATAGAGGATTTCACTAGAACCTCCTGTTTAATCTCCTCCCATACTTGAGGCAAGTTGACGGAGATTGAATTAAAAAAAGGATTGTGTGGGACGCGGAGAGTGTAAAACATTAACCCTCTCGCCATTTTTTTTTCGCATTTCCTCGCTTGAGATTCTTCTAGGCGGAATAGCCAAATTAGTCACTTCCACAGAGGGAGCAGATGGGGTTGTGCTGTGGATTGAAAGGTGATCTGAAATATAATTTGTTTGTTTCTACTTTATTTTTCGTACTTTATTCTTGCCAGAGATATGACTTCTTTAATGGATTTTGGATGGAACATTGTTATGCCATTTGCAATCATAGGGTAGAGTCCCCATAAAAGCTCCAACCAGTGCCATTGAACTCCATCCTCTTACCTTGTTTCCGAGTCATTTAAACTCTGTTTGATACTCTCGAAGGGTGCTTGTTTGTCATACTCTTGAGATGGCTTCATCGAAGTTGTCGCATTCGGATGGGACAAAACGTACCCAAAAGTCTACTTCAAAAGAAGACTAAGCAATGTCTCAACAATCATCTTCATACGCTCTCTAGAGCCACTACCACGAGTTATTCTCCTCACCATATAGATGAAAGGCTACGATGGGAATTTTTTTGTTCACCTCGATTTGTTGATACATGAAAAACTGGTGTACCTTGTTGATCAATTTAGTGGGGTCACCTCTTGATAATTGGGGGAAGTCTAGCTTTGCAAACTTGGAGTAAAATAAGGAATGGTGGACTGGAGGTAATTCGCCTGCTAGATGTTTCATGATTTTTCTGGAGAAATTTAGCCGATCGATTCATTGTCTCATGAATGTTCTGGATGACGATTTGCACTTGTGACACTGAGGAGTAAATAATCAATTTGATGTTCTATTCGTTCAATATGTTCACGATTAGATGTTATGCTCCGATACCATTGATGGTCATGATCGAGAAGGATGATTCCGCCAAAAAGACACTGAAGAAAAGAAGAAGATTGATAAGAAAGAGAGTTGTAATAACATTCATCATGCCCTTCCTCAAGAGCCTTAGTTGTTTCAATATACAATTACATGAAGTTAGATAACTATTTATATAACTTAATATAGACAGTGGCAATTAATTTAAACCATCTACTTATCCAAATATTTTGTATTCAGTTTGATAATACAATTTTGAACTTCTAAGACTTTTTATTACCTGCCCCTTCATTAGTATCTATTGTTGTTTGTTGTCCCATCAACAGAACAATTATACAACTATAAAGATTTCGAATTCAATGTCTCATCAACAGAATAATTATACAATTATAAAGATTTCGCATTCAATGTCCCATTAGAGCAAGATCTTGCATTGAACGAAGTTGCCATAAAGCCCACAATCTAATTACATTTTTTTATCTTCCGACACTGAGGTGTAAAGAATTTACTTTATGTTCCATTCGCTCAATACGTTCACGATTAGATGCCATGCTCTGATACCATTGATGGTCCTGATCATTCCGCAAAACACACGGAAGAAAAAAAGAAGATTGATAAGAAAGAAAACTGTAATATCATCTCTCATGCCCTTCCTTAAGAGCCTCAGTTGTTTTAATATACAATTACACGAAGTTAGATAACTATTTACATTACTTAGTATAGAATGACAAACGGTTTAAACAATCTACTTATCCAAATATTTTGGATTCGGTTTGATAATATAATTTGACCTTTTAGGGCATTCGATTGGTTGCCCCTTACCTTCTTCAGTACCTACTGTTACTTGCTATCCCATCAACACAACAATAATACAACTATGAAGTTGTCCCAACAACAAAATAATTATACAACAATAAAGAAATCCCATCAACAGAACAATTACACAATTACAAAAACGTATGTTTCGAATTCAATGTCCCATCAACAGAATAATTATACAACTACAAAAATGTATATTTCACATTTAATGTCCCATCAACATAACAATTATACAACTAATAAGTTGTCCTATCAACAGAACAATTATATAACTACAAAGATTTCGTATTCAATGTCCCCATCAGGAAAATAATTATACAAACGTAAGTTTCATATTCAAATGTTTGTATCAACAATTTGAAAAAAATGTAAATGCATAAAAAACAAGATTTCTTTCTATCATAGCATCACCATGCTAACATCTACCTGCGTTAAAGGAAACAAGGTTTCTTTCCATCATAATAACATTGTATACGTATCATCATCACCATATAGCTTCATTAGAGCAAGATCTTGCATTGAACGAAATTGCCGTAAAGTCTACAATCTAATTATATTTCACAAGCGGGAGTCTCTATAACAAGGTTCCTTTCTATCGTAACAGTACATGTTATCTTCTGCCCGTATAAAAGAAAACATAGTTCATTTCCATCATAACAACATCCTAGACCTGTTATTATCACTATACTGCTTCATTAAAGCAAAATCTTGTATTGAATGAAGTTGCCAGAAAGCATACAATCTAATTACATTTCCATCGTCCGACACCAAGGTTTAAAGAATCAATTTCATGTTCCATTCGCTTAACACGTTCACGGTTAGATGTCATGCTCCGATACCATTGATGGTCCCCATTAAAGAAGGATCATTCCTCCAAAGACACAGAAGAAGAGAAGAAGATTAATAAAAAAGACAACTGTAATCATATTCCTCGTGCCCTTCCTCGAGAGCCTCATTTATTTCAATATACAAATAATAAAGTTATATAACTGTCCAATTAATAGAATAATTATACAACTACAAAGTTGTCCCATCAACAATACAATTATACAACTACAATGTTATCCCATCAACAGAACAATTACACGACTACAAAAAAGTATGTTTTGTATTCAATGTTAGTAACGGAAAAATTATACAACTACAAAGTTGTCCCATCAACAGAATAATTATACAACTATAAAGAATTGTATTCAATGTCTAATTAATAGAACAATTACACAATTATCATGATTTCATATTCAATGTCCCATCAACAGAACAATTATACAAACGTATGTTTCGAATTCAAATGTTGGTATTAACAATTTGGGAAAAAAACATAAATGCATCTAAAGAAAACAAGGTTCCATAGACCTATCATCATCACCATAAAACTTAATTAAAGCAAGATCTTACATTGAACGAAATTGTCATAAACCCCACAATCTAATTATATTTGAGAAGTTGAGTCCCTATAATTTAATATCCTTACTTAATGAATCTAAATATATCAGTATTCAGTTAATTCACCTCCCATAACATTAGAGCAAGAAGGTTCGCATAGTGTTACTCTTTATTTTTTATCTCATAAATATGCTATTTTTAGTTTTAAACTTTTATTTTAGAACTAAATTCTTTTGTGTTCCATATATAATAGAATTGCTACAGGTACGGAGGTTGTACTCTCTCTCGAGTACATACCCCTCACAGATATTATTTTAATAGCCCACAATTTCTGCCATTAAAATAATAGTTGCGAAGGGTATGTACTCCAGCGCATGTACATGTTCTATACTCGTAGCATTACTCTATATATTATTATTGTATTGTGTATATACCATTTATCCTTATTTGGCCTATTTGTTGAGAAAAATAGTAAACATAAAAACCCTGTCTTTCATACCCTACTTAAATTTTAAGATTGAAACTCGTCCTTCATATCCTATTTAAATTTCAAAGTTTTCAACCCTTTTTAATTTTCTTCAATTTGAAGTACGAAAGACGTAATGAAAATTAAGTCCCCTCTCGCTATCATTAGTATCAGTCAAAATTCCGGCTCTGCTGCCCTAACGCGTTAAGTAATTAAACGCGTTCTTTCTCTCCTTCCTCTTTTCCAGAAAATACGACGTCCACTAATCGCCGCGCCAAAATTTCCTTTCTGGAGACTGGAAGTCTCCTGCGTCCTTCCTTGTTTCTCTGCTCTCCAATCCGGGCGTCCTTCTTCCCCTTATATATATAGCCGCTACTAGATTACCCCATTCACACATTGTATTCATTACCAACTTCTCCTCTGTTTCAGACATAAAGCAGAAGCGGAGGAGTTTCTGTTCCCGGTGCCGGAGATGGGTTTGAAGGGATTCGTCGAAGGAGGTATCGCTTCCATCGTTGCCGGATGCTCGACGCACCCATTGGACCTCATCAAGGTTCGGATGCAGCTACAGGGCGAGGCCGCCGTGGCAGCGCCCAACCCTGCTCCGCTTCTCCGTCCCGCTCTTGCTTTTCAGTACCCCAACATCGGCGCCGCGGCGCCGACCGTAAACATCCCCGTTCCTCCTCCGCCTCCGCCGGCGCCCAAGGCTGGACCCGTCGCCGTGGGACTCCGGATAGTTAGGACGGAGGGGGTGCCCGCGCTGTTTTCCGGCGTGTCCGCGACGGTGCTCCGGCAGACCCTTTATTCCACGACGCGGATGGGGCTTTACGAGATCCTCAAGGACGGGTGGACGGACCCGGAGACGAAGAGGATCCCGCTGACGAAGAAGATCTCGGCGGGGCTCATCGCGGGCGGGGTCGGGGCGGCGGTGGGGAACCCGGCGGACGTGGCGATGGTGCGGATGCAGGCGGACGGGAGGCTGCCGGCGGCGCAGCGCCGGAACTACAAGAGCGTGGTGGACGCGATCGGGCAGATGGCGAGGTCGGAGGGGGTGCGGAGCCTCTGGCGTGGGTCGTCGTTGACGGTGAACCGGGCGATGATCGTGACGGCGTCGCAGCTCGCCTCGTACGACCAGATCAAGGAGACGATCCTCGCGCGCGGGGCCATGAGGGACGGCCTCGGGACCCACGTGACGGCCAGCTTCGCCGCCGGCTTCGTGGCGGCGGTGGCGTCGAACCCGGTGGACGTGATCAAGACGAGGGTGATGAACATGAAGCCCGGTCCGGACGGGGGGATGCCCTACGGGGGCGCCCTCGACTGCGCCCTCAAGACCGTCAAGGCCGAGGGTCCCTTCGCCCTCTACAAGGGCTTCGTCCCCACCATCTCCCGCCAGGGCCCCTTCACCGTCGTCCTCTTCGTCACCCTCGAACAAGTCAGAAAACTCCTTAAGGATTTCTGAAACCCTCTTGAGCTAGAGAAAACTCATCTCTGATGCAGATGAACACGATGATGACGATAACCAAAATCTTTACATTTTAGAGTATTCCTTCAGAAAAATTAGTAAACCCTAATCTTGTAATTCTTTGATTGTTATGGATTCTCCCCTTTATAGAATCATTGAAGTATTCTTTTCTATTGCTACGCTTCTCCTCTCTGCTTTTATCGAACACTAAGCTTCAAAATCATTGAGACGGAATTTCCTAAAAACTGAAGATCTCTTGAAACCATTTGATGAAGTGCCCGATGAAACTATGGCAACTTCTGTGAAGAGCTGATACATGAACATTGAACAGGCCGATATCCACCTGGAGTTTCTCACGCGCTTCCGTCAATTTGGGGCTTTCTTTGAATGGGATAAAAAAGGCAACCAAAGGTTTCTCAAATCAATGACGCGGAACAGCCACGATATAAGAGTGATGAAGATGCAGGGTCCACCTTTTCAACAAAGATTGATTAAAAAAGATTGGGACTTCCAATAATTGTGCAGAGAGCATCCGTCCCTCCCATGACGAAGTGCCGAATTCGTTCCCTCCTGCACCAGATGCAGCCTAAAGTGGATCCACAACTCGATCTGAACCAATCTTATTGTCCTGGACTGATTCGACAATGCATCTCAATCAACCACAAAAACCTCTTTAAATAAAGGAATTCTTCTTTCTTAAGTGGGCTCTCCACTACTGAAACAACTGACTTCATACTCTGGATCCTGACATGTGGATCAAGAAAGTTGGAACCCTAACACATGGACGAGCCTGCATCGGAGATCAGTTCTCTCCATAAACACGTTTTGTAAGAGAGACTCGCTTTCTTTCTCTCGAGCAAAATCCTGAACCTCTAAAGCTCTTCCCAGTCGTTTCACTCTGATATCATATGTTGGATCCCACCTTGAATGGCTAACATAATTTGTATTTAATAGACACAAACAATTAAAAAAGAGAGAGAAAACTTAAAGAAGAAAAATGAGAGGGAAATATCTTTTCAGAGAGTATTGAAGTAGGATTCTGAGTAAGACCTGAGTACGACTTGATGATGATAAGTAGTTTGGAGGAAGTAGGTCTGGCTGAAACTAGGATTTACGTGCTCATAGTTGATCTGTGGCAACCGAAGCATTAGAAAAATTTGTAGCGCTTCAATGTAAAAACCCACGTATAATTATTTTTATTCTAGTAAATTATCAACGAACATGGCTTTGTATGCTAGCTAGGAATCTCTGGAACAAGGACTACAATAACTCTCAACAAAAGATGTCTTGTACATCCATGGACTGTAAAGGATAAATGGAAAAACACTTCTAAAACCAACATAGTTACCATAGTTAATCAAACGTCTTGAACAATACACAAGATTTTATCAACAAAAGGGTAGGGCTTGGTCCAGACCAATTTCTCTTAGGATTCATTTGGAACTAAAACTAAAGCAATATACAAAGATAAGACGAACATTCTTTAGCATTATCGTCCTCATTTTTCATTCGAAACGTTAAAATCTAAATGAGTGATTTACTTGAAACATACAGAAAGCATTTGATTTGAAATGACACAGAACAGACCGGCGTTATTGACTTAAGCCAGTAGATGGTGAAGATTCATTCAAGTATTGCTGTCTAAAACCAGATTCCACAACCAAACCAAAAACGAAGAGATGGAAAGCACATGATGAATGAGTAATAGTGTAAGATAAGGATTATATGTATATACTACCCAACGACAGCAATTAATAGTGTCAAGCGAAGGATTGATGTTTGAAGTTTCGGTGAACTTCATCTTGGTGTTTCATAAAGTTAAACACTCGGATATACAACTATATGAACGAGCTGTTTGTTCCATTGACAGTTATGAGTGCTTATTACTCAACGCTCAGGACTTCAATCTCAAACGTCAAAACTGAATTTGGCAGTATGCCCCAAGCTGGAAATCCACCAGGTCCATAAGCATAATCCGGTGAGCACTGTATAATGATCAGTCAAGGAAATAAATATTTCAGGCAGTTATCTTGCAAAAAGATTCTAAAAGTGCAGCCATCTTATGAATTTGACAGGATTCAAAAGGCTAAATTAGCATATTTCAATGACTGCTCCATCACATCTACCCAACAAATGTATGTATTTCATCAAATAAGACAGATAAAATAACCTAGATGGAAGAGTATAATATGCTGATTTGAGTTAATATGGAAAATATTAATTAAAACATGTAAAAGAATACAGGTGGTTAACCAGTTTAATTTTCCTTCTGATTTAGTACACTTAATCCGAAATGCATGAGTACATAAAATTTTAAATATCAAAAAAAAAAATTTAAAAACTCTTTTAGGATTCTTTAGATGGTCTATAGCATGCAAAAGAGAGATTTTCAAGATTTTTAAACAGTTTGTTTGTTGCATATAAAAAGAAAACCTAGTTAAAAGCACTGAGCTGATGACCTGAAGATCAGCACTAATAAAGCTGACATTGTAAGGGAATCATTAGCGAGAAGCTGATGAATAGAAATCTTACATGAAGCCGGGCCACTTCTCCCACTTGCATACCCATCACACCTTCATCCCAGCCTACAGTTACATGGAAAACAAGTGAATGCTTGACCTTTCTACATAAACAACACCTTCGAGACCATGTAAAAGCAGGTGAGATATTTCAGCTACAACATATAAAACCAATGCCTCAAAACAACATCAATCTAAAAGGTTTTCAACCTAAAACATGCCATATACTATACAAAGACGAAAATCATCTAAAACAGTTGCATCCAGCATATGAATGATGACACTGACCCAATTACATCACATTGGTTCTTCAATAAGAAATCAATAAAGGACCGGTAATACCTCACCAGGTATGACTGATTCTATATATGCTTGCATTAGGCACTAGGCAGTCGGAAGCAGCAAATTAAGCAGTAAATTAAGCAGCAAATTAATTATTTTTGGAAAGGAGACAATAAACGATTTTGACATGAAAACTCCTCAAAAAAAAAAAAGATTTGACATGACAACTGAATATCAATGTCACAAGCTTCAGTGCAGAGACAATTATTTTATTCTCCTATAGAAAAGAAGACTGCCTCTGTTTTGGGAGATAATTATCTTAATCTCCTATAGAAAAGAAGACTGCCTTTGTTTATTCCCGAAACAGGTAGACCAACTATCACTGAAGGTTTTTAAGTTATGGTGCAGATATGATCTTCTAAATTTTAATTTTCTTTTTGACAAGGCAAAACTTTTATTAGAGATAAATATAATGTTATAAATAGTAGTACATGAGTAGTGTGTAGTGTTACAAAAGCCGAAACCCCTTGTGAGTGCAGGGCTCTTCTATGTGTTTACAATAATGATAAGCCCCCGGTCATATTCACTTACTCTAGGAGAAAGGGGTGTAAAAGTAAGACATAAGGTTTGAAGGGCAAATTAGGAATTGAGGGGTAAAAGAAGGGGACAGGTTAGAGTGCTGGAAGGCGGGAAGCATGAGAAGGGGTGTGGTGTAAGGATATATGGGGGGAAAAGAAAAGAAAGAGAGTAGAGAATAGTGATGTATTGAGCTATTAGCTTTGAGGAGAGAACGAGCCTCTCGAAAGCTCGGTAGTTATCCATATCAATGAAATAGAGTTTTCCATGAATTCTGCTTATACCTATCAACTGGTATCAGAGCAGCGATCCGGAAGGAAATGGCAGCCAAGAACAACACACAGAGACTGGATGGAATTGAGGAGACCGTCGTGGAGATGAAAGGGGCACAGGAAGGGCTCAGGAGAGAGGTAGGAGCACTCCAGGAGCATTTGCTTATTCTGACACAGAAACTGGATCGAGTACTCAAATTTCAGGAGGACTCGGTCATGACAGAATCCGCATAGGCTTCAGCGTCTGCAGCAGAGAAAGGGAAGGAGCCAAATCTGCTTAGTCCTCGAGTTGGAGAAATGTCAGGAAGAAACACGGTACAGATGGCGAGCTATTGGCGACCAGAATTCCGATTGTGACGACTCGAGATGCCAATATTCGATGGGAGCAACCCGGATGGATGGATTCTCGAAGCCGAACGCTATTTCTCGTTCCATCGGTTCAATAATGAGGAGAAATTGAAGCTGCAATAGTAAGCTTTGAGGGCGACGCATTGTTGTGGTTCCAGTGGGAGAATAGCAAAAGGGAAATCGAATCGTGGGAGGAGATGCTGCTCTTGCTCCTCAAGCAGTTCCGGTCGGCGTTGTCGGGGTCCTTGTACGAGCAGTGGTTGGCCCTCAGCCAGGAAGGGAGCGTCGCGGAGTATCGCCGGCGTTTCATAGAGCTCTCGGCACCATTGGAGCGAGTATCGGAGGAGTTAGCCCTCAGGCATTTTATCAATGGATTGAAGCCCGAAATACGGGCTGAGATTAGGATATTGGAACCAACCCATTTGGGTCGTGCGATGACCCTGGCTCAGATGATAGAAGAGAAGCAGAACCTGAACCGGACCATGCGAGGAGGAAACCAATATGTGAACCCACGCTTTGGACCGAACTTCCGATTGAACCAGACCCGAGAAAATAAAGTCCGACAGATATTGGGAGGACCCGAGACTACCCTAGCAATGAAAAAAATTACAGATTCGGAACTACAGAAGAAGAGGGAGAGGGGACTCTGCCATTGTTGCAGGAGAAAATAGTTAAGCGTCCTGCTGGTTTGCAATGAGGATGGGGAATCCGCCAAGGTTTCAGAAACAGGGCACTGCGAGGACAGGGATACATAGGAGGCAGAGCCAAGTCAAATGATTGAAGTATCACTTAGCTCTATAGTGGGATTAACTAATCTCAAAACCATGATGTTGAAGGGGATTGTGTGCGACCAAGAAGTCGTGGTATTAAAAGATCCAGGAGCCACCCACAATTTTATTTCGCAGACTGTGGTGGAAAAGTTGCAGATTCCGATTACCCCAATAGGAAATTATGGAGTAACGATGAGATCAAGAGCTTCTGTGTTAGGTAATGGGCTGTGCAGAGGAGTTCGGCTACACATCCAGGGTATTGACGTTGTGGACGATTTTTTTCCATCAAGGCTGGGCAGTTCTGATGTAATTTTGGGGATACAGTGGCTGGAGACTCTCGGAATGACACACACCGATTGGAAAGCTAAATTGATGAAATTCATGGTGGACAAACAAGAAGTGACTCTTCAGGGTGACCCGGCATTGGGGAAGACGTTAATCTCCTTAAACTCCATGCTCCAAACTCTTCGCAAGGAAGGCTCGAGTTACTTAGTCGAATTTAATATGCTTAAAGGTGTGACGGCTAGGGAGTAGTCCATACCCAGCGAGCTAGGAGAGGTGTTAACCAGGTTTGCATCAGTTTTTGAAGTGCCAACCGGACTTCCACCGGAGCGAGGACACGCACATGCTATCGTCCTCCATGAGGGAAGTCAGCCGGTGAACATTCGGCCTTACCGTTACCCTCACGTTCAAAAAGAGGAAATTGAGAGACTCATTAGCGAGATGTTGGCAGCGGGCATTATTCGACCGAGTAAGAGTGCATTCTCGAGCCCGGTATTGTTGGTTAAAAAGAAAGATGGTTCAATGCAGTTTTGTGTCGACTATCGGGCGCTTAATAAATCCATGGTTCCACATAAGTATCCGATTCCGGTGATAGATGAGTTGTTGGAGGAGTTAGGAGGGGCCCAAGTCTTCTCAAAATTGGATTTGCGTTTCGGGTATCATCAAATTGGATTTTTGCTGGAACAGCAAATTGTGGGTGCTGAGTACCAGCAATGGATCACCAAGCTCTTGGGGTACAAGTTCGAGATACAGTACCGCAGCGGGGCGAGCAATCATGTGGCAGACACGCTTTCACGAGTTCCTGATCTGATGGAGTGTGCAGGCTTGACCTTACTACAGTGGCAGCATTGGGAGGCACTCAAAGCGGAGTTCGATTCTGATGAATTTCTCAGAAAGGGACATTGTGATATAACTACAGGAGAGCACCTACATGAAGGGTTTACTATCATTGAGGGGTTGTTGTTTTACAAAGGCAGGTGGGTTATTCCTCGTTCATCTTCTTTACTTCCTATCATATTGAAAGAATTCCATAGCTCACCTATAAGAGGTCACTCCGGGGAGACAAAGACATCAGAGGATTGCTGCAGAATTATTTTGGGTTGGTATGCGCAAAGATGTCTCAAGTTTGTTCAAGAATGTATTGTTTGTCAACAAAATAAACATATGGCCACAACTCCCGCCGGGTTATTACAACCCATTCCATTACCCAAACAAGTTTGGGATGAGATTACCATGAATTTCATTGAGGGATTGTCGTGTCCTGAAAGGAAGGATTGTATTTTGGTAGTGGTAGACCGTTTAAGCAAATATGCACACTTCATAGCACTCAAGCACCCATTCACTGCAGTTTCAGTGGCAACCTTTTTCCTGCAAGAGATAGTCCGGCTGCATGGCATTCCACAATATATTATCTCAGATCGAGACAAAGTCTTCATGAGCCACTTCTGGTCTAAACTCCTACGTCTACAAGGGACAACTTTTAAGCGTAGTACAGTATATCACCCCCAAACCGATGGGCAATCTGAGGTGGTTAATCGCTGCCTAGAGACTTATTTATGCTACTTTGCTTCTGAAAAACCAAGGACCTGGTCACAATGGTTGGCTTGCGCAGAGTATTGGTATAACACCAGCATTCATTCGGCAACTCGTTGTACTCCATTCAAGGTGTTGTATGGTCGAGACCCTCCCCCTTTGATTCGTTATGATAGAGGGACAGCAACGGTGTCAGCCGTAGAACAACTCCTTGAAGATAGGGATGCAGTCTTGGATGAGTTACGGATGCATCTTCTCCGTGCACAACAAAGGATGAAGCGCTATGCAGACTCCAAACGACACTATGAGGAGTTCCACGTAGGTGGCATGGTGTACCTCAAACTCCGCCCCTATTGGCAGTAGTCCTTGGCCCGCAGGAAGTTTGAGAAACTTGCACCACGCTATTATGGACCATTTAGGGTACTACAACTGATGGGCAAGGTCGCTTACAGGTTGGAACTCCCACCAGCAGCAACTATCCACCCTGTCTTTCACATTTCGCAGCTACGGGCAGCAAAGGGACCTATGGTATCATCCCCTACTTTACCGACTCACTTGAGAGCAGACTTGGTATTACAAGTCAAACCTGAAACACTCTTAAAAGTGAGGGCCAAGCCTCAGGGGAAAGAGGGAGATTTGGAGGTACTGTTGAAGTGGAAACCTCTACCGGAATTTGAAGCTACTTGGGAAGATTATCACGTAATTCTGCAACAATTTCCGGAATTTCACCTTGAGGACAAGGTGAAGGTTTGGGCAAAGGGTATTGATAAGCCCCTGTCATATTCACTTACTCTAGGAGAAAGGGGTGTAAAAGTAAGACATAAGGTTTGAAGGGCAAATTAGGAATTGAGGGGTAAAAGAAGCAATCAGGTTAGTTTGAGTGTTGGAAGGCGTGGGAAGTATGAGAAGGGGGGGGTATAAGGATATATGGGAGGAAAAGAAAAGAAAGAGAGTAGAGAATAGTGATGTATTGAGCTATTAGCTCTGAGGAGAGAACGAGGCTCTCGAAAGCTCGATAGTTATCCATATCAATGAAATAGAGTTTTCCATGAATTCTGCTTAATTATCTCTGTGAAGTGTGTGTAATAGTTGCAGGAACTTACCGGTGCCTATCAAATAACTCTGCCACAGAGTGCCACTAAAGTTTCTTTTCTTCCAACTCTAAATTTTGCTAAAATCTGCAACAGAGTTGGCTGAGCAAGGTGTAGCCAGCCAAAAAATCCTCCATTTCTTAGTAATATCCATAATCTCATAAAAAATGCTTTTCAGTGCCCTCAAAATGATCCAAATCTTCACTGCCCAACCATTGACCAGTTAAAGAATCCACTTCTACTTCCACTGGTTCTTTGAAGTGCTGATTTATAAGCCTTATATCAGCTAGTAAGGCCCTTATTTCTGCCTCATAGAACCACAAACGCCAGCTGATCCAGAGTAAGCCATGAGAACCTCTCCAGCACTATTTCTTAGTATTCCTCATAATCCAGCCAGGCTTGATTTCCGTTTAATGACATATCAAAAAGTAATTTGATGAAGGGAGGGTTAGGGGGTTCCATTCCACCATCATTATTATATTTTTCATTTGTTTACCAAGTCATTCTTTCATTAAGCACATTAAATTTTAAATCTTCATAAATTAATTAAGAAATGTCACTGTAAGAGGAAGCAATATCTGATAAAAAAGAATGGCCTACCGCATCCTGTTCTCTAGACAGATGCTTCTCCAACTAATTAGATGTTCTTATTGGCAAATGGATCAAGGATAACTAATTCAAAAACAAACCTTACACGGAGTGAAATATTAAAACACTGAGATCAATTCTAAACGCATTAACACCTGCTACTGGGTGTTTTTATTTATTCTTCAAAAGGAACTAGGTTGTGTTTAAAATTTTTTGATGTACTCATTAAAGGTTAAGCACTGTTTTTTTGTGGATTCAATTATGGCATACACTCATTGTGGGCCTAACAGGAAAAATTGCAATGGAATTTGAACATACTAACAATTACCTACACTCAACTAGTAAAACCTCTTGCAGCAAAATGAACTGAAACAGAAAATTTTTAAATGAAAAAAGAAATAAAGGACTATTATCACAAGACGAAATAGGAACTCTTTAGCGTGCCACTTGATTCTGTCATAATACGTATGCCACCATATTGTCACATCCTATTTCTACACCAAAAAAAAAAAAAAAAAAAAAAACTAGAGAAGCCCCTCAATTTTTTCACTGTAAGATATTTGAGAGCAGGAGTGGCACGCTCTTACCTTTTATAACTGAGCCTTGTCCTATCTTAAAGGTGAAAGGTTTCTGACCAGGATCTTTTGTGCTGAAAAATAAAATGAAAATACAAATTATTTTAAATTAGACAAAAGTGGAGAATTGAAACCATAAATAATTAGAAAATGTTAGAGAGAGAGAGAGAGAGAGGCAGAATGGGAGGGAGGAGGCATTGCTCACCTCCAAAATTTTTGGGACAGATTCCCATTCTTACCTGCAGAATATTGATATTAAAGGAAAACTTTACTCAGTGCATTCAACATTTTGAAGGACAAACTAATAAAATATTTGCTCCTGCTTTGCAGGTTTTCAGGTAAACAACCAAAACGCTTGGGTGTATATGTGGCATGTACATGCAGGTTGTCTGTAACAAAATAAGGAACTTTTTGTTTCCAAGGAGAAAGTGAAGTTTCCTTTTCTATATAGTTGTTGGAATTCCAATGAAGCTGGAGCTGGGAATTTTCTGTAAAATACATAAAAAAAGCTGTACCATAGATGGTACAAAGAGCAGAAATTGTACCATCAGTGGTACAGAGAACTAAAGGTTTTCAGAATAGCATACGATCCATGGTACATAAAGCTGCTTATTGCCTACATACGTTCCACCCATGGTAGCAACTGTATTATCCATGGTAAGAGCATACAAGTTTTTTATTTTTCATTTTTTTGAAAGTTGCATACAAGTTTATTTTTTCAAATTGAATTTTTTTACTTTATCGCCTCCTTTCAAAGGGTCCTTAACTCTTGCCACTCAAATTTCCAACATAGAAAGTAGAAAAATAATTATTTCAACGTTCCTTAAAAAAATGTAAAGTAACAACCAACCGTTCGTTTCCTTTCATTCCATTTTTTGTCCCAAATAACATGTAAACATCCTTTATTTAGCATAGAAAACCACCAATTTGTAACATCTAATACCACAAATATCCGTGTAAATTTCCAACAAAGAAAGTAGAAAACTAATTAGAAGACTACAACAACTGCCAACAACAGCAGCACGATATGATATCCCTCTTGAATCTTAATTTTTATCTATAATCATTACATCAAATCTAGAAGAAAATATTCACTATTTCAGCATACTGCAATGGGATTATGGACTGACAAGAGAGAACTTCAAAATTACGGAGAATAAAAGAAGGATTTACCATATCCGGTGCAGTGGACGGTAACCTTTTGGCCGCGGACAGGCTTGGGACCATTGCCGGGCGTCAGCACCTGCTTTTCCACTCCCATTTTCGCTCTTCCGTCGATTTGTAGAGCTTCTTCGTCTTCCCGATTTTCGTCTCGCTGCCACTCGCAGCCGCTGCTTCAATATATTCACTGCGAACATAAAGTTGCCCAAGTCGCAAACTGAGCACAATTAATGGGCCATTCTTAATCTACACGGGCCGCGAGTATCTAACACTGAAATATCTGATCCACAATCCTGATAATGGGTCCTTTTACTATTTATATACATTCATTAGAATGTATTTTGAAGAATATTTACCATCTATATTTAAGCTCAATGATTGAATTATTATGAAAAATAATAATAATATATGCTTCAAGGTATATATATGTTTATCTGTATATGTTTGTCTGTCCCTCATTTTCTCTCTCTCTCTCTAGATCTCTAGCTCATTTGCTCTCTCTCTCTC